>JAGVSL010000051.1:2400000-3002763 GCA_022494535.1 Himalopsyche phryganea
AGAGGCTTTCGCATGATTTTTGTAGTTGTTACAGTTTGGACGTAGAATAATAATAATTAGTGCCATTCGAAATTAACCACAGATGCATTTTAGAATTGGTAGATACTGGTATTTTAATAATATCCTCGTACATTACTTAACTCAAAATTG
Source organism: Himalopsyche phryganea (assembly GCA_022494535.1). NCBI lineage: Eukaryota > Metazoa > Arthropoda > Insecta > Trichoptera > Rhyacophilidae > Himalopsyche > Himalopsyche phryganea. Next base: position 2,400,151 of record JAGVSL010000051.1, read on the forward strand.
CAAATTTTTGACTTATTACACTTTGGAACTGAGGTATCGATATATATCAGACATGCAACGCTCGTTGTGCACCATGGTCTACCTTTTCTACAAAGAGGCGCATACTTGCTGTCTTAAAAATAATAATAAGTGATTTGTGTTGAGTTTGAAATGAAGTTTTTGAAATGTGTGACATAAACCACTGCTTTTGAAATAAAATTGTGGAATATCAAATATACATACGTACCTAGTTTTTTTATTATTTCTTATACTATAATGCCACCGCATGGTTCGTTCGAGATTCTCTGTCCACCGTCACCCGTCAGTCTTTTTGCTTCCTCCCAGATCATCGAAGCTAGGGCATCCAATCTGGGACCCCCTTTCTGATTCCGGGATTTCAGGTTTTCAAATTCGAAATTGTAAAAAAAAATGTAGGTAATATGTACCACGATAAACCGTGTAAATGAAACCATGGAAAAAATATAGAAATCTTTTTGAAAAAAGATCTGCAGTTCATACAAAATAGGAGGATAGGTAGGTATGTTTCTAAAAACGCATAAAAGAACATAATAACTAGGTACCTATAGGATGAATTTATTTATTAACTAAGTATCAGAATATAAATACAAAATATAACACAAAATTAAAATAATTATGAACACGTGCAATTACAAAAATAATGTTTGTAAAATATGTAGGTAGGTATCTTCATAATTATGCAAAAAGTATTTGCAAGCAGAATCTTGCGCATTTATTTTCTTCGATGGTTTTGTATTTTATTTATTAGTAATTGAAGACATGTTACAGTTAAATGATAAAACATCTTCACTGTTCGCATCTAAAAATAGAATAGTAGTCAACTGTTTTTTGTAGATAATGATGAAAAAAAAAAACAAAAAATGGTCTGTTCATGTCCACTTGCGAAATATGAGTGTGAGAGAGAAGACAACACATATATAAATTATGTTTAAAATATATAAATCGAAAATACCTGGGCACTCGGCCGCCAGAAACGATGTTCGTATAATATATCGGGTAATAATTCGCATTTTATATTCTATAGTTCCTCGGAGATAAGAATAAGAATTGGCATATTAATATATATTATTTTTGATGGAAGAAACCGGCAGGATTCAAGCTCTCCTTGGGCATCCGCAGCATAACAGTTTTAAAAAAATTATCAAAATGAAACAAAAATAAACAACACGTGATTCATATAGTTCAAGCGAATGCATAAAAAATATTTTTTTTTTCATAATTATTATTTCTATTAAATGTTTTACCTTAACAACACGCTATCATCAGAAAATCATACAGTCACTCTGAATAGGAATTAGTTATGCAGAAAGTAGCCAGTCCACAAAAAATAATAATATGATATACCTATATCAGGTGCGTGAAGGTTTTCTCGAAAAATAGTTTGACCAAAAAAAAATTTCTTTGAATAAAACATTTCAGTAATATTGTGCTCATCATACAAGCCACTCATTCAGGTAACAGTCACACTACTATATTTATATTTAAAATGAATTGCATTAACCTATATTCTATATAAAACAGTCAGTTGGTCGTATTCTACATTCAATGGACATGATAATCAATTACCGCTGTACCTATCTATCATATAAATAATAACGCAGAGCTGCGACTTTCCTACATTTTTAATTTTATGTTATTGCAATAGCGCCATTATCTCAGTCTTTCATTATTGTGGATTGACTACAATCTGCAGAACTTCATTAAATTATATAATTGTATAATAGTCAACATAAGAATAATTCATACCTATTTGGCGATAGCAAAATAGTTGTCTGCCACTGGATTCTGTATGCATTTGTTTTGTAAAGAAAGACTTTTCGAATTGCCAATATTGGTACGGGTACACAAGGTGCGCACTACTGTTCAATACTTTAAATAATGTTTTTAGACAAGTAAAGTTTTAAAAGGAAAATTCGGAAGAAAAGTAAGGTAAACTTTGTCCAACTGCATGCGCATAGGTATGTATGTACAGCGCCAATAAAGTTCGAAACAAACTCCGCTAGCATCAGTGGCGTATAAAGGAAATAAGCAGCCGGTATTATTGCAATAAATAAATCTAAATTGCAATTACAAATGCGTTTTATTATTTTATTTTTACACATGAGGCGTTGACAATCGAAATCAACGGATTAGAATATGCTAGTTGATTATAATTTATGAGAATGGTGTTGATTTAATGTTAAAAGTACAATTCTCAACATTTCACGACACAAAATATTGACGTAGAGAAGAGTCAATGAAAACAAATATGTAGGTACGTTCCAATAGATGATGTTAGATAATATCTGACCATCAAATTTAAAAAGTTGTTTATTGGATCAAAGCCGGCGAAGATATATTTGATTAGGTATTTAGCTATTAGAGAATTACTTGTTTTTGTTTGTTATTTGAGCTGAGAAATATGTTTGTTATGCGCGTTCAATTTTCACTGTTCAATGAATGCCTATTCTAACTGGATACTTATTGGTGCATTTTAATCTGAACGTGCTTGATAACGTAAGTTCAAGACATTGGATACGAAATAAACCATTATAACCTTACTTTTCGGCCGCGACATAAAAAAATAAAAAAGTGTATTTTTTTTAACGAAATCATATTTTATAAATTCTATTTATGTCAGAGACTATCTCTTTCTTTTTCATAACTATGCGCGCGCAATACACTGGCCTTGAAAATTTAATTAAGGGCGAAAATTGAGTGTGGAATTTAATACCCACAATCTTATGTGTAAGTATAATAAAGCGCATTTTCGCTGTTCACTGCAAAATCAACCGCCCAACGGAGCGGCAGATACGAGGCTCTTACAACAAAATCTATCCAACCGTTGAACGCATACAGTGAAAGATGGCATGGTAGTTTTCAAAATCTTAGTTTTCCTACGATACAGGCTCTATTTCATCTTCGTCTCGATAACATCGATACATGAAAAGAAAGATCGCTAATCGAACTTTAGTCTTATGGTTAACCGATGTCCCTTGAGTTTGAAATCGATGAGAAATAATCAGATCTAAAATTAGTAAAATCAAGCCCCCAAATTGAAAGTCCTTGGGAAATAGTCTCGCACAGGGAACGGTAACGTCACGTGTAGGTAGTTTTTTTTCAACTGCCAAATGGCAGCTTCCGATTGGTCATGAGCGTGGACGGCGGCCATTTTGATTAACAGTGACTCACCGGCGATAAAAATAGGGCTGCATTAACAAGTACCCTGTGCGAAGGCTACGTAACAGACGGGGCATTTCCCTAGCTACTTTGAGTTTGTGCCTAATATTTCGGTATTCGCTGGAAGTACTGTACGGCGCGCCGATCGCGTTCAGCATGTGCTGAATCTGGAGTAATTACGTGTCGTTGTTGATATACTTTTTGTTTTCAGTGAAAACTAACGTAAGAAAAGTGGCCGCATCTGTGGTGTTTGAAGCTTAGCGGTAAAATTGTGGTTTTATAAAAAATTGTGACATGAAACAAAAATGGCGCCACTGTTGACCTCCGCCTTCGCGATATGAGCTGGTTCTGATGCAAACCGGGACAAAAACTTCATTCGCCTTTCCGCGAACATCAGATCTCCATCACAATACTATCTAGTGCACACATTGTGACGTTTATATCGTCAGTGTCGTTACGTATCTCGATCCGCCGGCGAACTGTCATCCGTCGTCATGTAAATAATGATAACGTGCGATCGGATCCGGGAATAATAAATATTCTCTGGTGCCAAAATATGATAAGACGTTTTACAAATTACGCTCATCCGCGGGAATTCGAATCTCGGCGCGACTGATCGCGATGACCCAAATCTGAAACGCCTCCAGGAGCAGGAACGAGAACGGAACCGCTCCCGCGGGTGATGTCCAGATCTCCGACCTCGCGTTCGTAGGCACGCGACCCCAGGAGGATTCTCCCGAGAAATGTCGGACTCTTCATTGGTTAAAGTTAAAGTAGAGCGTCCGGATGAAGCCGAGATCAGTGAGCTGGCAGCGAAAATGGTGGAAGAAAACAAGGCTAAAGCCTTGGCGACGGCCGCCGCCGCGAGACCAGCGGCAGGCGCCATGGCCGCGGCGAACCCCGCCGGACCGGGGGGCCAGCTTGGCATCCTGAACTTCCTCACGAGGAAGAACTCGGCCCCCCCCGACAAGAAGCTGGCTGACCAGGAGAAGAAGGTCGCCGCTCCGGACGAGGCCAGCTGGAAAGGTCACTTCGGCTGGGACAAGCTGGGAGAGTGTCACATTCCTTACATCTTCCGACAGGGAGAGAAGTACTGCGCGGTACGTATGGTGGAGGTGAAACTCCTCAACAAATATTTGAACTATCTTCATCAGGATATCTACAGTTGCACGTGCATCAGAAGTTACTACATCACAGAAGTGGAGAGTAGGCTTCTCAACGATATAAATGTTAAACACTGTGACAGTCAGTTCGGTAGAGACCTTTTCAGTCAGAAAGATCTAGTGGTCCGGCTGACGGATGCAAACGAATTTTATAACTTCTTAGACGTGTGTTACAACAAGTTAGCTCAGGAGAAAACGAATGCCAAAGACAAGTGCGGTTTTATTAGGATAAATAAGGAATCCGTCGTTCCGTACACGGTGAGAGACACGCAGAAGTACGTGCCCCTTTTCTATTTCGAAGGCGAGACTGATAATCTTAAGCTGAAGGCCGACCAGCTCGAGGGTTGGGACCTTTCATATTTGAAGTTTTGTTGCAAAGTGCAGGGAATAAGGAACGAATTGTTCGCCAGTGAAACGTGCTCGGTTATCAGTTTAACGGATATTAAGAGTTACTTCCCTCCCGGGACGGATTTCGAGGAGTATTGGCCTAACAAAGTTGTGGACTCACAACTGCTCGTCTCCGCAAAAGGTAAATATATTTTCAACTACAAATCTTGCTCTATTCATAAATCTGACATTTCTAACACAAATATTAAATCATAAACAAACTTTTATTAGTTTGAATTTGGAATGTTGTAAATTCATTGTATTTTCATAGATATATACTTCTTAGTAAAGCTGCTAATAATTCTTAATGCAGCGTAAATTTTATGTTCATTTTATTCTTTTGAACTGGTATTGACGTATGTCAACAGAAGTTTTTCTACGAAAACTGCTTGTTACTCTGTTACTCAACATCTCTTTTTCGAAGAGTTGTAGGGATAGAAGGATATAGCTAGTGATTAGAGAATCGCTCTCGCTACGCCCCATTTTTAGGATCAGACTGGTGGGTGGGAATTTTCATCACAAACATCCATGAAAATCCATCCGTAAATCTATTGAGAAATGAATTTATGAAACTGTCCGTAGCGAGATTTGAGCCCGAGACAACCGTAATCGAGGCTGAAACGTTGACCACTGTACCGCAGAGTTGACAAATCTTGATCAACATTTGGATACATAAATCTGACATTTCTAACTAAAATATTGAATCATATCATATAAATTGATTAACTCATTCACTGCTACACTAATCACCTAGATATTAGTGCCCTATCGATTACCACGTAGTTGCTAATTACCGATGACGCGCGTGGCGCGTCGCTCGCAGTCAACGTGTTAATAGGACCAAGCGAATTCTTATTACTTTGAATTTTCTAAATTGATTTTCATTTATAGATAGATACTTTTAGTTTCTATCTTTAATTCCATTAGATTATGTGTTCTTTAGTTAATGATCAACTTACAGAGTAACGGAGTATTTTAATTAGGTTTTCATTAATTATTTCAATTAGCGAACTTAAATATGATTAGTTTAGTGGTTGTTTATAAATTGTATATATTGTATATAGTGTATATAGCACAGTTATTATTTGTACATAAGTCAACAACTCATCAACAGATCTAAGCAATGTTGTGTTTGTATTTATTGTGGAAAAACATTCTCAAAATCTAGCCATGTCTTTTTTTTAAACCATATCCACTCCCCTACTCGGAGCATATGGCCATCACACGGTTTCTTCGAAATTCTCTGTCCTCCACCAGTCTAATTGCTTCCTCCCAGGTCATCGCAGCATTCCTTAACTCCACCGAGTACATCCTATGGATGGTCATAAATAGCTTTCTAGGGTGACGGAAGAGACAGATTCAGGCTTCCCTGGGGCATCTGCGGCACGTGTCCGGGACAGGTCCATCGTTGCGTTTTTTGGACGTAATGAGAGGCTGGTCCGTCTGCCCACTTATCTCCGTGTTCCTGACAAAGTCAAACAATCGTACCCCTAGTATTCGCAGCAAGCATCTATTTTCGAAGCACAGTATACCGTTACCCTGTGCTTTGGTGAGGTTCCATGGCTCGTAACCGTAAAGCAGCATCGTCAGAATGAATTCTATCTCTTCTGAAACAGTATTATATATGGCTTAGCTACAATGAGTTGTTTTTAAACAAATTTTCGATAGTTTCAGCGGTAACTTAGTGGATATTCATTTTTAAGCTGAGAATTAGAATCATTGTTTACATTGGAAATAACTAACATTGCAATACAGTCAGTTTGAAGATGCTTTCTAAAGAAGTGATACACGTTTCATATTTAGTAAACAGCCAATGAAATCACTAAGTTATCAATTTTAATTTTATATTACATTTAAACACATTTCTGACTATGGTGTGAAGCCCAAAATAACTAATTAAATTTTATAATTTAAGACATCGACGACTGAGGGTGCTTGATGGAATATCAATATCAAATTTGAATTATTGAGATTTTGTACACTTCCATGTATTTTGTCACTAACGACCCGGGTTTCGCCTTTCAGTCAGTCAGTTCGAGTCCATTCGTGCGCTTGAATGTCTGAAGCATGCTTAAAGGCGAAACCCGGGTCGTTAGTGACAGAATACATGGAAGTGTACAAAATCTCAATAATTCAAATTTAATTAAATTTTGTTGAAATAAATTATTTGTCGCTTTTATCCAATGATAGAATATAGCTTGGTGATTTGTGTATTTTTCCTATCAACATAGTTTAAACTTCGAATTATGGTTCATTTGGTTTTTTTTGTTTTTCGCATACAACAATTGTTTGTTTGAGATTGCTACAAAATGTCCTGGCGAGAATTGTATGATATCCAATACCTGACGAATATGTAAGCTTTCCTCGCTGAATTAGCTTCTTGATCAGCGGTTATTGGCAATAACCGCTGATCAGCAATTTAGTAAAGTTACATGTAAGGTAATAATGATTCAAGTACTAACAAAATTACCATTATTTACTTTGTAATCTTTTGTGTTACAACAGGTTTGTCATGCGTCATAAAGCTCTCTAGCTGAGTCTAGATTCGCTCCTAAATTTTATGTAAATATCCTATTATATAAGTTTTAATTATTACAACTGTTTGTGATTTAAGAAGCTTTTTCGTGCATTATAAAGAATAATCTCTTTAGCATACAAATCATAAGATTTGGTATCCTTAATACTGTTTTTATCAAAGCCATTATATCCTATTCATGCGTTCTGCCGGTACGTAGAGCATTAAATTTCATACATTTTTATATTTAAAACAAAACCGTCCAAAATATAGCCTCAATATACTATACACACCTTTTTCTCATTACATAAGACTAAAAAGCAATACAAATTTTTCTGAAATAATTCTAAATATATTTTTACCCCAGTTATTTCAATAATAACTTTTTACGTTCGTATTAATTCAAATAATACAACACAATTCTTTTGTTTTAAAAAGCAAGAATTTTTTGAAAGCTGTGACCCTTTTTCCTTTTACTTTTGTTTTGTTTTGAAGTAGAAACAAATTCAGTACAATAAAAGTAAATACAACAATGAAACAATGTACTCAAAGCGATTATCTGTGATTGACTGTATTAATTGTTTTGAAATATTTAATGGTTTATTGCTTATTGATATCATTAGTAAAATAATCACAGTGTTATAATATAAATCAACAATAATATAATAGAGCCATCTGTTATCTGAAAATGATACTAAAGTACGGTTTGAATCCTAGGTTTATTTCTGTATGTGGTGTTCAGCTGTCAGACTGGCATTAGTTTTGTATTACCTTTACAGTTATAAATAACTGTTCTCTCTATGGACAGCTATAATACTCACAGATACAGTTTCCGTGATTTTTTAATAAGCCTAAGCCTGTTAATAAAAAAAAAATGGTTTTTTCAAAACAATATAAAATACATAATTTTTTGTTTACAAGTATTTTTTACCCGGCTTCAAGCAAGATAGAGGATTAGTTCATACACTTTTCTCTTCCTTTTGTGAATACTTCTTATAAAACTCATGAAATGAGAATTTCATTAAGTTTTATAATTTTTAATGATGGATAATTTTTCATTCAATCTTTTTATATTTTACAAATTTTTCCGATTCGCATGAAAAGTTATCTTTTGTGACATTTATATTGTAACATATTTATAGTTGCTGAACAATTCAACACAGATTGAGTTTTTAGGACGACATGACGGATTATTTAGTACAGAGCGGTTGCTACGCAACTATTTACTATAATTTTTATGTTGCCTTCTATTGACACGTCAAAAATATAGCGTTTCCAGTTTAAGGATGAAGGCCGATTGTTGAAAATAGCACAGTTGACCTAGAAATGGCAGCCAGAATGACATGCGAAAATTTCACATTGCTGCTGTACACAGTTTGGGAGGAACTCTTGTGACCGACAGACATCCAAACATACAGATTTCTACATGTATTTTATGCCATCTAATAGAGATAAGATCTGCAAAATATGAAAATAAAATATTCAACAATATGGTAAATCTTAATAAACCAAGTTAATTGATTGAATTGGCATTTACTTGGCAGAACTTCATTATAGTTGAGTAAAATATCAAAGTATTTAGTTCTACAAAATTTTATTAGGTAGTTGATAGCTATTTCGGTTTAACGCCATTGTCAGAACTATAGCTCTACGTATCTTGCTATCAACTACCAATATTTTATTATTTCACTGTGTTAAACCAAGTTGAATTAAATACAATGATTGTTTGTGGAGCCTCTCAATGTGGAGCGCATGGCCTCTTAATGGAGGTATCTCAAATGAAGCTTTTCTAAAAGAACTGCTTGTTACTCGGTTTCTCAACCTCTTTTTTCAAAGAGAGCAGGGATATAAGAACACGGTTAGGACAGGATTAGTGTTAAGCTAATCATTCTCACTACGCCCTGTTAGGAATGGATGGGTGGGAGGGAATTTTGAATATCATAAACATTCATTCAAACAGAAATCGATTCAAACTGAAGCCAACGACGTAGACCACTGCACCATGGACCCATCGAATGGCAACTCACTAATTGACAACTTAGTTATACCACTGGTTGCGTTACTAATTCTTTCAGAAGCATCTTCAGACTAACTATTGTCAGATTTTTATTTATAATATAATGTACTAATTATATAACTTAACCTTTAATTATTGGCGACTCATTTTTATAATAATGTATAATATAATTTTTAATCTATTGATAAGAAACTTGTGAAATTTAAACCTTTCTATTTACATACTTAAACCATTATTTAACTAATTTTATGAGATTCGGTAATCATTAAGTATTAGTAATTTTTTTTATCGTAATGTTAATTATAATCTTTTCCACTAATAACTGCGAACGAGATTACGTAAAAAATACATGAAATATTGCTGAGCTTATTTCCTCGAGACGATAAACTGTCCTAAAATCTATCGTTCATAACAGGCGATTTTCGACTCATCGCCTTCTGCCACTATACCGACGATATTTAAAATTAATTTCCAGAGCTAATGCCGAATCCATCGAAAATATCATTTATTTTTATTTACTAGTATATTTTACCCGGCTTCACCCAAGATAGAGGGCGCAAATTTGGTTGAAAGTTGAAAATATCGATGTGGATCGTACCTCATGTAACACCAACAAAATATAGTCCATCAATTAATTATAATGTTAAATGTTGAAAATAGCTACTGTATACCATTTGGGAGTATTTCTTGGAACAGACAGACAGACGGATTTATACACGTATTTTCTGCTATATTATAGAAATACCAGTGTCAGATTGCCATTACATCGTTAGTACACCCAGACATCGTGTTCCATATCCAGGCTCACGTTTCTCATATATTTTCTCTTATCTATACTTACTGCTACTATCCCTGAAAAACGAAGAATCTGGTTTCCACTATGTTGAGAAAAATAAAGTTTTTATCCTAGGGCAAGATTTTTTTGGTGAGTAATATTCTTTAGCCCTCTTCCGGGTGTATATTTAGGGTAAACACTCGCGTATCTTCCTGCATTGATCTCTTGTTGTTTTTTTTTATCATGTCTGCTCCTAGTATACAGACTTCTAATGGAGCTTTAGGAATATATTTCAATGTTATGTGACACGATTAAACGGTAGGTACGAATGATGATTATTATTATTATAGGAGATGCTTCGCGGTCGGCGAGCGGCGACAGAATCATGGTCCCTTTTATTTATTCTTCACTCTTGTTTTCTTAGTTCACCTAACATAGATGATAATTATTTTGATAATCGTCACGCTTGCAGACAGTGTTCTTTTACAATACCATATTTATTTATGCACTTAGGAATATCGCGTTTCGTAACTCAAGTGATGACTTAATACAAGTGTCATTTTTATGGAATTTTTTTTCTTTAACCCGATAAACGCACTGGACATGTTTACATGTCCAAGACTTTATCTCGTATTTTCGTCCAAACTAGAAGGGAAAACTTGTGGATATATGCTTTAAAAAATAGTTCAAACTTTTAGGTAGAGAAATTAGGCAACATATCATGAAAATGTCAAATAGAACACAAGGAAATATATTTTTGGCAGCGGTCAAGTAATGTTGGTAATACCATAGTATTTATTACCCGGCTTCGCCAGGGATAGACCGCCCCAACATTTAAACATTGCATTATTATGGTGCAAGCTGATGTTGAAAATATCAGTGTACCTTATGTAACACCCACAAAATGTAGGGGATGAATTAATGATAATGTTAAAAATAGCACAGTTGACTGAGAAATGCCATGTGCAAATGTCACGTCGTTACTGTACACTGTTAGGGAGGTGTTCTTGTGGCAGACGGGCAGATTTATACATGTATTTTCTGCTATAAAGTGGAGATTTTTTTAAAGTCTATATTTTAAGCTATTCTTTGCTCTTGATCTATCATGCTTGAAGAAAATTGGTTTCGGTGCCATTGTTATTGCTCAATGGCTGCAGTAACCTAATTACTTGATTATTTTCACTCGCATTTTGATTGATAATAATTTCAATTAATATAAAATTATTATGAAATAAATTCTAATATAGTTGGTTTACTCGTCAAGCTATGAATCTCATTTTATGCAAATAGATCAGGGCATCAGTTTAATAACGTTTTAAATATCTATATGTTTTTATAATTTATATAATTTAGTCAGTTCGAGTTCATTTGTGCGCTCGAATGCCTGAAGATTCCGAAAGGCGAAACCCGAGTCGTTAGTGAAAAAATACATGGAAGTGAACAAAATCTCAATAATCCAAATTTTATATATTTTTATATTATCTTCCCGGTCGTTTACCTCACTGGTGAAGATTGCGATAAGCTTATGACTTATGTGCTGAAGAATGATGCTTCGTGTACCATGGTCAGCCAAACGCATCTACCCTTAATGAGCTACTAACTAAGGATAGACTGTTGGCCATTTATGCTCAGCTCTTTTGGCCACATCGCCCGCAAGCCTTCTGGCAATCTTGAGAGGCTTGTTGGAAAGGTTGAAGGCAGAAGGGTCCAAGTGAAAGACGCCTTAGGCCTCTCCCTACCGATGGTCCTCAGAACAGCGGAATGCAGGAGCGAGTGGTGAAGGATCATCGAAAGGAACAGAGTTGTTGCGATAGGTGGAGGTTGCGACTCTCACCAATGAGCAATACGACTTAAGAAGAAAAAAATTTTATGTGTTGAAATTGATAATTATTTGAAATTTATGGCTAATAAAATAGATACTAAGATTGATCATTTAAAACACTACAAAACGCTTATAAATATTAAAAATCAAAATGCTTTATATATGCATCTCTACTCATTAACAGCACTTCTCTTAGAATGTAGCAACCTGCATTTATTAGGTCATTAACTAATTTCATAAATGATCAGTATACACATGGTCAGTTAATAAAATAAACCGTCAGTAAATTTATTGTCGGCATCCATGGTATAGTTGGTAACGCCTTTGGCTGCGGTTACGGATGTCACGGGTGTCACAGGTTCAATTCCCGGTGCGGACAGTTTCATAAATTGATCTTTTACTCGATTTATGAATTTCTGTTCATAGTCATAAACGTTTGTGGTGTCTAAAACTTCCTCCCACTCATCCGATCTTCACGGGGCGTAGTGAGAGCGATTAGCTAATCACTAGTCCTGTCCTAGCCCTATCCTTCTATCCCTACTCTTTTTGAAAAAAGAGAGGTTTAGCAACTGAGTAACAAGCAGTTCTCATATAAAAGTTCTGTTGAGATACCTCCATTAGGAGGCCATATGCTCCATGTTGGGAGCAGACATGGTAAAGAAAAAATACACAAGGTTCAGTTAATAAAAGTCAGATATTTACATTAAATTAGCACTTTTTTAATTAAACCTAACCTTTATTTAGTTGGCGATTGTTAACTGACCATTTACTATTTATTACTGACCATTTACCATCTATTACTGACCATTTATTGAATTGGTTACTGAACAAATAATTAGTTGCAAATGTATCTTCATTGAAAAAAAACTATCAGCAAAACAGTAATGGTATCAATAATACAGATGGCATTAAAAATGAAACCTGAATTCATAGGGCCTGACACTACATTCACCTTTTACTACTGTTTTTGTATCAACTGAAATACCCTTCTTATTCCACTGGTTGCATTACTGATTTTGGGACAAGTTTCGTCTCTTTGAGAAGCGTCTTCAGGATAACTATCATATATATGTTATAAAAATGAATGGCTGCATTTTATCTTTCAGCTGGCAGGGAGCAGACATATAATAATAATATATTACCAATTACATACAACAGCATTACTGATTACAAAATTAATTACTTAATGGAAGGAAATTCCCATGAGAAATAAATTTAATAGTGGTTAGACACCTGTCAATTTAAAATGTAATTTACTTATGATTCTTTTTTTAACGGTCTAGTAAAATCATTGTCTTAGAGTCATATATATACTGACTAGGGATTTCAACGATTCGGATGTCGAATAGTAAAACTGAAACTATTTGAATAGTTTCTGAAGCATGAAAATAATATAAAAAAATCTATTTTAATAATTAATAGCATAACATCAATTTGGGGAAGTTTGTCCATTGATCTAAGATTGGCCCACTTCATGGCAAAAGGTGCTGTTATTATACCATGATAATACTTATACCATATAAATATAAAGTAAAAGTATTGGGCAGCCCCCTGGTGGTAAAAATATGAATTAATGTGCAACATAATTGGTTTTATTGTTGAATTTGTAAGTTGTCAGCTTGGAATGATAAAATCACAATTTCAAAACTTATCTTGAAATAAATTGGATTAACCATATTTTAAATTTGTATTACGAATCTGTAAACCAAATGTTGCATATTTTTTCCCATCTGAATTACTTACAGAATATATGAAAGTATAAAGAAACATTGCCAAGACTATGATTTAAAATCACTGAATTTATAGTAATTACAGTGATTATTTGTATCCTGGTTCAAAGTTACTTGATTTGAACTTGCCGCAGGCCCAATTTTTTTTTCTATATTTATGTTAATGAAATTTCATCTTAACACATTGACAGCGGGAAACGGCAAATGCCGTTTTTCGCGGATTATCGGTCGAAGGCGGGACACGGCAAAAGTCGTTTTTGTTGACTATCGGTTGTTGGCGGGAGACGGCATTTCACGGGTTTGTACATCGGCGTGAAATAAAACGCCGCAATTAATTATCATTAGTTCTACTTCTTTGCTAGATTATAAGGGGTGAAAATCAACAGTCGTATAGATTTGTTTCGATATCTCAATCTCTAGTTCAGTTTGAGTCGTTTCAAGTGTCGGACTATTTTTCATATCGCTTGCGCTGTTTTGTTTACATACTGTTTCGTATTTTATTATTCGAATATAATATTACCATTGTATAAGACGTTATCCCTACAAAAATGTCTTCACAAGCCAATGATAGTGACGATGAAGTGTATGCCGACAATTTATCTGATTGCTCATGAAATAATGATATTGAAGAGTTGTCAGACAACGAATCGAGTGATGATGAGCAAATACCAAGACCTAGAACGTTTCACCGTCGCACTATTCCAAGTGATTCTGATTCGGAGACGAGCTCAGACGAGTATGTGGATGAGTGGTCATCGTTAGATAATCCTCCAGTTTTGGAATCATTTTTAGGCCGCCGCGGTTTGAATTCAAATTTCGATTGTCCTCAAACTATAAGTGCTGCGGTAAATTTATATATCGGTGATGATTTGCTTGAATTTTTTGTAAACGAATCTAATAGATATTACCACCAAAACTCCCATAATTATAAATTATGTAAAAAATCGGCAAAGTGGAAAAATATTACTTTGAAAGAAATGAAAAAGTTTCTGGGGCTTATTCTTTTGATGGGACAAGTTCGCAAGGATATAAGGGGCGAGTATTGGTCTACAGAACCAACAACTGAAACTCCTTATTTTGCTAAAACGATGTCCAGAGAGTTCTTGAAAATTTCAATCGAAAATATTGTTTCGTTTAGAAGTTGTGTCAATTTTAAAAAGCAATATATTTTTGCGCTAATCACGAAAAACGCCCGCCACAGGATAGAGTCAATTGTTCCGGGCGCCCGCTCAAGAAGTGTTACGACATCAGTTTATTTCTATGTAGAACAATACCACACATAAATGCAATGGTAAACCATAAATATACAAAAACCCTCAGAACTGGCTCAAAGATATCCAGATTGACCATATTGCTTTTCCCATTATCTCAATATGGGTTATTTGGAGGTGTCTGAGTAATGAATTGGACGATTGATACATCCAATTGATAAGTGATTTTTTGCGTTCGATTCGAACAGGAAACTGAGAAACATAAATTCCTCCGGAGAGTGAACAGTCAATATGGATAAGCGATGGAACCTTTTGAGTATTTGTTTCTCCTCCTCACTATATAAAGGCCAGTCTAGGTAATAAAACGAGTGTGTTTATAATAATAATGACATTTCTTAAAATATTAAATCACTGATATACATATAATATTTTCTAAGGATGAAATACCTACATCTTAAGATAATGAATGACTAGACGTTTTCCCACTTCCGTCAACTTCCAGATAAAGACATTATAAATTCACATTCTAATACCCTTCCATTGTATTACAATATTTAAAAGTTGCAGCTGCGTCGGATTACTCTGGTGGTATTTTTTCATTTACTGAAATTACGGTTCGTTTAAAGGTTTTTTTCTTTAGCCCTGAATCATTTGTCAAACTCAAGTAATATGATAAGATACTGAAAGCGCCCGAGTTGGGTGATGGCACAGGAAACCACTACCTGGGGTATTCATTATTGTTCTTGAAATCTGTAGAAATCGTGATGTGATCTTTTGTCGATTTTGTAAAGTAGTTCATTAAAAATTATTACGAATAGTATTCGAATAGTTGCTTAAATATGGAATAGTAAAATATTTTCGGATATTGAATATTCGAGTTGGAATCCCTAATTGGAATAGCTCGAGTTGGAATTGCCACTCGCTTTAAAATTGATTTCCAAAAATTACCATTTTATTAATTTAATTTTTTTTTATTCTCTGATACAGACATAAAGAAACTCGGAGGACACTTAAATTAGTAATCCCCAATTATTTTTTCCAGGTTCAATGACATCAAATGTTGGCGGCCAGTGGACGAGAGCGCCTCCGGCTCCACCTGGTCTGCACGCGAGCGCTGGCGTTGTCGGTGCGGGCAATGCCGCGGCGGGCGGAGGCTCCGGACGCGGCAGAAGGGCTCAGCATCCTCAGCAGCAGCAGCAACACCAGCAGGCACAGCAGCATCACCAGCAGCAGTTGGCGGCGCAGAGGGCGTCCATGCAAGCTGCCGCTAGCATCTCGGCGGCTGCTGTTCAGGTAATTCCAAAGGTGCCAAATATGTCACGTTTAACAATAATCGAGTGGTGTATAAAAATGCATCTTGGTCATAAACGTTTGCGGTATGGAAATATATCACTCAGTAAAGACATACATAGTTCCATCATGTTTAGTTGATTTTTAATATTAAATAATAAATAAATTTATAATTGATATCACACATAAACACATCAACATCTGACATACCTGAGTGCATGCAACATGTCCTGCTTGTAGGTAATTAATTATATGAAAATAATAATATACATTTCAAAATTCTAAAAATTTATCCACTTGAAGTAATAAGTAATATCCTGGGGCGTCCTAGCACTATACTCCTATGCATGTTCTCTACCAAAAAGAGAGGCTGAGCAACTGAGTTACTTGGAATACTTCTGTTGAGATATCACAATCAGGAGTCCATATCGACTGTGTTTTGGCCAATTCATGTAACCCTGGAAAAATACGAAAATGAGTTAATAATTGGATCTCATTTAAAAGACGACAGCAGCTCACGGCCAGATGATATAAATTGACCACTTGTTAGAAGGAAAACATCAGTCTACATTGATTTTAGGTTTAAAAATTCTGACCCAGCCACTTGATGTAAGCCATTATAATATCTATACTCCCTACGTATAATCCCGTATCTGCTAACATGAGAATTTACTGGAGTGCATTTCAAAGATTCATAACGCAACTGACCATATAATGTTTTCGTAAAAACAGTTTTTACGATCCTGAACAATTTCAATTTTGTGGGTAACATCAATTGGCCAAAACACCTTCTATATGCTCAACATTGGGAGCGGACGTGGTGAAAAAAATAAAATTCATCTGTTGCCGTGTGATGTCCACAATAAATATTTTTTTAATGGAAAGTGTGATACTTCACACGTGTAATTTTTTGTCAGTTTGTTTGTGTATTCAATAGGTAAGCTACATAGCCAAGTAAATATTTTCACTAAATAAAAACGTTTGCTGTACAGAACTGGTATTGAAAGTTGTTCTACTGTCAATCTATCATCTCCACCAATCCAGATGGAATAAAATTGTTATGACCGGATCTTTTAAGTAGAAGATTGTTCCTCACTACAAAACCATGACCTAGACCTATGGAATGGGCATTAATAATTTCTTACTAAGCGTACAATTTGTAAAGCAAAAACTCGTAGAAGATAAAACCCTGGGTATATATGAAATGGTAAAAGAACAAAACAGAACTGTGACTTAATAAAACACGATAAACGGCTAGACGCATTTGAAATGTGGTGCTGGAGAAGGATGCTCCGTATGCAATGGACGGCCAAATGCATCTATCCGAAATGAGCTACAAATCCAGGGTAGACTTTTGGCCATTTATACAAGACGTCTACTCGCTTTTTTTGGCCACATTGCCCTCAAATCTGCCTACAATCTTGAGAGGTTCATCGTCACAGGGAAGGTCGAAGGCAGAATGGGACGCGAAGGGGTCCCAACTCGCTGGACAGGCTTTCCCTTACTGATGGTCCTCAGAGCAACGGAGTGAAGGATTGTCAAAGGAAATAGATTTGATGCGGTAGGCGGAGGTCACGACCCTCACATGTGAGGAATAAGATAAATGAAGAAATATTTTTCTGCGCTGAATTCAATATTTTTAATACAATACTTGTTATATATTCAATTAATAGATTTTTTATTTAGGTCCTTGTTTTCCAGATATGACTTTATTTAGTCCTTATAATTGAAATAATATATTTAAATATGTATATTAAAATTATTTATTATATCTCTACTATATAGCAGAAAATACATGCATAAATCTTTCTGTCACAAAAACTCCTCTCAAAAGGTGTACAATGACAACGTGAAATTTGCGCGTCAATAGTGCCATTTACAACATTCAACTTTTAACATTAATATTGAATGATGGAGTATATTTTGTGGGTGTCATTAGGTACGCAATCCACAGTGATATTTTAAACTTTAGCTTGCACCAAAGTAACGTCATAATAACGCTAACGTCTAATCTGAAGGGTCTGTGTAATGTTCCTAATGTCAAACGTCCTCTGAATCTACACGAACCACAATAATGCACCGTGGCAAGGGATAATGGTGTGCCTCATTTAAAATAAATTAGATCTTAATAATAATTAAAATTATTCAATTTCAGGCAATGACAAATGGTTGGGTGAACGGCCAGACCGGATTCGCAGGCGGTCTGACCCAGGCTCAGACCCAGCAAGTCTTTAGGATGGCACATGTAAGATGGTTTTAAGTTTCAAGTTATTCATGCCTCTTAATTCATAAAATAAAGTCATTCATTTTGCACCCCATATATATACCATCAATTTGGGTAAGTTTCCCATCAGTCTAAGATTGGCCCACTGTATGGAAAAAGGTGCTGTTATAATACCATGATAATACTAATGCAATATGAATATCTTTTAGCTAAGCAAAAGTATTGAGTAGTCCCTGGTGGTAAAAATACGAATTAATGTGCAACATAATTGGTTTTATTGTTGAATTTGTAAGTTGTCAGCTTGGAATGATAAAATCACAATTTCAAAACTTATCTTGAAATAAATTGGATTAACCATATTTTCAATTTGTATTACTAATCTGTAAACCAAATGCTGTATATTTTTTCCCATCTGAATTACTTACAGAATATATGAAAGTATAAAGAAACATTGCCAAGACTTTATAGTAATTACAGTGATTATTTGTATAGTGGGCCAAAGTTACCCGATTTGGATGAAAATTTTGCCTACTTTGTCTTATCTATATTTATATATCAATTATTACAATATATATATTTATGTTAATCAAATTTCAACTTAAGACATTAGTTCATTTCTATGTAGAACAATACCACAAATCAATGCAAATGGCGAACCATAAAAATACAAAAAGTCAGAACTGGGCTAAAGTTACCCAGATTGACCGTACTTATGTGGCATTGTTTCAGCAGGATAAAGTATCAAAGTATTTAGTTCTGCAAAATTTAATTGGTTACTTGATAACTATTTCGGCCTAAATTTATTTCCGTATCTCAGAGGGTAATAGTCCTAAACCCAAAAACAGCGAAATTGAGCTATAAATGTCGTATTATTTGTAATTTTAATATCTATAGATGGGTAAATAAATCTTTGGCGTATGTGGGCTGATTACCGAAAAACCCTATCTAAAATCAGTCCTATATCACACTGCATTTACGGGGTAAACAATTCTATGTCTATTAAATCCTAAAATAAACTCATAATTTCACTGTGAATGAAACTCTCCATGCCCCTTATCTATCCAACTGCAAAAGAACGAAAATAAAAACAGAGCAACTATGCTAATTAATATAAAATAAAAACCTTTTATGAAACACGCATTTGCTCCTCCTGTAAAGTTGATAAAATGGACATAGGCCTATTAGCCCCTCAGGTAAAGATTTTAGCTTAGCTATATATCGTCCGTATAGAGGCGGAAGGCGATAAGTCGAAAATTGGTTGTTTCGAGTTATAAATGCAGTACGATAGATTTTAGGACGGTCTAACGCCTGAAAGAACAAGCTCAGCCATATTCCATATCAAAACAAAGTTTTTTGACTTAACGTCTTCTGCCACTATACCGACGATATACTGTTTCGAAGAGATATACAATGTTATGTCATCTCACTTATTCCTTTGATATTTTATCCTATAGTAATATGCTGTCGGCGTCCGTGGCGCAGTTGGTAGCGTTGGTGGGTACGGTTACGGATGTCTCGGGTTCAATTCCCGGTGCGGACGGTTTTTATAGATTGATCTTTTAATCGATTTATGGATTTCTGTTCGTAGTCTGAGTCCTCCCTTCCACCCGTCCCATCCTCACGGGCGATAGGGAAAGCGATTAGCTAGCCACTAATCCTTTCATAGCCGTATCCTTCTATCCTGACTCTCTTCGAAAAAAGAGAGGGTGAGCAACTGAGTTGAGCAACAAGCAGTTCTCGGAGAAAAAATCTTTTAAGATACCTCCACTAGGAGACCATATGCTCCACATTGGGAGCAGACATGGAAACAAAAAAAAAAAAAGTAATGTAGTTCTAGTGAGTAAATGCCATTTCATCAATTCATTTATTTTGTTTGCTCGTAGGCCCAGGCGCAGGCGCAGGCCGCGAGTCACTACGCTCCCAACCAATCCAGAGGGTCGGCAACGGGACTCACGCAGGCGCAGACGAGGCATTTGCAGCAGGTAATACACCGTCCCGGTTTCACTACGAGTGCTTTGACACAATCATGTTATGTTCGAGTGAAAATATACGCGGAAAGTCACTATCCGGATTACATAATCCTGCTAGCTTCACCGAACTTCGCCAGTTTCATCTTGCCATTTACTGCTTGCCACGCACTGGCCAACTCATCGTACACAACTTTTCATTTTATCACCTGTCCTGCTGTTTTCAAATAAAAGCTTTACCATATGGATGGCTAAGACGATGTTAATACATGATAGAAATAAAAGACCTGCATTTATTGCGTCGGTAACCATTTCTGTTTTTGGTCAATAAGAAATGATCAGTAATCAATCAAAATTGTCAGTATACACGTGGTCAGTTAATAAAATAAAACATTATTTATTTGGCAATTTACTGACCAAACATAATTATTAACTAACCATTTATTATTTCTTACTGATTATTTATTATTTCTTACTGACCACTTATCGAATTAGTTACTGACCAAATAATTAGTTGCCGAAATAAAAATAGCCAGGAAACAGCTTCAGTAGGTAAATATAGTTTTGAAAAAAAAGTTCGTTCTGCATTGTTCTAAATGAACATATTTTGCAGCAATTCCCGAACAGTGCGATAACATTAGCGATGGCCCAACAGCAGCAGCAACAGCAGCAGCAACAGCAGCAGCAACAACAGCAACAGCAGCAGCCTCCACCGCTCGTCAGGGCGCAGGCCAACTCCATTCAGTGAGTAAAACATTCCAACTCTATTTTTATTAACACTTGTATGTTTAAGAATCATCTTCAGACTAACTATATTCGAAGATTGTTCGCTGTTAGAAATAAATAACCTTGCGATATAGTTAGTCTGAAGATGCTTCTTACCACATTGTTGTCGGGGCATTTACCGTTTATTGTGAGTTGTCGGTTATAGGCGGGATCCGGCAAATGCCGCTTTTTTTGCGGTCGGTTGTTTGCGGGACACGACATCAGGGGTTTGCTTATGGGCGTGAAATTAAAATGCCGCAACTAATTATCATCATGAGTGATTTATACGTTGACGCAAGAGACCCATTTAGGTTATTATAGGCTGAATGTTCTCATTCATTACTTTCAAAAAAAGATATGACACATTTTTCTCGAGTATTTACGTCTTCAGATTACACACTTCCAATGATTGTAAAATGTGGGAATGGCTAGTATATATTATTATTTATTATATAGTTAATATGGAATGGATAACTATAATATCTTTTACATGGAATGTTTTAAATATTTCATATTGAAAATATGTGTAGTGCCATTTACTAAATTGATAACAGGTGTTTATATTCAACATTAGTGTTTTATATTTTATTTATGATGACCAAATATCACACATAGTTTCTTTCAGAATTTCAATCAAATATATTGTTGAATTCATCGAAAACATTACCATTCCAAATTCAATGAAATATTCATGCGTGCACTACATTGTAAATAACATGATAATTTTGTGCGCAGTGCCCATCAAGCGTCAGTGGGAGGAAGCAGAGCGAACGCCACCAGTAGATCCCAGCAACAGCAGCAATCTGCGCAGTCTGCGACCAACGGGCACCATCAGCCTGGCGAAGCCAAGAGACTTACCTGTATCGCTGACGTTGCCACATCTAGTGCGCATATACCATACAAAGTACGCCCTCTCATTAATAGTAAATCTAGTTTTAGCTTTCATTTATAAACAATGAATGCAACTTGTCAGTTGTTACTATTATATTGATGTAGGAAGATATAGGAGCAATCATCCCGGAATATACACCCTGAAGGGAGCTAACGAATATTACTATCCAAAACAAATAACCTAAGATAAAAACGTTATTTTTCTCAATATAGTGGAAACCTGATACTTTATTTTCCAGGAATAGTAGTAAGTATAGATAGAGATAATATATGATAAGTACACATAAGAAACGTGAGCCTGGATATGGAACACAATGTGTGGGTGTCATATTTATGTAGTGGTAATCTGACATTGGTATCTCTGCAATATAGCAGAAAATACGTGTATAAATCCGTCAGTCTTGTCAGTCACAAGAACTCCTTCCAAAAGGTGTACAGTAGCGACGTGAAATTTGCACATGTCATTCTGGCTGCCACTTGTCCCATCAGAATCTTCCGGGATGTGTACACTGATGTACCTGAAGCTGTCGACCCTCCCAATGGTTTGTCCCACACTAGTCATGGTCCTACCAGAGTCATATCGGGCATTGTTACACTTCACACTGGTCTTACTTGCGTTTATTTTCAGACCAATACGACCTGAGTTAATTTCTAACCTGTTGGAATGTGCTAATAAAAAATATGTCACTAATCAAAATGTTAAGAAGTGAAAGAAAATTACCATTGTTGTATATATATTTTAAATTAGATAATTAAATGGAATGTGATCAAAATTGAACCATAATAGTTTTTGAAATGTAACAAAACATTTAAAATTCATAAAACAAATAATCAATGTTTGATGTCACCCCATCTGTCCACTGATGTTCCATTTTATTATCAGTTTCTTTTTTGAAAATCGTCAATGTTCATATTATTATATGCAATCTTTTCTAGGTCCAGAAAGCTTTGGTGGAAAATATGATGGTTCCTTGCATCAACATGAAGCCGTACGTGTACACGGAGCTGCTGATGACCCTTCCCGACCTCGTCAGTCACTTCTTTCCGGGCGTATCGCTCTCCACGTGTCGGCAGTTTCTCGATGTGCTCGGTTTGGAACTGTACAAGGGCAATAGGTGAGTTAATGCTATATGAAGACGTTCCACAGGTCCCATATATTTTAATATTTGATTGCTTAAAATTTAATTGTTTTTAAATGGTTCACTAATTTTTTCTTAAAATTTTCGCAATCCACTATTTGCTTAATGCATTAGTAATGTCACTAAAAATTTTTCCTCAGCTAATGGACTTTTAATGTAGCTATATTTGTGATTTCAGATTAGTATTTATTGATTTGTAAGAGATCCATAACATTTTAATTGAAGACTATTTAATTTGATTTATGTATAATTTGTTTGCTAATCAGTAATTTCTTTCCTTAGTTCATGAACCATCAATTTTATATACCTTCATTTTTACACTCAATTTTATATAAATAGGCCTGTTATGTTTATATTTTTATCAGTTGATAATGCTCGTGATGAGCAAACCGGTCCTGATGATTATTAATATGTGGAAGTAGTAGAAATGAATTGTGTTTTATTTTTTTAAATATAATGTCTTTCCACCAAGAATTGACAAGTTAACACCTTAGTAATTTTAATTTTTGTGATATATGTTCATTTAGTGGTTTTCTAGATATAATTATCTGAAGTAGACCGCTGTAGCCTAACATTAAGAGCTATGCTTATCCAAAGGTTCCAGGTTCGGCAATATGAGATCTAAGGCAAGATTGCTTGCGGTTTTGTCTTTTGTCTTTGAGTATTAAGGTCTTCTGTTGAGCCTCTAAACCAAGTGCTGCCAACTGGTGGGGAATTCCCCCCTTATTGTTGAATTTTAGAGTTCCAGGGAATTGCTGCCTCTTTTACAGATCTTCAATATTAAATATATGTATATTTCGAGTTGAAGTTAGATTATCTAGGGAAGGGGGAATTATACTCTGAACATTGGTGAAAAGGGGAATAGAACAAAAAAGGCTGGGAACCCTTATTCTAAACTAGTGATGCACTACCCGCGGCCCAAGATGGCATTTGTTGGGGCCCAAAGTAACAAGTTATAAGTAGTAAAATTATGTAACTATTAAATTAAAAATAATAAAATGCATATCTCGTCTAGATATATCATTATTTTCTAACACGTTAAACATTGCGGCCCGTGAAAAATTATAAAATGGATTAACTGGTCCTTCTTTTAAATAGGTTGTGCACTACTATTCTAAACCGTTTCAGTGCTTCACACATGTATTTTATAATCAGCGTCTCTTCAATGACAGTTAATCCTATTTCCAGAACACAAATGCAGATTCTCCGCCACGCGGGAAAATGCAAAAGTACGTCGGCCGACAACGGAGTGGCGCTGGTCCAGATCCGCGACGTGATGACCTTCATGCCCCAGCTCAAGTACATGCTGTCCAGAGTCGGCGGCTCCGCTGGGGGCAACTCCGGTCAAGCCGAGGACGGCCCCCAATCAAAGCGACCGCGGGCCAGCTAGCCCGCAAACCACTCCTGGCCGTACCAGCCTTACCCTTAATTTTACATTTCGCATACAGCACACTTTCCGCCTACATATTATGTACATAATATTATATTTTACGCTTCCTTCACTCTATCCCCATTTCATTCTTTACCACGGTACAGTCACCAACAGATGTGCAAGGAATAATTGATGGGCTGAAAGTTCATAGCGATAATCATTTATTTGCTGCTGACTAAATTTGCCAGAAGCACCTGTTTTCTAAGCTCTTCGTACGGCTATTCTAAACATGGGTTAGTGCCTGGTTTCACCGCAATCTTTTTGACATATCGTCACCTCAAGTTCTTCCATCTGTTGTTTTTTTACAAAATTAGTTTTAAAAGCAGTATTATTTGCAATAAATATACGGTTCTATCTGCATTTAAAAAACCTTACAATTGTCCGTCATTCCATCAAGGTTCAATCTGATTATATAATTATACATACCGCGTGTAAGAAATCACATTCTCAAAAGTTCGTCTCTTTCATTCACGTATGTGAACGCATAAGTGTATTTAATTCAAAAAGTTACATTTTCAGAAATCTAAAATTGTCTCTCCTGAACAGTTTTAGTTTTTGCAGGTAGAACCTTGTTTACTCAAGGTGACGATATGCGATGACGTACTTTGAAAATAGAGTGAAATTAATAACAGTAAAACAATTGTTTCTGAGCTGAATAGATCATTGCATTAAGTCGGTTTTTGATGGTTTTCTGTTTTAAACGTCAAAATGTATGCAATTTAACTCTATGTATGAAGGTTTTTACCTTGAAGTCATAGAATAAATGGCTTTGAAAAAAAAACAGTATTAAATTGTTATTTTTTTATTCTGACAGAAAGCATGACATGACTATAACTCATCAATACCAAATCTTATAATTTCTTTGCTAAAAAGATAATTCTTTAAAATGTATGAAAAATTTTTTAAAAAAACAAACTCGTGAGAGAGTACTTTGAAAAAACAAATAATGCTTTAAACGCGATTATCTCGAAAGTCATTTGAAGTTAAGACTTAATGCCTCGTGTGTACCCTCGACTCGTTGAAACATTTTCTATCCCTGTGTAGCATATGATAGCTTGTGTATTAAAATAAATGAAATACTTCAAATTAATATGATATAAGTAAATGAAAATTGGATCCATCATTGCGAGATAGCCAGATTTGGCTCATACAAAAATTATTCAAATTTCTACTTCAAAAAAGATTGTACTGTTTTGAAAGTATCATAGTTACGAGCAGTGTTTGATTGAAAGCTTCCCCGCATTCGTCTTTTGAATTAAGTTTTAGCACCCCATAGAGCCAGCCACTAATAACTGTATTATTCAGCTGCAACATAAATGATTATTGCTCTTCGCTACATTAATATGTAATTATCTATGCATATTTTTAAGCAAAATGGCTATAAATTAATTTTTGAACATGTTTACGAAACAGTTTCACGTTTTTGCTTCATAAAAGATCTATCGAAACCTTGATTCAGCGCATAATCTCCCCCCTTCCCATTTCGCCACACGTTCGACTTACACTTATTGAATACACCCACACGCTGTTTCCTGGATATATCTATCTGAATATTTTAATATATGTTTCATCGAATTCAACAAATCGCCAGTGAAGCTCTTTGTAAAAATTTGCTTACTAAACCCGGTGCTTAAAAATAATTATTGTTAATAGCAACAGATCTGAAAGAAACTATTCAACGAAAAAGTTGTTTATCTGTATATTTTGTCAAAATTGTACCTCCGTGAAATTTGGCATTTTTTTTTGTCACACTAAAGAAAAATATCGACTTTTAGTGAGAGTTAAAAGTACCACAATAAAATGTCTTTTATGACCATGAAATTGTGCTTAACCCTTTTTACTCGTCAGGGCGACATATGCCCGCACAATTATCGGTGTCATTTCGGTTACCGCTGAAGAATTGAGCAGTCGCCGTTCAGGCAAAAGTTACCAACCCTAAAAAAGATAATTTAGAATTTTTTCAATTGACATGATAAAATTATCGAATATAAAACCTTTAAAACATTAAAATCTGATTTTTCCTTCATTTCCAAACATTCAAATTTGCCATATTTCAAATGGTGGTTTTAGGTTTGCTGATTTCTACCTGAACGGCGACTATATATGCGCGATTACAACAATTCATTTCATTTGCTACCATAGCGGTGGCATTCGTGCTACAAGAGAAAAATCAACACTATTCAAGTGCAAAGGGTTAATATAAAGAAGCGTGGTGAGCCTAACATATATCAATTAGTAATAGGTTGGATATGAATTCTGCGGTCAACCTGAAAGCTATTTGTTTGTCAGAAATAGCTGCATAAAATTGTGCCAAAATTCACAACGGTATCACAAAGCGAACAACGCGTCGACTTGAACAGTGTAATTACATTATCCTAAATGAAATATTGTGATGTATAATCACGCGGGTAATGGCTGTCTTGTATTTCCGGCCAGTGAGTTTGTTAGCGGAGGACTGACAAATGTCGAGTGAAATGTCAAGTTACTTGAATGAATGTAAATAAATATGGAGGAATAATTTAACATTTTATGTTCTGTGGCGTCTGTCGATTCGTCAAAGTATTTATTTTACATTGTCACAGTAGACTTTAGATAATTGAATCTTGATCTATTTACACATAATAATAACTCTCTGTAAATCCAAAGAGCTTGTTTCACTATTCGAATATTTACTTTAAATTAGTGGTAAGTGGATTGTTTTTAAGTAAATCAAATAAACGGGGCTCGACAAATTGTGTCATTCCAATTGAAAGAGATAATGCTGCGTCCATATTTCGTTTATATTTCTTCAACAAGGCAATCATTGCCTTGCAACTTTATAAAGAAATTGTTTACTGTAATCTCCAAAGTCATCGTTACTACTGGGTAATCGATAGTAAACAGTAACTTTTCAATCTTCTGCGCTGTTCTCCTGATGGCTCAGTGTCTGAACAAGTCGCCATCATATCGCCGCACCCTTCGTATAATCCTTTATCTGCAATATGACATTTTACACGGCAGAGGGTCTTAAATATTCAAAACGCAATTGCAAAGTAACTGCTGCATGCATGTTGTTTTAAATTCAGTTTTTTCTATGTCACTTGATGCTCACCTTTTTCGGAACATACGGCCACCATACGGTGCCTCCGACGAATTCTCTTTCCCCTGGCAATCTTCTCGTGTCCCCCTGGGTCATCCCGGCGTCCCGTAGCTCCGTCGATTAAATCCTGTGGATGGTGATCGGTGTAATCAGCATATGTCCAGACCAGGTCCATTGTCGCCTATTTATTTTGAACCTAAAGGTGCTGGTCTGTCCGCTCTCTTACCTTCGAGTTTCTGATGAAGTCAAACCGCCGTACACCTAGTATTCGCAGCAAGCATCTGCATTCAAAGCACAGTATACAGTTACCCTGCGCTTTAACGAGGTGCCATGATTCAACCGTAAAGCAGCACTGTCAGAATGCACGCGTTGAACAGGTGACACTTCTGACCAAATACAACCGTGAGACAATGCTTCTACATGATCCTTATTATTCAATAAGAATTTACTTCTTTTATTTCTGAGTTCCTTACAGAGTCGAACCACCGTACCTCTAGTGCCATGACTCATTGAGTTGAAGCTTGCTACAGCTATCCCTAATCGAATCGCTAGCTCTCTACGCTGATTGCCACCTCTCGTGATGTGTACACCCGATTGTCAATTTCCTGTTGTCAATTTGGTTATTGAAGATTCCGAAGTTAACCTTCGAGTTCTTCCAACATTGGACTGGAATACATTTTTTGGATTCATGTGACGTATTCCTTTATATTTGGCACATTCTGATGTTGTTTCTTGTCCGACACCTTCCTAGCAAGAATGTTGTTTCCTTCTGTTGGTCAAAATGTATCATTCAACAAACATCTTTCAAAACAAATACGATTATTGTCCGTCATGATTGCCAGCTATGAATCGATATTGGACAATGTTTTAAAAATAAAACCCAATTTGCTTGTACTACTTCCACAGGTTTATAATGATCAGGACCGGTTTGATTACTTGTAAATTCTTGTCTTAGTTCATGAACCAACTGTTTTATATACCATGTAATCGTTAACATTCAATTTAATATAAATAGCCCTGTTATGATTGTATTTTTATCAGTTGATAATGCCTGTTATGAGCGAAACCGGTCCTGATCATTGTGAGCATGTGGGAGTAGTACAAACAAATTGTGATTTATTTAAAAAATATAATGCTTTTCCACCAAGAAATTGACAGTTAACACCTTAAAAGTGATTGGACTATGTATTTGTTGAACTCTAGTTGTTGGTCATTTATACAATTTAAAAGTGGAAGAAGTGTTGCTAAAATAGTATTAAAAAAATCACTTACTTTTATCCGTCATAGATAGTCATTGCAGTTGTCTGTTGAATTGACATGTACGAATATATTAAAACTCTATTAATAATATGAATTATTATATTGTTAAGTATTGAAACAAAACTGGTGTCGTGTGCACTATTGGAAAGGAAGCAGACAACTGAATTGACCGGCAGAATCACCTCTCGGTTATGGTTGATTCATATGACAAAATTCAATGATTCGTGTATATATATGAACATACAGCATTATTTCACAAAGTGGCTGGATTGATATAAAAAACGATAGGTGTGGTGTGCGAAAACACTAACCAATATATCGATGGTGTTTTGGCCAATTGATATAACTCTCAAAATTGAAATTGTTCAGGAGAGAGTAGAACTGTTTTTATTGAAAACATTATATGACGAGCTGCATTAGGAATGTTTGAAATGTACTCCTGTAAATTCTTATGTTTGCAGATACAGGACTATACGTGGGGAGTGTCGATATAATAGTGGCTTACATCAAGTGGCCGGGTCAGAATTTTTAAACCTAAAACCAATGCAAAATGATGTTGCCCATCCAAAAAATGGTCAATTTATTTTTCTAATTTACATCATTTGGCCGGGACCTGCTCTGTCATCTTAAAATGAGATCCAATCATTAATGCATTTTCGTATTTTTTGAGGGTTACATCAATTGGCTTAAACACCATCAATATCATAATGGCAGAAGGTGGTATGTCGAAAGTCGCCTGTTTTGAGATATGAATGCAGTAGGATACATTTTACGACAGTCTATCATTCGAAAAAATAAGCTCAGCCATATTCCATGTATTTTTTTTTTAATGTAATTTGAAGAAATCAATATAAATTATGTCAATTTCCTTTCAGAGTTATTAATGGCAAATAACTATCAAAATTAATTACTAATACCTGAATCGAATTCGTAAATGATTAGCGAATCTCATAAAGTGGTTAATTTAATAAAAAATAACAGCAGTTAAGGTATGTAAATAGGAAGACTTAAATCATAATATTAGATTATCTCAAAACAAGGTTTTTTGACTCAACGCCTTCTGCCACTATATCCATGATATTATCAAGATGTGTGTAAACCTTCTGCAATATAATATTCGAACTGTAAATATTATTATTTTATATACGAGTCGCTGAGTCGCCAAACACGCTCCTGGCATTTTTTCAATAAAATAAGTCTTCATCGATGGATTTGCTAACTTTTCCATTGAGTTTCGAATTTCCTCTTTTTTTCGTCTAAAATTCAAATTGAATATTGAAGTGAGTCGCAAAACTCTCTCTCCGTAACTGACCAATCAGACGTCGCCATTCAAACCCTGATTTTAAACATAACTTATAATCTCCATACAATCGCTTTATAACGTTCACTAGTCAAGTGCCAAAATAGACTATTTGTTGCCTGGGTAAACAAGGTTCTATCTGCAAAAACTAAAACTGTTCAGGAGAAGCAATTTTACATTTTGAATGAAATACACTTATGCATTCACATACGTAAATGAAAGAGACAACCACTTTTGAGACTGATTTCCTACAGGCGGTATTTTTAATTATATATTCAGATTGAACCTTGATGCACTTGTAACAATTGTATATTTTTCAGATAGAACTTTTAATTTGAATTTTGATGGATTGATGGACAATTGTAAGATTTTTTAAATGCAGAACTGTATTTTTAATGTGAATAAAACTGCATTTAAGTGATTTTGTAAAAAAACGACAGTTGGAACCTTGTTTACCTGAGGCGACGTATGCGCTCTCCGGACAATTAAAATACATTTATTCGGAATGACCCGCAAATAATTAAATTTCTGGTTTTATTTTACTATCATACTCCCCATGATGGTTTTTCGGGATTTATTCAAAACTCAGAAAACCTTCAGGAGCATGTTTAATGACTCAGGGACTCAAATCATTTATCAATGAAATGAACAAAAATGCATTTGCTCTTCCACTTATTATTATTAATTTATTAATAATTCAAATCGAGGTTATACTGACTGAATGCATTAAGTCAGTTTTTAATGTAGCCCATTTAATGCTCTATGTACCATTAGAACGAACTCATCATGTCATAGGATATAATGACTTTAAAAAAGATACAGTATTATGATATTGCTTTTTTTTTATTCTGGCAGAAAGCTTAGTATGATTATAACTCATCGAAACCAAATCTAATGATTTGTATGCCGAAAAGATTATTCTTTAGAATATACAAAAAATCTTAAGTTAAATCTCAAACAATAATTGCACTTGGGAGAGAGAGTACTTTGAAATCTTAAAAACTATCTCGGAACTTGTTTTTATTAATTAATGCCTTCTGTCAGTATATCTAACCTATAATCCTTGACATATAATCTGGAGAATCAAATCGTATTAATTTTAACTAGCTAAATTGAATCGTTATCATGTGTTATTTCTGTGTGTGAAAGGAAAAGGGAGTTGAGTCTAAAAACCGAGAAATCGGTTAATTAAATAAATAATTTATCCATATACTAACAGGTATTTTATTTAAAAGTTTTATAGAAGTATCCTTTGATTGGAATGCTTTTTATTTTCAACCCTTTAGACGCCTGCGACTTACGGTATACGTCATCTGTATTCGATACTCACATGCCACTGGCAGAAATTTTTGGGTATTTTGGTAACCAAATATTTTTTTTGCTGTTTGATATTAGTAGTGACAGCTGTGGCTATGCTTTGAAAGCAGACAACAAAAAGATTAATGAAACGCGAGAATAAAGGGATTGTGTTATTGGTGGTGTATACGCCGGGCGGTTTAAGGGGTCAAGGGCACTTTTGAAAATTGATTTATTCGCTTTTTTCTGTCGCTCGCAGATTTTTTTTGTGTTAGAATATTTGTCAAATCTCTACAGTACTGCCGGTAGACATAACATTTAACTAAATATCTACGATGGCAAACTTATGAGTACAACTTAATTATTGGTCATTTCACGATAAGTACGAAAAAACATTCCAAATATAAGAACGCTTCAGTGGGACTGACAGAATAAGTCACAGATGTTCTGCAAAAATTATAATAAATTCGTGCACCTATTAGACTAACTTATACCTGAAGTGAATGTGATATAATTATTATTTTCTGGTCCCAAAAGTATAAGTACAGGTCCACTAATTCTTGTTTAAAAAATGACTTTAGAATTTAACTTTGTGTTTGCCCTCCCGATAAAATGTGTTTTTGAACTTCATATATTGGCGGATACTCATAAGTCCGCCCATCATAGATATAATTTTTTAGTTGTTGCAATCTCAAAATTTAAGTCACTCTTCCGAACTAACCAGTATTGCTATTTTTACTATAGTTTTCTAACGAATGGTACATTTCAAAGCAAGCTTCCGCACAAATTTTTTGCATGTGTACCTTATGTGCAAACGAATTTTCGATAGCCCTGTGGCATCTACTAGTGTCAAGCTGCAACACTTGCGAAAAAATTCACTACTTGTCAATAGATGGCACTGTACAATTTTACACTACAAAAGTCAAAAGAAATATTTGACGGCTTGCTATGACAATGATAAGAGCTCGCGAGTTAACTCGCCGATGGCCTAACGTTACATACATATACTTTGGCAATCAACTCACTCATGAGAGGTTTACACTTCTTTGTTAATAGCAGGCAGTGAGAGATAACAAATGACTTGCGGAGAATCCAATTAGAATTCAATTGCTAGTTATTTGTTTTGTGATTTTATTATTTTTCATGTCGACTTGCAATAGTCAATTTTTTAAGAAGTCATCTTTTTAAAGCAATAAAAATATATTAAATCAAGTGTTCTATTTGGTATTTTCATGAAGCAATAAAATAATTGACGTTTTAATGTTGAATATTAAAAATGTGGACATATTTTAAATTTAATTTTTGTACTGATCATAGCAAACGTGTAGCCATGTAATTGCATTGGGGATTTCAATTTTGTCACGTGATAAATTTAACTTTTAAAAGAAATTATCAATACAATGAAAAATGGCTTCCAAATATAGCTCTGATATTTGAAGTTATTTTATCAATAGTGAATGACAGATTTAATATTTTGATCAGTGAGGACGGATATTCTTGAAGACGCCATGAAAGCAATAATACGCACACAAAATCGTTTTCGATATAGTCGCAGAAGATCTTAAGTCAAAAAACCTTGTTTTGAGATAATCGACTACAATGAAATTTAATTCTTTCTATTTACATACCTCTGTTGGGGCGCTTTCCGCTTCTCCTTCTGCCTTCCGCACACAAAATCGTTTGTTGGTATAGTCGAAGAAGATCTTAAGTCAAAAAACCTTGTTTTGAGGTAATCGACTACAATGAAATTTAATTCTTTCTATTTACATACCTCTGTTGGGGCGCTTTCCGCTTCCCCTTCTGCCTTCGAACTTTCCTGTGATGACAAACCTCCCAAGATTGTCGGTAGGCTTGCGGGTGGGCGATGTAGCCAGGTGTCTTGTATAGACGGCCGAGAGTCTATCCTGGATTTGTAGTTCGTTCAGCATAGAAACGTTTTTGCGCTTGGCTGTCCATGGTATACAGAACATCCTTCTCCAGCACCACATTTCAAATGCATCTAGCCGTTACTTGTCTTTCGCTTTTAGAGTCCATGTCTCCACGTCACATGAAATTATTAAGAGTAAAAGTACTCGTTTAAACATTTTCTACCACATCAAAATGTTGTATTACATTAATTTTTAACGTAATCTTATTTTCTTTTTGTAGCATGGACAATTATTTATTTTTTAAACAATTTTATTACCTGTCAATATTGTACACTATATATATAAAATGTAGCTTTGTTTGCATTTTGTAAATTAGCTAATTTTGATGTATTATTTTGTATGTAATGAAAATATAACCATATTTGTTTTTATATCCATTTAATTTGATAGTGATCTATGTAACAAATTGTACATCACCATAATACCGTATTTTTTAAAAATAACTCGATGAGGCTTATTTGTACAAAACCATTTTATAGTTTTGTGAATACAGTTTTTAACCTTTTAGCTGCTGTGATGTTTTCCATAATATCTCAGGGAGAAATTATTGTTGATATTATATAATTACCACCAATTATTGTTGATAAAAAAGTAACTTCACTATTTGTAAACACCATAACTTTCTAATTGATTGAGGAAAATCGTATCATATTTTAAATGGATTTTCTTTTTTATCATATCCGGTACCCCTAGTATTTGACGCAAACATCTGTTTTTGAAGCACAGTATACGGTTATCCTAAGGTGCCATGACTCCAGTCCCAGACTTTCCGCATTGAGTTGAAGGTTGCTCCGGATATCCCTAATCGGATCGCAAGCTCTTTGCATGGATCAAATCACAACCTAGTTATGAAAGAAATTCTAATTAAAAACACGTGATTACATTATTTGGTTGTATTGCGCTCAAATGAGACACAATGATAATGATATGTCATAAAATTGATGACTTCACCCGTAATTAGTGTAACCATTGGATAATGACGCACTTGGATCTTTTTTGCTCATTGAAATAATGGATAGGCCGGTAAGCGAAAGGCACTTGTGAACATTGCAATAATATGCCTCGGTTCTATTGTTAAGACATATTGAAAACATTTGGTTAAATTTTAAAGTCATTCCATTAGCTGACGATACTTTCTTTTATTATTGACTATTTAATTTTATTCAACTCTTGCAAAATCAAAACGGCCAGCAAAGGTGAGAAAAAAAGTGAAAATATATAAAAAAAAAATGTTTCATACCCACCTACGTTATAGCGTAGTGGCATGTTCACGAATAAATTTACAATTTGGATCGTTATGACGATAATGGCGAACTTCGTTGTTAGAAATTCTCACAGTTATCATGGACAACGATATACTAGGCTAAAAATATCAAAAGTATTAATCAGTTTGTTGATAGATATTTTGTCTTCACACCATTCTGCTTTAACTTAAATTTATCTTAGCTATATATACTGTTTTAGAAGAGATAGACAATATTATATCATCTCACTTATTCCATCATGAATGTTCCTTCTCCTATAACAAATATTTCCTAGAGCAATAAATAATAAGTGAGATGGAATAATATTGTCTCTTTATCTCTTTCTAAAACATGATTGCTGTTTTAAATGTATTCAATTTGACGCTCTATGTATTGGTAGAACGCATGAAGTCATAGGCTGGCTATACTGGCTTTGAAAAAAAACAGCATGACATGACTAACTCATCGATGCCGAGTCTCATGATTTGTATGCCAAAAAGATTATTCTTTATAATGTACAAAAAATCGTTAAAAAAAAACAAATAATTGTACTTGGGAGAGTACTTTAAAAAAAAAAATAATGCATCTAAAGCGATCAACTCACAACTTATTTTTATGACTCAATGCCTTCTGTCAGTATACCCTCTATATATAACAGCTGAATCTATCAACAAACTGATAAAATTCTTGTACTGACTATTTTGTTATTTTTACTCTTTTATAATGCAGTTGTACCAAGTAAATTCCAATTCAATTAACAATTTAACAGTGACATATCGTTGTTTATCAGTTGAAAGGGTTAATTCATAAAACACGTTACGCGGATATAACACGTTCATCCTTTCAAACGGAGTTTCGGTTTTAGTTGTCTTTGTGAACAAAAATTACTTTAAATAACACGATATGCTGTATTAACTATTTATTATGTACGTTAAAAATAGATTAATTAGGCAAGTATTATAAAATTTCCTACTTAGCGTAATTAAGATAGCTTTTAAATGGTTGTCTTTGTTAACGGTTGAAGTTTGTATCGAATACAAAACAAACTTAAAAACCGTATTATAAAATTTTTCACGTTCGGTTTTTAAATAACGATTGTAAATACCCCGAGCGCGCGTCTCAATCGCAGTGTATGTTAGTAGATGTGTGAGTCGTGGCTTAGATAATGTTAGGAGTAAATTTTTGTAAATACTATTCACGAAATATCATAATTATTATCATTTTTGACAAAGCTATTATTTTGTCGGTAATTTTAAATGTCGCATATCTCTCAGTAACGCTCGAGGAGTTTGTACGGTTTTTTGACGACGGCGACGCTGCGCCGCCGGTCATGCGAATTCTTCAACTTAGCATATAGGTTATTGTCACAAGAAATCTCACTTAAATTAATATGTATATATCAATTGATTCTCAGCGATCAACGGAATGTGGACTTTTATATTCAGCAGAGGTTGTATTTAACCTTTACATGTTACAGAATAAATCAGTATATAAAAACAATGTTATTTATAAAAAAAATCTTTCATTTCGATACCTCCTGTCTATTCCTCATCCATTTCAATTAAAATGAACCCTGCGTTCGCCGAGCAACTCAATATGGTCTCCCCAAGAAAAGTTTATACCAACTGAACAGTATTATGCAACAAGGAATCAACCCTCAACATCTTAAAATATCAGTTAATGCTAATATTATTTTAAAAAATAAAACACAATTTGTTTGTACTACTTCCACATATTTATAATGATCAGGACCGGTTTCGCTCATCACGAGCATTATCAACTGATCAGTTGATAATGCTCGTGATGAGCGAAACCGGTCCTGATCATTATAAATATCTGGAAGTAGTACAAACAAATTGTGTTTTATTTTTTAAAATATAATGTCTTTCCACCAAGAATTGACAGTTAACACCTTAAAAGTAGCTAATAATATTATTAATATCGAAAACTTTATATGGCTTTATGAATCTTTGAGCGCTCCTGTAAATTCTCATGTTTGCAGATATGGAATTGTACGTAGGGAGTGTCGATATAATAGTGGCTTACATCAAGTGGCTGGGTCAGAATTATTAAACCTATAACCGATGTAAAGTGATGTTTCCCCTCCAAAAAGTGGTCAATTTATTTTTCTAATTTACATCATATGGCCGAGACCTGTTCTGTCTATAAAATAAGATCCAATCATTGACTCATTTTTGTATTTTTTGAGGGTTACATCAATTGGCCAAAACACCGTCGATATGGTTCCCATAAGAGTCAATTTGCTAGGAAAAAAATGCCACATGTGTAAGTGAATATTATTCTTATCTATCGTAAGAACCAACTAACATTCATCTATGGACTGTTTCGTATTATGCAACAAGGAACAAAGTCAGCTTTTAGAAGTTTGGTGTATTTTGTGGAGTGTTTTAATTATACAGGATAATGAATTGATGCTGATATGTGGTTAAAAAAGGTGCCAATAAAAGAGAAGACATTTTCAATAATTTTTGGAACACTGGGAATACTCAAACCATTTAAATAAGTTCAATGGTTTGGGAATATTTGCTTAAAGTGGTATCAACAGGAAAAAGGGTAAGCATGGCATAGTTGAAGTATGTTTTCCATTTTAGAAGAAGCAGTACTGCCAAAAATACCTTACCCCAGA
The DNA here is from genome assembly GCA_022494535.1 of Himalopsyche phryganea. Lineage (NCBI taxonomy): Eukaryota > Metazoa > Arthropoda > Insecta > Trichoptera > Rhyacophilidae > Himalopsyche > Himalopsyche phryganea. The sequence continues at coordinate 2,437,410 of JAGVSL010000051.1, forward strand.
CTGCATCGCTTTTTAGATATATCAATATGAGGCTTAGCTCGACTTTAGTTTGTGAAGTGTAAGTTTTGCAACAAAGAACCAATCAACGTTTTTTTTTAAAAAATGCATTAATTTGTTCAAATAAAGTAAAAGTTACTTAATAAGTATAATAAAATAACTACTTTCAATATTTTTAAACTCCCAAAACATCTGTTTATGATTACCACACTTTTTACCAACATTTAATTTAAGAAAGTCAGTTCGAGTCCATTCGTGCGCTTGAATGCCTGAAGATGCCGAAAGGCGAAACCCGGAAAGTGACAAAATACATAGAAGTGTACAAAATCTCAATAATTCAAATTAAACGTAGTCATTTACCTCAGAAGTAGATTTTTGTGAATTGGTTCCTTGTTGCATAATACAGCCCAACTGATTGGATTGTAAGGCCCCTTAGGCACTAGTGACCAGTCTATGGCAACCAAAGACAAGGGACCAGTAGGGCAACCACATACAAAAAATCTCGTCAGTATCACAACGGGTGAGTTTCAAGATGTCCATGAAAGATATAGGTGCAGTAGCTTTGTTTCTCAAGCAGAAGAAAAGGAAATATCGGGTGCACCATTCACACACCAAACAGTTCTACAACATCTTCGCACTAGATGTCTTTCATTTTGCTATCAGAATATTCTGTAGATGATACGTCCCAGATTGGTTCTCTCCTTTCTGTGTTGTAATCTATAGTTTTATAGAATGAAGAGAATGATAATATGCGAATGTCAACATGGGGTGAACTCTGAATGGAAACTCTGGTAGCTTGTGCAGTGCGGAACGCATGTTAAGAAATAATCTATCACGTTGGTTACCCTCCACTATATTCACCGAGTGAGTTGTTTCTCGTTTTTTTCTCGGTCTTTGGCAACCAGTTGGTTGCTGCAACAACGTGAGTAAGCGCTAATTTCCATGCAAATCACTTAAAAAAAACTATAACAAAGTCAAGTAGTTTGTGATGTTACAAGAATGATGAGAAATTCACTTGAACCAAAGTTTAAAAGTTTTGAAGTGCCAAGCACATATTGAGTTAAATTAAAATTGAGGTATACTCCCAAATAATTGAAGATACTCCATGAACAACGATAAGGAGCACATTTTACAAATTAAGTTAAGTAAAAAACATTGATAAGACGGTCCCTGTGAATATTTCACTTTCGCTCTTAGATTTTACAGTAAGGTTTTGAAATCATGTATACTATTTTTTTTACCTATGTCAAGTCTTTCGACGTTGTTATTATATCAGAATAGAGTTTTTCTGAAAAATGATCTGAAGATATGTTGAATACGATTGTTAACACTGGAGGTCTCAGATTTTATTGTTTATATTAGGATTAAAAGAAAATGTGCTTTTAGTAATTATTTCGAATTAAAAATAATGATTCCTCAGTACTTACCAGATCCTGAAATTTTGGGCGTCGGGTTGAAAATTAGTTGTAATTATTTTCTAATTGTAACAATTAACCCGACTACAGAATTTTAATTCGTATTTTGGAAGCATTACAACCATTGACAATATTGCTATTACCAACCTACCAATGGAGGAATTTGTTTTAAATTTATGCTACAAATGTGTAATTATTAAATTAGAGGCAATGGAATGTGAAATTTGCCACAAATTATTTCAATGGCATTGTATGATGATATAATTATTTGATGTATTTTTTAAAATTTCAAATTACATAAATACTTTTTTATATTTCTCAACAAAATATCAAAAATAATGGTTTCATAAATAATTTTCTTACCTAATTTATATGCACATGACCTTTTCAGAACATCTGAATATAGTTTGTGTACAAAAGATAATTGTGTACTAAATAACATTTTTAAAATGTATGCAATCGTCAGTGAAACAAGGGTAATACCGCCTAGCACATTTTGACGATGCAAAAACGCACAAAAACGATGAATGTTAATGGTTTATGGTATTTAATATCTTTGCGGCACATGTTTTGAGAATTATTCTGCCTCATTTCTGTTATAACGTAATAGTGATAAGAAATTACTCGGTTTTTTAAAAATAAGTGGAATAACTCCGAGCCAGTGTGATTTTGCTTAATTACATGTATATAATAGTGAAATCAATATATTAAAATGTAAATCGACAATATTTACTATTTTGAATATCTGCAGGTAAGTGTATATAACAATAAAAACCATATAAAAATAAATGCGTAGTACAAAAAAACTACAGTAAAAATATACCTACCTATATACAATACAACACACCGTAGAAAAACCAGGCGGAATAACCGCGTTTGACGGTATATTACTTAATATGCTAGTTTGTTTTCATTCACTTCTATCATAAGTTATAAGGCAATAATTTTACTATTGTGAACACTGCATACAAACTATATATTAATACCTTTGGGTAAGGAATTTGATTTATATTGTTTTTATGTGCAAATATATATATATATTTTTTGGAAAACTTCAGTTTACCTGAATTTTAAAAATCCGTGTATAATTATAATTATTGTAATACTGACACTCCCTACGTATAATACTGTATCTGCAAACATGAGATTTTACAGGAGAGCATTTTAAAGATGTATGACGTAATTGCAAAGAAATTGCAAATGCATGTTTCTTCTTCAAAATTGAAACAGTGCTACTATTTAAAATCTAATTTACCCTGTTTTTGATCTCTAATCATAGAACTGAGTGCGTAGATAACGAAAATTAAAAACACATATAATCACATATTTGGCAATAACGTGATTATTCATAGGGAGTATCGATATTATTTATCGCGCAATCGTAGGTAGGTACCTATCTTGGTACTACGTTTGACAAGAACAGTATCTTTAGCGCTGTTATAACTTACCAGTTCCTGATATAAGATAATATACTAATGTATTTTACTTTCAGATAATAATTTATATTTAATTGATATTATTTAAATGAAATTAAGTCGTTTTTATACAGACATTTAAAATAAAAAATAAGTGTTTCATTATTTTTAGTAAACTTCACTGCAACAGTTTTTCTGTGCAACTACGAAATGTGTGTGAGAGTTCACAATCTATCGTGTTTATAATCTAAGCCTGTCACCGTCCATCCATACGATTGTGCATCTGTAGTAAATCTTCGATCTTGATTATAGAAATCCTTCAATTTTTACTGCTCCAAGGTATTCAAAGTCATATTTTTCATTGCCACCCAACGCCCATTAAATTTTGCTTTTATCAACGTAAACAATTAGCTCTCAGTGCACGAAAGAAACAAACTGTCATGACTAATACTCTGACAATGAATACTTTCGAGGTTTTTAAAAGAATGTTCTATTTTCAAGTGGAAAAATGCGAATAAAAATCTCGATTTTCACTTGTTTTTGCTTGTAAAATTGTTTTTATAATGGAATATCTCGTAAGATATACTTCAGATTTCTTACATTGCCGAATCTCCGTACCGATATCTTATCTTTTATCATTTTTAGAAATACCTAACTGGTATACATAATGAAGCACACCTACCTACCTAATTGAATTGCTATGCACGTAATGTGTCATTTTTCGCGTCAGATTATATCTAGCCTCACTGTTCGTGTAGTAGTATGAATCACTTAAAAGAATAAATGCATAATACATTATTAGGTTGCGGGAATACATTGAACAAGCTGATAAATTAATATTTACATCTGTCGTCTTCAAAACCTCATTTGAAAATCGAACTTTATTATACTGTATACTAGAAAAAATACCACTGTTTGTTTTTTGAAAAAGATTCTTAGTACATTATAAAGAATAATCTTTTTGGCGTACAAATCGTAAGATTTGGTATCGATGAGTTATAGTCATATAATGCTTTCTGCCAGAATAAAAAAATAACAATATGACTTAATACTGTTGTTTTTTCAATGTGATTATATCGTATGACTTCATGCGTTCATCAGTACGTAGAGCATTAAGTTGCATACATTTTGACATTTCAAACAGAAAATTATGGAGTATCTCAACAGAACTGCTGTTACTCAGTTACCCAACCCCCATCTTTTTTGAAGAGAGTAGGGATAGAAGGATAGGGCCATGATCGGACTAGTGGTTAGCTAATCGCTCTTGCTATGCTCTGTTTTTAGGATGGGTTGGGTGGTAGGGAATTCTAGAGTCTTGATTTATTTGTAAACAGCTAATACAAAATTTCATTATCCTTGAAAACGCTGCAGCTAAAAGATTATTTTGAATAATTGAGTTGCCAAAGATAACCACCGATAAAACAGAAACAGGACAGGACTAGTGGTTAGCTAATTGCTCTCGCTGCAGCCCGTTTTTAAGATCGGATTGGTGTGAGGGGATTCTAAACATCTATTAGAAATAATTATACTATTAGAAATCCATAAATCGATTGAAAAATCTTGAAATTTCAACCCGAGACATCTGTAACCAAAGCCAATGATGTTGATCTCTGCACTACGGATCCAACGTTTAACTTTTAATATGGTGTAATTTTTTATTTCAGATCAGTAGTTATTGATTTCTAAGACGGCCTTTATTAATTGTAGACTATTTAATTTCATTCATGTATAATTTGTTGGCTTATCTGTAAACTCTTGTCCAATTGTTTGATATACCTTATAATTGTTAACATTCACATAAATAGCCTCGTTAAGATTTATATTTTATCAGTTGATAATACTCGCAATGAGCGAAAGTTAGTGTTACAAAACAACTTATATTTTTTAAAATTCATATGCCTTTCCCCCAAGAGTTGACAGTTGACACCTTAAAAGTGTAACACTTAATATGTTATATATTGGTAACAAATTAAATGGTCAGAATTAAAATTAATTTTTGGTTAGAATTCGATTCAATTTTTAGTCAGAATACTGACCATAAATTATTTATTCTGCCCGATACATTATTACCATTTAAAATAAATTCTGACCAGAAAAATGCGAGCCTTTTATATTTTTAATAAGTTTCTCTAGTTTTTCAGCATTTCAGCGGTGAACGTGTCAAATGTTAGTATATAAATATCTTGTTCAAGAGCAAATAGCCTTTTCCGAGTCCCTGGAATACTTTTAATAAATTGTGCCAATTTTGTTTTTCAGAACCTGAGTGTGCCCTTTGTGGAGAGTTGTTATTAATATTGGAATGCTGTGAACATTCAGAAATCATGTAACAGGTGTATGAGGTTGGTATAGCACCCCCCAGTATTATTAATTGAATAATATAAAATTAAAATTGATAACTTGTTATTTCACTGGATGTGTAACGTGACGCGTGTTTCGCTATTTTGAGAGAAGCATCTTCAGACTAACTATATCGCAAGGTTATTTATTTCCAATGTAAACAATGATTAACTTAAAAATGAAGGGTAGGGTGGGATTAAAATTAAAAAAACATGAGTTTTTAGAAATTAATAAAGCCATTAGCAGTAATCAATTATTAATAAATAACGTTTTAAATAGAACAGTTGGCTCATCACTATTAATTTTATTCCCTTTGGGACTTTCACCTAGTTCATACACTAGTAATTAATTTTGTAATTTATCATTTGTGTCTAGTCCGTCCCTACGCCCAGTAGAAAGAAATTATCCAACCACACTTAATTTTTATGTTAAGAATTGAGGGGTCTGGTATCATAGCTCATAATTTCCAGCATATGCAACAAATGAATTATGAATGCAGCATTGTTCTTCATGTTCAGGAATACCATTTAAATTATAAAATATCTTTCTAAACTTACAAACTCATATCTAAAATGAATGTGAAAATGTTGTTCATTTTCAAAACTCATATGCCCTATAATTTTCTAAACTAATAATTTCTATTCCAGCCAATGAGAGTGCTGCATTGTACTGTCATGGTACTGTACCACCAGTGTTTGTTTACATATCATGGTGTAAGCGTCTGTTCTATATATTTGTAACTGTAGCATGAAAACGGTCGTTTTTGGTTTGCCAAAAACAAGTATTTACGGAGATTCTGAGTTATGATACTAGAATCCACCATTGGAAATAACTTTTTGATATAGTTAGTCTGAAGATGCTTCTCAAAGAGACGAAACATGTGGCACATTTAGTAACACAACCAGCGCAATAACAGAATTATCAATTTTAATTATGTCGACGATGTTTTAGACAACTGATGAAACCCTCAAAATTGAAATTGTTCAGGAGAGAGTTAAAACTGTTTTTATCGAAAACATTATATGGTGAGCTGCGTTATGAATCTTTGAAATGCACTCCTGTAAATTCTCATGTTTGCAGATACGGGATTATACGAAAGGATTGTCGATATAATAATGGCTTACATCAAGTGGCCGGGTCAGAATTTTTAAACCTTAAACTAATGTAAAATGATGTCTCGCTTCCAAAAAGTGGTACATTTTTTTTTAATTTACGTCATTTGGCTGAGACCTGCTGTTTCGTCTTTAAAATGAGATCCAATCATTAGCTCATTTTTTGAGGGTTACATCAATTGACCAAAACACTGTCAATATGTTAAAAATGATTATCCACTAAGTTACTGCCGAATTAAAAACTCAATAATCCTCGCTACCTTATTTCAATGCAGGATAAAAATGGAATTAAAATTATCATATCATACCTCCAATGAAATTCTGCCGTAGTTCTGAATTTGTCATTTTGTAGAAGAGCTCTTCTTTAAAGTTCACAGCTTTATCTACTGTGAATAAACAACAAGTCTGCATACTATTGTTTGTTTATATGGGAAAAAATGATCGTCCAGTTTTAGTTTAATAATTAATAGTTAAGGTGTGTAAATAGAAAAACTTAAATTTCATGATTTTCTTAAAAGTAGATTATCTCAACACAAGGTTACTTGACATAACGCCTTCTGCCACTATACCAACGATATATTATATCAATCGTCCAGTTCATTACTCAGACATCTCCAAATAACCCATATTGAGATAATGGTAAAAGCAATATTCAAATGATCACCATAAATCATATATTATTTATTTGTACCCGAGTTTTATACATTTTATAAACAGGTGTTTAACAATTATGTACTTTCCATGTATAGTCAGTAGAAGAATGTTTAGGAATATCGTTTTATTGACCCGGATGTATCAATATTTTGGTTAATTCCTTAGAAGGTTATCTGCCTTAGCATTTTTTGGTGGTATTTTTGAGTTATCTGAGTATATACTGCATATAAATGCATATTAAACTGAAATTTCATTTTTTTTTAAATGTCTGACTAATTAACTGGATGGTCGATATTTTTATTATCCATTTTACCTATTTTGAAGTGTGGTTGAATTGTGGGCAATATTTGAGTTCAAGATATCTAGGTTTTACTGACAGACTGCATTAGGTCAGTTTAAAATGTCAAAATGTAGGCAATTTAACGCTCTACATACTGGTAGAAGGAATGAAGTCATAGGCTTGCAATGGCTTTGAAATAGAAACAGTATTTAAAAAAAATAAAACACAATAATGTCTTTCCAGCAAGAACTGACAGTTAACACCTTAAAAGCGAGAAACAGTATTGTCATATTGTTTTTATTCTGGCAAAAAGCATGATATGATTATAACTCATCGATACCAAATCTTATGATTTATATGCCAAAGAGATTATTCTTTATAATGTACAGAAATTCTTTTTAAAAAATAAACAATTGTACTAGAGAGAGAGAGTAGTTTGAAAAAAAAATAATGCTCCAAAAAATAATGTCTCAGAACTTGTTTTTATGACTTAATGCCTTCTGTCAGTATACCTTCGATATTATACAATTGTTTGTTGTAAGAAAATTGAATTTGTAGATTTGGAATGCATGAAACATATAGGAAAAATGGACATTTGAATGACACAATATCTACTCAAGTGTCCTCAAGTTCCTGAAGAGGTATCTCATCATAAGTTTTTCTACAAGAACAGCTTGCTACTCCGTTGATCAACCCTTCTTTTTCGAAGAGAGGAGGGATAGAAGTATAGGGCAAGGTGAGGACTAGTGGTTAGCGTATCGCTCTCATTTACATTTTAGTATAGTAATATTTATATCTGGAAAGAGATTGTTTGGGATAATGTGCAAAGGTGTTATGTATATAATTGTATCACTTTTAAGGTGTTAACTGTCAATTCTTGGTGGAAAGACATTATATTTTAAAAAATAAAACACAATTCATTTGTACTACTTCCACATATTTATAATGATCAGGACCGGTTTCGTTCATCACGAGCATTATCAACTGATAAAAATACAAACATAACAGGCTTATTTATATAAAATTGAGTGTAAAAATGAAGGTATCTAAAACTGATGGTTCATGAACTAAGACAAGCAAAAAGAAAATTGCTAATCAGTATTTGCTTGTTTTAGTTCATGAACCATCAGTTTTATATACCTTCATTTTATATAAATAAGCCTGTTATGTTTGTATTTTTATCAGCTGATAATGCCCGTGATGAGCGAAACTGGTCCTGATCATTATAAATATGTGGAAGTAGTACAAATGAATTGTGTTTTATTTTTTATAGTATATAATTGTAAGTAAAAACAGTGTCTTCACAACAAAGAGTGTGTTTTTACTTTAATTTTCTATAATTAAAAAAACATTTTGACCTTTTCAAACAAAATATAAATTTTACTCTACTTTTTCTTGCGTAAAATATTCCAAAATCTCCTCTTCTTCATTTAATTTAGACATTTTCTGTAATTTATGTGTGTTTACTCAACAGGGCGGTATAACGCATCAATACTAAATATTATGATTTGTATGCCAAAAAGATTATTCTTTATAATGTACAAAAAATGTTTTTAAATTAAAAAACAATTGTACTTGAGAGAGAGAGTAATGCTTTAAATGCGATCAACTCGGAACTTGTTTTTATGACTCGATGCCTTCTGTCAGTATACCCTCGGCATAGATTATGATAACTTTTCAATACTGAATATCGACGGTGTTTTGACCAATTTATGTAACCCTCAAAATTGAAATTGTTCAGGAGAGAGCAAAAACGGTTTTTATCGAAAACATTATATGGAGAGTGAGTATGAATCTTTGAAATCCACTCCTGTAAATTCTCATGTTTGCAGATACGAGATTATACGTAGGGAGTGTCGATAATAGTGGCTTACATGAAGTGGCTGGGTCAGAATTTTTAAACACCTAAAACCAATGTCAAATGATGTCTCCCTTCCACAAAGTGGTCAGTTTATTTTTCATATTTACATCATTTGGCCGGGACCTGCTCTGTAGTCTCGAGTCCAATCCAATCATTAACTTATTTAAGTATTTTTTGACGGTTACATCAATTGGTCCAAACACAGTCGATATATTGTATTTGTATTTTGCGTAAATTATTAGTTTCCCTAATTCCCATGTACGATAATTAGGCATTTTACATTCATAATTAAATTTACTATAGAACTGCTTTGATTTTAGCGGCGTTTGGTAAATTTTCGCAGAGATAAATAGTAACATGTTGTGAAGTATACACAATTACTTAAAAAGCATTAAAGTAAGCAAAATGAATTGTGCCATTTATTTGCCTATTTTTGTTGGCAAGTAGAATGTTTGCCATGTAGAAATAGCACAGGAAATGATAAAAATAGCTCTTGTGTGGTGTACGGCTAGCTACTCTTCAATAATTGTTGGTGGTTTGAATTGATATTTTTACGCCGGACGACCACAAAAACGTATTTTTTTTGTTTATTATCAGTCTAGCATCTTGTGGTTATTGAATTTTCATTTTTTATTTTGGTACTAAAAGTTGTATTGACTCCACATGAACTAGGAATTCCAACTATTGGAATATATTTGAATAGTTTCTGAAGTATGAAATACTATTAGAAATTCGATTCAAATAATTAATAACATAACATTATATCGACTGTGTTTTGGCCAATTGATGTAATGATTGGATCTCATTTTAAAGACGACAGAGCAAGTATCGGCCAAATAATGTAAACTATAAAAATAAATTGACCACCTTGTGGAACGAAAACATCATTTTACATTGGTTTTAGGTTTAAAAATTCTGACCCGGCCACTTGGTGTAAGCCACTTTTATAACGACACTCCCTAAGTATAACACCGTATCTGCAAACATGAGAATTTACAGGAGTGCATTTCAAAGATTCATAATGCAACTCACCACATAATGTTTTCAATACAACCAGTTTTTACTTTCTACTGAACTATTTCAATTTTGAGGCTTACATCAATTGGCCAAAACACCGTCGATATATACTAAAATAATAGCTTTAATAGTACATTCGAATTTGTAAGAAAACTAGCTCATTTATAGTAAAAATCACTTTTATTCAAATTTTACATCAAAGATATACTTATAATAATATTTTATTAATCTTCCCGTTTTCGTGCTGAAAAAATCCCTTCGAATTTTATGCAGTCACATTTCATTACCGTGTTGGTAATAATAAATTTAAAAATAATTTTAAATATTCTTTTGTGGCTAGCTATATTGGAAAAAATTACAAAAATATCTAGCATTACAAGGCACAAGATATTTTGATTTTTGTAAAACACACATGACAAAGATCTAAAATTTAAATTGAAAAAATCTAAAATTTATATCGCTAGGGTAAAGGTTTTACCACTAGACCACAGAGGCCGACATTCTCATTATTTTTTTTATCACTAACAATGTACTATATTATAATACAGGATAAAAAAATAAAGGATTTAGTACGAGAATTTTATCGGTTTGTTGATAGCTATTTCGACTTCACGTCATCGTCAAAACTATGTTTAAACTTAATTTTGCTTTGTTATATATATACTAGTTTATAAAGATAGGCAATATATCATCTCACTCAATCCAACATCATAGATTTTATTTAAAAATAAATTACAACTAAAGTATTGAATGTTTAATGTGTAATAATATGATATATTAACTTTCTTTTCTAAACTAGTATATACAGCTAATCTAAATTAAACTTAAACATAGTTATGACGATGGCAAAAAGCCAAAACAGCTATCAGCAAACGATAAGATTCCCGTAGAACTGAAAACTTTATTATAATGGAGTTCTACCAAGTAAATGCCAATTCATTCTATATTATATTAAAATTTATGACAGGCTGTAAATTTATTATGAGTGCGTATTTCAATTTATCATCGGTTTATTTTTTACCATGTTCGCACCCAACATGGAGCATATGGCCTCCTAATGGAGGTATCTCAACAAACGTTTTTCTTCGTGAACTGCTTGTTACTCAGTTGCTCAACCTTTTTTTTTTCCGTAGATAGTAAGGATAGAAGGATAGGGGAAGGACAGGATTAGTGGTTAGCTAATCGCTATCTCCATTCCGCGTTTTTATCATCGTAAAGAAGTTAATGTTCCAAATTTAATCTTTTCTTGAAAGCGTTCGAGGTATACACCCAGTTTTCTTTTTACGCGATTTTTTTGGATTTCACCGTTCCCTTTTTTGACGCGATTATTTCTTTAAAAAAATTATTACATGGGTGCTGACCCTGTAAAATATCATGCGAATTTTTGAATCTCTATAACTTTGCTAAACATCAAAAATTATTAACAATTTAATCACTCTAGACTAGTTTATTTCGCCTCTTCTCCAAAACACGTGTCGCTGGCGACGTATCCTAACCAGATCACTTTTACAGTTATCCCTGGCGGTAATCCCCGGCGAAGCGAACTAAAGACGCGTTCGAACCACACGCTTATTTAGAATTTGCCCACATATAAATATTTTCTACAAAAAATCTTACATTTTTTTCTTTTCATTTTAAGGAAATTAAATGTTTATATCGACTGTGGAAAGTAAAAAGGATGTAACCCACACCAAAAAATATTGGGTATAACTCATAAACAACGTGCTAACACACTATATTTATATATAAGCATATAATATATCGACTCTAGAAAGGCAAAAGAACATATCCTTCCGTCTTTTCAACATATTTTTTTCGATGATCATAATGTATACAATTTTATGCACGTTTTGTTTGGGCTATACGCAATATTTTTTGTATGTGTGGGTTATGTCCTTTTTCCTTTCCACAGTCGATATGTAAATAAATAAAGGACTTTTTAATAAGAATTTAAAGAACCAATTTTAATTTTCCTTACATTCTTGATAATTTTTTACGTGCTAATTTCTGGAACTAATCTATCGCGTAAAAGAAGGATTTGGTGTATTCCACTTTTGAAAAAATTCGAAATGTGTTTTAGATTTAAAATTTTCTTTTTATTCGGTAACAAGAAGATATTCCAAATTTAAAATTTGTAAAAGCAACGTTTTTCGTTGTTACTTTTATGATTTATTGGGGGGAATTGTAATGTCCGATATTACAGGCAACACCTATCGGATTTCCCGCGCACGCGCGGCGCTCTGGCGGGCGGCTGCGCAACCTAACGCCCTCCCCCCACCCGCGCCCATTTCACTCGGGGATGAATATTATTTTCCTCTCGATGCAAGACAGTCAAAACGAATCGCCGGACGCGCCGCGTCGATATCATTCTTCGTTCCCGCCGCGCCTAACCTAAAACCCGTGTTTAAAACAACAATACCGCAGAGAAATAAACAATTTTGTATTATTTAAAAAGTTTGCCCGATCGTGGGCGCCAAATAGCGCTTTTGTCGTGCATAGTTTCCCGCTGTGTGTGTGTTGATTGCCCCCTGTGTTTTTGTCTCATTTGACGTTTGGTGCAATCGACCCTGCTCTGGTGCCCCGGTGTGAAAAATACCCTACCATGTTCGTTTAAAACGTCAAAAAAACGATTTTATTATTTTTTTAACGATTTCATATATATGATTTCGATAAAGTTTTAATGAAATTTTATACAAAATACGCAAAAACTTCCGATTTTTTTGTGTTATTGTTTATGTATGCGCATAATTTATCGCTGTCAATATTATACCGAGCGATGCTAAAACTAATTCGATTTTTACGATTTGAACATTGAATAGTGATCGTAGAAACAATTCATTGCAAGCGTAGACTGTAGATATATATTTAATACAGTTTATAATAGAGAGTTTAGGTTGCACAAATAATATTGTTTATTTAGGTAAATTTATTGCATTGTTTTTTTGTTGTTAATTATTATAAACAAATTCCGCTATTTTTTGTCACAGTTGTGACGCGAAATTATCTTTTTAATTGGAATTATTTGGCTCAGTGGGCGACGGTCTTTTACGCAGGCGCTGCGGCGTCAAGTCTGGGTGGATTAGACGTTTCTGCGACAGTTCGCACGACCGGATCCTCTTAGGATGATCCTAAATCAGGTGTAATTGATCATTCAACCCGTGATTCGCTAGGGGGGAGTCTAGGAATTTACCAATGTATTGAGAAGTTTGATTATATTGGCATTTGCTTGGTACCACTCCATTATGATAATATCGAAAACATATCGAAGTATTCAGTTCTACAAAATTTTATTTGGTAGTTGATAGCTATTTCGGCTTCACGCCATCGTCAGAACTGTGCTTAAACTTAGCTCAAGTAGCATAATATGTATTTGGCGTATTCGAAAAACTATAAAGAGATTTGCGTGTACGATAATTGAAGTTGGCCATCCTTAAATGATATCTGAAAAAAAAATAATGGTGTTTCTCAATCTTGTAGATATAAATTGTTGATGTAAGCCAGGTTGAACCGTACTTGTTTTTAAAACACGAAGATAAAAAAAGGCGAAACTCTGGCCATGAATGACAATACTTTAAATGCACTATTCAGAAAGCTAAAATAATTAATTAAAAATCGATTTTTTATTATAAATATTAAACGTAACTATTTAGTACTGATGCTACATTTTTATTATGTGACCAGAACCAGTTTGGAGAATATGACCTTCTATTAGAGGCATCGGAACAGAAATTTCCTATGAGAACTGCTTGTTATTCAGTTGCTCAACCTCTCTTATTGCTTTCGAAGAGATTAGGGATTGACGTATATGGCTAGGAAAAGATTAGTGGTTAGTTAATCGCTCATCGCTACGTCCCGTTTTTAGGATTGCATCGGTGTGAGGAAAATTTATTCATTACAAACATCCATGCCTTCGAACAGAAATCGATTCAAAAATCAATCAAGTGAGATCTGTAACCGAAGCTAACGACGTTGACCACTGCACGACGTATCCGGCAATCTCAAATACTACATTAAATATTGTCCTTGTCAGGGCTATATCCCGGAAAATATCAATCGTTAAGCGGAGATCTTTTTGATCGGGTGCAAATAGGCTTAACGGATTAAAACTTATCAAATTAGTGTTTCATTTTTGCAAGCGATGTTCTAAATTTAAAATTGTTCATTCGGAACGAATTAAAATGTTCCAAATTCAAAATTAATTGAAAAGTCGTTTTTAATGAAACTGGTAGAACGCATAAAGTCATAGGATATAAATATCTGACAAAAAGCATGATATGACTATAACTCAAATCTTTATAAAAAACAAACAATTGTACTTGGGAGAGAGAGTGCTTTCAAATAAAAATAATGTTTTAAATGCGATTATCTCAGAATACACTCGATTTCAAATGCATTTAGATGCCTGAATGCATTTGTCAAATGTGTCCTTATATTTATTTAAAACTATGTTCCTTAAAATATTACTTTCCTTTCAAAGGGTAGAAGCGTGTAAGTCGGACCGCTTTGTAGTAGAGGACGGAAAAAGGGCGATCCAAATTATACCTATTATTACGAGCCTTTGTAGGAAATGAAGATATCCTGATATCTCTATTGTTTTACTAAAGCCATAGCAGTGGTCGGCAACCTTTTGAGTAACGGAGTAAAAAAATATTTGTTTAGTGGGTAAAAGTTTTTTAACAAATTTTTAAAATAATATATACATACAAATAATACGTATATTTGCATATAAATTTATTTTATAAAAATATACATATAATATTTTTATTAGAGGCTTCCTTGGTTTTAATATTTTTTTTTATAGTTTTTCAAAAAATACGAAAGTGAGTTAATGATTGGATCTCATTTTAAAGACGACACAGAGCAATTCTCGGCCAAATGCTGTAAATAACAAAATAAATTAACCACTTTTTGGAAGGGAAACATCACTTTACATTGGTTTTAGGTTTAAAAATTCTGACCCGGCCACTTGATGTAAGCCACTATTATCGACACTCCCTACGTATAATCCCTTATCTGCAAATATGAGAATTTACAGGAATGTATTCACAGCGCAACTCACCATATAATGTTTTCGATAAAAACAGTTTTTACTCTCTCCTGAACAATTTCAATTTTGAGGGTAACATCAATTGGCTTAAACACAGTCGATATGTTGAACCAAATGCTGATAATAGAGACAATGCATTTTTTTAATCATGAAAATTTTTGTGGTAATTACGCCCAGCATGATATTGCATTCATGTGATGGTGTTGTATGTTTTCGAGACGCTGGCGAAGATCTTTAAATTTATTTGTTCATAGAACTGAACATTTGAATGCAATCTATTCTGATTCCAAAATATTTCTTAGATTATTTCATTTTTTAATTATTGTTATTTTTTAAAAATATTTATTTTTTAAACGTGTAACTCGAAATGTTGTAGAGGGTAATTCAATTACCCGCGGGTAGTAGGTTACCGTTCACTGCCTTAAAGAGTAGATGAACTGTTTGAAAGGGTATTAATCTTTGTTTATAGGGATATTAGATTAGGCTTATTAAAAAGCGTGAAATTATTCATCGAAAAATTGGGCTTACGAATTACAGGAATCAATTGATCATATCGTCGGTATTGTGGCAGAAGGCGATATGTCGAAAATCGGCTGTTTTGAGTTATGAATGCAGTACGATAGATTTTTAGGACGGTCTCTCGTCTGAAAAAACAATCTCAACAATATTCCATGCAAATTCCATTTTTTTTGCGTAATTTAGTGGCAAAAAGCTGTAATTAACTTTTTTTTTTCCATGTTCGCTCCCAATGTGGAGCATATGGTCTCCTAATGGAGGTATCTTGACAGAATTTTTTTCTACGAGAACTGCTTGTCACTCAGTTGCTCAACCTCTCTTTTCTTTTTCGAAGAGAGTAGGGATAGAAGGATAGGGCTATGACAGGACTAGTGGTTAGCTAATCGCTCTCGTTACGCCCCGTGAGGATGGGATTGGTGGGAGGGAAGACTCAGACTACGAACAGAAATCCATAAATCGATTGAAAGATCAATCTATGAAAACCGTCCGCACCGGGAATTGAACCCGAGACATCCGTAACCGTAGCCAGCGACGAAACCAACTGCGCCACGGACGCCGACAATTAACATTACTATATCAAATAATTAAATCGAATTCGTAAATGATTATCGAATCAATGTCGTAGGTGTTAATAGAAAAACTTAAATTTCATGATTTTCTTAAAAGTTGATTATCTCAAAACAAGTTTTCTTGACATAACGCCTTCGGCCACTATACCGCCGACATATTATATCGCTCGTCCAGTTCCATTACTCAGACATCTCCAAATAACCGATATTGAGATAATGGTAAAAGAAATATTCAAATGGTCACCATAAATTAAATATTGATTTGTACCCGGGTTTTATACGTTTTATCTGCACGTGTTTTAACAATTACGCACTTGCCGAGTATAGTCAGTAGAAGGATATTTAGAAATATCCTTTCAGTAACCCAGAAATAACAACATTTTGTTTAATTCTTTAGAAGGGTATCTGCCTTGGCATTTCATTGGTGACATTTTTGAGTACTGAACTATATAGAGCGCTAAATTTGAAATATAACTGCATATCTTAATTTAATTTTTTTTCGAGTTGCCTGACTAATGAATTATTTAACCACTTGTCCTACCCAATCCCTATTCTCGTAGCCTTCCTTACTCAATTTGAAAAAAGAGTGGCTAAACAACTGAAGTAACAAACTGTTGTTGTAGAAAATGTCTTGCCGAGATACGTTCCAATAGGAGTCCATACGCTTAACACTGGGAACGGACGTAGAGATTAAAATAAATCCTATATATAATAGCCCTGAAACTCTAGACGCTTTAGTGCTCGGCTTGAGTCAACGCTCGACGGCGGGGCGGGCGCGGCGTTTGAAACTGAAATGCAAAACTGCTCAAGACGCGTTAACTTCCAGTCCCTGCGCATTAACTACGGACATTGCAAAAGCATGCTATGCATTTCAGTTGTAAACAAACAGTTCCGACGTACTAGCTACTTTAGGCATTCAGTATTTTAATTTCAATACCATCATCTATTTTAAAAAATAAAACACAATTCATTTGTACTACTTCCACATATTTATAATAGTACATAGTATAATAGTACATAGTACAAATGAATTGTGTTTTATTTTTTAAAATATAATGTCTTTCCACCAAGAATTGACAGTTAACACCTTAAAAGTGACCATCATCTATGACGGGTACTGTTATACTAGTAAATAAATTTATGCCTAATTGAAGCTTAAAAAATAAAACACTTAATGAATAACATGATCAGGACCGGTTTCGCTCATCAAACGGTGAAAAATAAATAATCCAAACAGATCACGGATATGGGCCTAATGTCTCCCCGGGTTGTTCAAGAATGATTTTTCTATTTCAAAATATTTGTCTCATTGGTATTACGTTTGAAGTATTTTTGATGGATTACGTACACGTGTTTTAATTATAATTTTTTTGTAACTCGGTGTTTCCTAATATGATTTTTTTTTATTCAGTTTTATTGCATTAATTAACTGAGTATGTAGAAGGTAAAACCAAAAGCAGACAAATAGAATTAATCGGAGGAAATTAAGAGAAGGTAAACATTACACCCCCCCCCCCCCCACAGAGTTTCCTTTTCTTTTATAAAGCGCGCAAGGGGACCCATAATAAGAAATTATTACCGCAAACCCGTTAAAATTGTATCCAAGTAAACTCAGTGGCAAAATGGTTTCTTTTGAGATATTTATTTTTAAACCATTGGACATAATATATTTATATTACTAATGTAGAATTTCAATACTTAGCATAGAATAGGGTAAAAATAACAAAGTATTCAGTTCTACAAGAAGTTAGTTGATGTTAGTTATTACGGCTTCACACCATCGTCAGAAGTATGCTTTTTTTATTTTATCATGTCCGCATCCAATGTGTAGTGTAAGAGCTAATAATGGATGTATCTCAACACAAGTTTTTCTACGAGAACCATAGCAATAGAATGATAGGGCTAGAACAGGACTAGTCGCTCTCACTATGCTCCGTTTTTAGGATCGGGTGGGTGGCAGGAATTCTAGACGTAACGCCAATGAGACAAACATCCATACCTACGAACAGAAATCTATAAATCGATTGAAAAATCAATTCATTAAACTGTCCGTACCGGGATTTGAACCCGAGACATCAGTTACCGTACACAATGCACTACTATATTTAAATTAAAGCTGAAACTGTCTATCGCGGCTTGTCACTGTTGCGACTGGCCCACCTGTTCCTACCTATGGTCGTATTGACTCTGCAACCGGAAAACGCGAAAAATTTTCCACCCCGATGCGCGACAAAGAATAGCCATGTTGTTTCACATAGGATTGTCACGATGGCAAGGGGACAAATGGATGTCCGGCAGACTGGAAAAATGCACTAATGGATAATTCCAATAGAGGCTTTTCTGAATTATTCTTTGTTGAATAAAATAATTTTTTAAATTCAATATTGTAATGTCTACTATTATAGTTTTTGTATTGATGTGAAAAAAATTAAAACGCTTTGCTCAGCGGTGGGCGACAATTCATCAAAAGGTGCTCGGTTAATCTCAGACTAATTCGCAGTGTTCCGGGGAAGGGGTGGATCTTTTTAAATACAGGTTTTCTTCGTCGTGTGACCGAGATGCGTCCTGAGCTTTGGTCGTAAGTCGAATTCCATAAAAAATAAAAAAATAAAATATTGTTTGCTACAGGTCAGTTTTAGCTGCTACACTCTCATTTTTTGGAAATAAAGCAGCTGCAACCAAACGTGGTACGGATACATTTTAACACAGAGCGCGCTTTTCAAATCTTATATTGTAGCTGTCAAACGAAAATTACAGTAATAAATTTGAATTATTTAAATTTTGTACATTTCCATGTATTTTGTTACTAACGACCTGCGTTTAGACTTTCGGAATTTTCAGACATTGAGCACACGAATGAGCTCAAACTGACAGACAGTAAATAGTTTATATTGTTTGTTAATATACGATAAAATACGACAAAATAAATCACCAAGTCAAGGAACTAGCATCAGTCAGATCTATCGGCCACGTCGGCCATGCCGACTTGGTTGCATCTCTGACAAATTACTAGGTACTTTTAAGGTGCTAACTGTCAATTCTTGGTGGAAAGACATTATATTTTAAAAAATAAAACACAATTCATTTGTACTACTTCCACATATTTATAATGATCAGGACCGGTTTCGCTGACAACTGATAATTCAGTTGATAATGCTCGTGACGAACGAAACCGGTCCTGATCATTATAAATATGTGGAAGTAGTACAAATGAATTGTGTTTTATTTTTTAAAATTACTAGGTATTTAAAGAGTTCGCGGCGTCCAATGCAAAGCGATTTAAACGCAATTCCTAAAAACATTAACCCCCCCTTTTTAACATTATTATTTAAAACTAACCTTCCTGCACACTAGAGTGCGTGCCACTAAGTCTTGAGGAATTTCTCCTCGGACGTTCCTGGCAAACATTTGAAACATCGCAAAATAATTAATATCCGATAAGATGAAAAATAAATTAATGTTAGTATAAAACACACGTCGTTCACAGCTAACTGAACAAACGAAACAACACTGTATTGAAACTGAAGATCTCCTTAGTAAAACGATGGCACAAAGTTACATATATTAACTGTCCTTTTCAAAACTGTGCACAATTACGGTCAAGCGGAAAAAAAATGTGCACGTGTGAAGTAGTAAATTCTAATGAAAAATATCTGGCATTACAGCTGACAGCCAATGCGCCAAATATTTTTAAAATTGGAAAATAGTTTGTGTCCAAGATCGCAAATTTAAATTGAAAAATATTAATTTTATATTGACCTTGCCGGGATCAGGACCCACCTGATCGCTAGGGCAAAGCTCTTACCACTAGACAACAGAGGCCGACGAAATTATAGGTTATATAGTTGAAAAACTAAAACGTACTGTTGAAGAATTTGTTTTAATTTTTAAAAAATGCATCTTTTGGTATAATAACGGCAGTTTTAAATTCAGAAAAATATTAAATTTTTTTAAAAATAACTGAAGAAAAAATCGAACCGTATAAAATATATTCTTTACAATTCTAGGCAGTGAGAGTAAATTGTAAACTTTAAACAGATAATTATTGTGAAAAACAAATGATCAATAAGTTCTAAGGAATTACACAAAATGTGGACAGTGAGTGAAGTATTTTCGTGTTAGCTCAGTTAATGTGCTATGATATAATCTAAGTTAAAAAAAAGAATAATAAAACCGATGTCTATGAATAACGGTAGAGAGATTAATTAACACTGTGGTCGAGAATTTTCAATATAACGTTTTTATTAAAAGTTATTGAAACTTACGTGGATATATGAAAAAGTACTTCGTCTAAAAGGGAATATAGTTCGTTAAAACGAACAGGTATATAGTATTATAGACGAGCTGAAGACAGCAGAGACAAGTTAGTCCAACTAGAGTGTCATTTTGATTTTTGAGCTATCCAATCTAAAATGGAGATGCCCATGTAATTTTTAGTCTATTAAACATGCCGGAATGGTGTACGATGCAGATGAGTTAGTGATGTAACAATCCTCTCGAATGGAGAAGGTGTGCAGGCGTTTCGGTCTTCACACGTCCCGCCGCAAGCGAGACCGGGACAAAGAGGGCAAGAATTCTGCCAAAGCAGCAGAGGAAGCGGGCAGCAATGCCAAAGAGGCAGGCGCGAAGCCAAAGGACAAAGAAGACTCTGACGATGAGCGAGGTACTTTGCGGAGTTCATATATTGTGAGGAGTGGAGACGAGCTAGTGCTGGTTGAAAGGAGACGGCGAAGGAGGAGAAGGAGTGTGGCTCGGAGGCCACCTCCGAGGCTTAGACTCTTTGGGATTGAGTGGCCGTTGCATTCAAACGAGTGTCGGTGAGTTTGGAGATCTTTTTAAAACTAGGATTTATTTTCATGGACGTGTGGGGTTTTAGATCAGAAGTCGGCAAACTACGGCCAAATTTGGCCCGATACGTCTATACGCAATTGTCGTTCCTTATAAAACGGAGGCTCCCAACCTTTTTTGCTTCATTCACTCTTTCGAGTGGCCATTACATTCAAACGAGTGTCGGTGAGCTTGGAGGTATTGTTAAAACTAGGATTATTTTTATAGACGAGTGGGGATTTAGATTTCAAGGGGTAGTCAAACTACGGTCCGATGCCTGTTCACAAACAACGTTCCCTCTAAAACAGGGGTGCCCAACATTTTTTGCTCCATTCCCCTTTCACCAATGTTCAGAATACTATCACCAAGATAATCTAACTCTAACTCAAAAGGTGCTTTGCATATATGAAACCTTGAAAATCTTTAATTTCACCCTTTGTAACGCCTAGTGGGTAATTCCCCACTGATTGGGTGCCCCTGCTCTAAGACAAAAGGCTCTGTGCGCGGAACATCCAACGGCCGAGCAGGCTGAAACAACAAATGCGCGGCAGAATTTTAAGCATTTTGAAAACATCAATTTATCATATTTGAATATTTTTTTGTAAAAAATAGTGTTTTTGTATGGCCTTTCCTAAGCAAAATTATTATTCCACTGGCTGTGTTACTAAATGTGACACGTGTTTCGCTTCTTTAGGATTCATCTTCAGACTGACTATATCGCAAGATCATTTATTTCTATGGTAAACAGTGAACTACCTTGCGATATAGTTAGTCTGAAGATGCATCCTAAAGAAGCGAAACACGTGTCACATTTTGTAACACAGGCAGTAAAATAACAAAATTATCAATTTTAATTTTATATTAAAAATGATTATCCACAAAGTTACCGCAAATCCATCGAAAGTATTAAAATTAATATTATTCATTCATTTATACTATTTAGTATAAAAAATAGTTAATTTGATTTCTTTTAAATTCTAACACGTGTATGCGCATTGCATGGGTATGGGAAAATCATTGAAAAAAATTATTTCTTCAGAAACTTAATCTTTACACGCCCGTGCGTTGTGTGCGATAGGAGTAGCCCACTGCCCAAGCACCGTTTCGTGCAATTATTGCGTGACCATTAGCTGTCATTAAAATTACTATTATATATCTCAAAAAGTAGTAAACTTATTTCAGTGAATTAAAAAGTATTATCAAAAAAAGGGATTCTTCATAAATATTCATTAGTCAAAACAGCAAATGGGACATTTTAAAACAATGTTGTTAACCATTTAAATATTAATGGAATATTAAATACACTTAACAGCACATGATATTGAGTTTAAGTTTAAGCATAGTTCTGACGATGGCGTGAAGCCGAAATAGCTATCAACTGACAAGTAATTTTTTGTAGAACTGAATACTTTTATATGTTATCTTATTATAATGGACTTCTACCAATTCAATCAATATAATCAAACTTCTGAATGGTATTGCCCAATACATTGGTAAATTCACGACTCCCCCCTAGCGAATCACTGGTCGAATGATCAATTACACCTGAATTAGGGTCGTCCTAAGAGGATCCGTTCGTGCGAATTGTCGCAGAAATGTCCTGCGTCTGCGTAAGAGACTCTTGCCCACTGAGCCAAATCATTCCAATTAAAAAAAGATATTTTCGCTTCACAAATGGGACAAATTGAACAGTATTTGTGTATTTTAATTCAAAACAACAAAAGAAACGTGTAGTAAATTTACCTAATAAACAATATTATGATATAAAATTCAAATTGATAACTTACTTATTCCACTGACAGTGTTACTGATGTAACGCGTTTCGCTTCTTTAAGAAGCATCTTCAGACTAACTATATCGCAAGGTTATTTATTTCTAAGGTAAACAATGATTCTTACTCTTATATACTCCTATAAAATATATCCTTAATATAGTT
Source organism: Himalopsyche phryganea (assembly GCA_022494535.1). NCBI lineage: Eukaryota > Metazoa > Arthropoda > Insecta > Trichoptera > Rhyacophilidae > Himalopsyche > Himalopsyche phryganea. The sequence continues at coordinate 2,460,393 of JAGVSL010000051.1, forward strand.
CTAATTACCATAACACCACTAATTACAAAATTAATTATTAGTGTTTGGAGGGTAAAATCACTAGGGTACTAAATTTAATAGTGGTGAGCTAGCAACCTGTACTATTCAAAATTAGTACTATCATTTTTGGTGTCTTACCCCCTTCTTAAATTCCAATAGATGGAAATAAACCCACTCTACCCATCATATTTAATTTAAGAATTAGAATAATTGCTTAGCTAGAAATAAATAACCTTGCGATATAGTTAGTCTAAAGATGCTTCTTAAACAAGCGAAAAGCTTTCCATTTAGTTTTAATTTTATATTAAAAATGAATTTTCACAAAGTTGCCGCCGAATTCATCGAAAATTGATAATATTATGTGTTACATAAACTATCTATTCCAGTGGCTCTCATGTGCGGCCACGATGGCCACCAGAGGATTTTTCTGTGCCCACGAACGGTTCTATAGTAATAAATATTGATATTAAAAAAATGAGTAATATAAAATTAATGCGACATTTTTTTATTCGTATTGCGTATTTGTAATGAATGAATATTTTTAATAAAATATGGATCCTTTTTTAGATAAAAAAATATTCGGGTTCAGTACGGTAATTAATGCAGCAGTGCATTAAGTAATTCGGTCTGTTGTACAACAACCAACGCTATTCATCTTGCAATCGTGTAATTATCATTGACGAGAGATTTTCGAAATACATTAAGTGTAACAGTGATTATCATTTGATTTTTTTTATAAATATGGAAGCATCTGTATATTATATTATTCTTCTAATTTTGAAGGGAATTTGATACAATTCCCGAGTTCAAATTCTCATAAGAAATTATCTATAAACAAACATTCAGAAGGATGAAAGTGTAAAAATCTAATGAATAATAGATTTTTAGACATATTTGAAAAAAAAATCTGCAGGACTCCATTATATTAATAGTAAACATAACATTTGTAAATGACAGGATTGTAAAAATATAGTATATATTTTTAAACAAATTATATTAATGCGTAAAAATTTTCTAAAAGTAGGTAATGAGTCTCTTTTTTTAGTAAATGCATCGGCCTAATATATTAAATCACGATTGAAAAATTTGGTGCGGCCACGAGACATCTCCAAAAGACCGCTGATGCTCATTATGCGGCCACGGAGAAATTTTCCGGTAGAACCATTGTTCTATATTAAATTGTCTATTAATTATATATCGACAGTCTACAGCTGCAATGAATTGTTTCTATGGAATACTTTTCCATTTTCAAATCGTCGAAATTTTTTAGAACCGAACACTTTGGTATTTTTATCCTGTCACATCTAATTAGTCACAGCTGTGATTCGCACTTTTGGCTACTGTCAATATTTTAATGCTTCTCCTTTCAATATAGGCGTCATTCATATTAAATCACCATTCCATACTTACACAAATAATATTAACTAACACAATATTTATAGAGTTAGTAAGCAAGCTAATGAAACTATCTTAATATGGTGCAAATTTTTTTTACGTTTAAATTTAGTAAATATCAATGACAAGTCCGCGGTGCAGTGGTAAACGCCGTTGGCTTCGGCTACGTATGTCTCAGGTTCACGTCCCGGTACGGACAGTTTGATAATTTGACTTATGAATTTCTGTTCGGAGGTATGGACGTTTGTGTTGTCTAAAAATTCCTCTCACCCATCTGATTCTAAAAAAACCGGGCCTAGCGAGAGTGATTAACTAACAATTAGTCCTTTCCTAGCTCTATATACTTCTATCCCCATTATTTTAAAAAAAAAGACGTTAAAGCAACCGAGTAGAGAAACTTATGTTAAGATACCTATATTAACCTGTTCCAGTCCGTGCTAAAAACATCACGTTACCAGCCGTGGTCGACACAGGCTGTGTTACTTGGACTTGGTCATGTATTGAGCATTTTTAAAGCTGATTGATCGCATTAAAAGGGTTATTCTGTTTTTAAATGTCATATTGTTGTCGTTTTACACTTTATTTTGTGTCTAGAGCTTGCAATTTACATATTTTCATGTAATATAATCGAGATATGGACGACATGGAAAAATCACGTCTCAACGGGTGCAGGCATGTCTCGCTTCTGCCTTATACAGTCCGTTTGAAATGTAAACTTGACGAGTTGACTCATATTATAACAAACATAAGCAAGCTAGTGACGTGCCGTTCTCTCTTTCTCGCTCAATCCCATGTAAAGTGAAGGGTGCGAGTGAGATACAAGGGCTTTGCCGGCGTACGCTATTGTATCCTACTTGCTCATATACAAGTGAGGTTGTGCGATAGAGATAGTAACTCCACCACATGCCGCTGCATAAAAAATAACTACAAGTGAAGATGCATCCGATCTTTTCTCCCTCTAACAAATACCATTTCTCGCTTTGTCTCAACTTAACAATGTATATCGTGGGTCAGTCTTGCGTATAGAATTTTATATATAGCTATTACTTTCATTGAGTTCGGAATAATATTGTCATCAGAATTTTGTAATTTTATTAATTTAGTGATGAAAACATTGAATCGAACCACTTATTTATTTAAATTTTATTAAGTAACTATTTTATCTACAAATAGCTAAAATCCTAAATTTATCACTTTTAAGGTGTTAACTGTCAATTCTTGGTGGAAAGACATTATATTTTAAAAAATAAAACACAATTCGTACTACTTCCACATATTTTCCACACAAATCTACTACAACTACTTCCACATAAATATGTGTAAGTAGTACAAATGAATTGTGTTTTATTTTTTCCTAAATTTATATAAAACCTAATAAACGAGATATTAATGTTTTCAACTCGTATGGCAATCTTGGTGCACCTATGGTAAGGTGAAGAGACTTGGTAAAAAATAAAATTCCTTCCCACACATCCGATCTTAAAAATGGGACGCTGGGAGAGTGATTATCTAAAATCTAGTCCTGTCCTAGCTCTATCCTTCTATCCCTACTCTCTTTTCGAAAAAGAGATGCTGATCAACTGAGTAACAAGCAATTCTGGTAGAAAAACTTCTGTTAGGATACCTCTATCAAGAGTGCATATGCTCCACATCGAGAAGTGGACATGATAAAAAAAAATATAAATCAATATTAGTGTATCTGTAGAGTTTTTGATTTTTTTTGTATGAAAATGTTTTCCCGATCAATTGATTTTGTTCTGTAAAACAGTCTGATACATGTTGTGTGGCTAATAAATTGTTTGCTTGTGATGTTATGTTCCTAATTTGCTATATATTATTTTTAAAATAGGTTTCGGGCATGAGAAGTTGCCATGGCGATGGGATCGCGCAGATGGTTCCATCCGACAGTGACTGGAGTTTGCGCGGAGCAGTTGCTCCTCTCGACGGGTGTTGACGGCTCGTTTCTCGCGAGGCACAGCTGCAGCAACCCGGGCGATTTCACGCTGTCCGTTAGGCGGGACGGCCAAGTCACTCACATCAAGATACAGAACAAGGGTGATTTCTTCGATCTGTACGGCGGCGAAAAGTTCGCCACCTTATCCGAGCTGGTCCAGCACTACACGGAGAACAAAGGGCACTTGCGGGAGAAGAACGGCGACGCCATCGAGCTGAGGTACCCGCTCAATTGCGCCGAGCCGACGGAGGAGCGCTGGTTCCACGGACACCTGTCCGCGAATGAGGCCGAGCTTATGCTCCTCGAGCGAGGCGGCTACGGCTCATTTTTGGTCAGAGAATCGCACAGCAGGCCTGGAGACTTTGTCCTCTCGGTGCGGTCCGAAGATAGAGTGATACATGTTATGATCAGACGTCACGGCGGAGAGTACGACGTCGGCGGCGGTGATAAATTTCCAACGTTGGCAGGATTAGTTGAGCACTACAAGAAGAACCCCATGGTTGAGATGTCGGGAAGCGTCGTCCATTTGCGAACGCCGTTCAACGCGACGCGAATTAACGCGTCGACTATTTTCATTAGAGTAGGACAACTCCAGAAAGAGAACGGCAGAGGCGCTGCCACTGCCGGATTCTGGGAAGAGTTCGAGTCTCTGCAACAGAGAGAATGCAGACATTTGTTCTCGAGAGAAGAGGGAGGTCGTCCTGAGAACAAAGATAAAAATAGGTACAAGAATATTTTGCCGTTCGATCACACGCGCGTCAAATTGCGCGATATTCCTGCCGACGCCCCCGTCGGGGCGGAATATATTAACGCGAATTATATCCGACAGACGAACGTCGATATGGACCCTGTGGCATTGCTCTCACGCAAAGGTGAACCCGAACTTGACTACGGATACGTCACGCTGTACCCCAATTTCAAACTTTACATAGCCACACAAGGGTGCCTGCCTTATACAATCCGCGACTTCTGGTCAATGGTGTGGCAGGAAGACGCGCGGGTCATCGTAATGACGACGAAAGAAATCGAACGCGGTAAGACAAAGTGTGCTCGATATTGGCCGCAAGACGGACAGTCGGAAACGTACGGCTCCTATCGAGTCCGAACGGATTCTTATCAGCAGAATGCTGATTATACATTACGAGAATTTTCCATCGCCCGAGTGGGGGAAGGCGGTGTGGAGGTTCCGGAACGGAAGATATATCACTATCAATTCCAGGCGTGGCCGGATCACGGCGTGCCGACCGACCCGGGGTGCGTTCTGAATTTCTTGGACGAGGTCAACAGACGCCAGGAGCGCGTGATGAAAGAGACCAGTGGTCCCAGAGGTTCCGCTATCTGCGTGCACTGTTCGGCTGGAATCGGACGCACCGGCACATTCATAGTGATCGATATGATCCTCGACCAGATCAAAAGGGAGGGGCTGAACTGCGAGATTGACATTCAGAGGACCATCCAAATAGTGCGCGCGCAGCGTAGCGGGATGGTGCAAACGGAAGCGCAGTACAAATTTGTCTACCTGGCCGTGCAGCACTACATCGATACGCTGACTCAGCGGTTGAAGGCAAAAAGGCGTTCCATGCTCGCCGGAAGGGAGTACACGAACATCAGGCATTCCGATGATTTGACCGATGTGGTGGAAGCCCGGAATAGGCCTGCCACTCCGCCGCATCAGATATACGAGAACATTTCGCCTGATGTACCCGCCTCCGCCTACCCACCCGTACCGGCGCCCAGGCATCATCATCTTTAGTCATCTCGAGAAGGAGATACTACTTTTTTCCACGGTTTAATTATTGTTTCATGTTCGGAAAGTTCTCTTTTTTTTTGAGGGACTGCAGTTTAGTAGTGCTGAGAAATATTTTTGATATTTCTGAGGGACAAGAACTGTTTTTTGTCTATTGAATATAGAGTTTTGTTGTTTTTTTTTATATTATTCGATCGAGGTGCATTTTTATGTTAAATTGATGACTGATACACGTGATTAATAAGGTAGGACATGTTGATTTTAAAGCCGCTGTTTCTATTTTTTTTTTTTAATTATTTTTTACTTCGTCAAATTTTACATCTTATTGTGTTATCAATTTTTTTATATATTGGCTTATCTGGGTGCTTGTTTTTGGACATTTTCTATTCATGTTTTTTCATTTTTAAATACCATCAATTTGGGTAAGTTTGCCCATCGGTCGAAGATTGGCCCACTACATGAAAAAAGGTGCAGTTATAATACCATGATAATACTAATGCCATTAGAATATTTTTTAGTTAGCAAAGGTATTGAGTAACCCCTGGTGGTAAAAAATATGAATTAATGTGCAACATAATTTATTTTATTGTTGAATTTGTAAGCTGTCAGCTTGGAATGATGAAACACAATTCAAAAACTTTTGTTGTAATAAATAGGATTAGCCATATTTTCAAATGCTGTATATTTTTTTCCATCTCAATTATGTACAGAATATATGAAAGCATAAAAAGAAGTTGCCAAGGCTTTAAAATCACTGAATTTATAGGAATTACAGTGATTATTTGTATCGTGGGCCAAAGTTACGTGATTTGGATGAAAATTTTGCCAACCTTATTAAATCTATTTGTGTTGATTAAATTTCATCCTAAGACATTAAGTTCATTTCTATGTAAAACAATACCACACATCAATGCAATGGCGAACCATAAAAATACAAAAACCCTCAGAACTGGGCCAAAGTTACCCAGATTGACCGTACTTTATTTTGACATTAAAATATACTAACACGTACACTTTGATTCGCCGTTTTTTGTGGACAGTTATTTTTATTAGTTCATGATAGAATAATTGGTCATATTTAGCGGTGGGAAGGAAATCAATTATTTTACATAAACGAAGTAAATATCGAGGATATACTGACAGAACGCCTTTAGTCAGTTTTTGATGTTTTTCTGTTTTCAATGTGTGCAATTTAACGCTGTACAATCTGGTAAAACGTATGTCATAGGATTTAATGCCTTTGAAAGAAAACAGTATTAAGTCATATGGTTATTTTTTTATTCCGGCAGAAAGCATGATATGACTATAATTCATCGATACCAAATCTTATGATCTGTATGCCGATCTTTGTAGTTGAGGGAGAGAGTGCTCTGAAAAAATAAATAATGCTTTTTTATGCAATTATCTTGGAACTTAAAGTAACCGTAAAGCAATCCCGTCAGAATGAAGAAGGTATTAAGTCATAAAAACAAGATCTGAGATAATCGCATTTAAAGCATAATTTTTTTTCTGAAAGTACTCCGTAGTGTTTTAAAACAATTTTTGTACATTGTAAAGAATAATATTTTTGGTATATAAATCATAAGATTTGATATTGATGAGTTATTATACCTAGTCATATCATGTTTTTCGCCAGAATAAAAAAATCAACAATATCACTTAATAGTGTTTTTTTAAAGCCATTATATCATATTACTTCATGTGCGTTATCAATATGTAGAGCGTAAAAATTGCATATATTTTGACATTTAAAACAGATAATCATCAAAAACTGACTTATTGCCTTCTGTCAGTATACCCTCGATATATACAAATATTTAAAAGTGTATATTATAACATAAATAGAGATAATATCTATTGTAGATAGTTGGGTAACCTATTATCCATATATGATGGGCGATTCTAGCCAAGGAATTTTTACGAAAAATTTTGATGCTCTTTTTAAATTTTCCAATGAGGCAATGCGATTGGCTGTATACTCTCGCTTTTAAATGTGTATTCATATATTATGATTTATTAGTATTAGTGTGACGGTTGTGTACGTATGCGAGAAAGTGTTGCAAGAAATGAAGATTATTCGAAACTGGACAAAATGTTATAAATAGTGAAAGTGCTTGACCAAAAATGTGTGAACTAAATGAAAATGACGATTTTTTAAAAATATTAACATATTTGGAATTCTGCATGTAATTTAAAATACAAGGTAACGGAATTGTCTATTATACATATTAAGCGGTTTCGACTAGAGCATCCAATCCCGGACACTTTTTAGAATCCCGGAATTTAGGGAGTCACAATTTTTCAATCCCTGAATCCCTGGATTGTCATTAAGCGTTATTTCATATTTAAATTGTATATTTAAAATTAAATTTGTGGTCATTACTGTTTCAATTGGAATGAATACATGATTATAAATATTTTTTGGGTCATAGAAATGGTTTCTTTTGTTTATTGAGATTGATTTTTTCAAAAAAAATAGTGTAAAAATAATAATAAAGAATATTGTTGTCATAATTATCTGTTTCTGCTTATGGAAGTTACGATATATGAGAAGGAGGGACACCATAATACATAAATATATATCGTCGATGCTCTGGAAGAAAACAATAACTCGAATAATGACATATTGAGTTAGTTATACCAAAATGTTCCTTATTTAAAACTCTACCGTATGGAAGAACACACTTATTTTAACAGTTTTATACAAACAAACCAAACGAAAAAGGTACAGCATTTCAAACATTTGAAAAACTTCAAAGTTCAATAACTCAAAACTAATATATTTCAGTTAGTGTTTTCTTCCAGAACAACGACGATATGTATTAATTATGTAGGTATTATAAATATGTATGTACCTAAACAAACCGAGGTACACGTTGTAGTTAATCGTCCAGTATTTAATTTTAAATATAAATTATTTACATTTACAAACTCCCGGGATTGATTAATTGACCGGGAAAATCCCGGGATTTGAAGCCCTAGTTTCGATAAAGAACTTCAAATAATATATCAGGAGCGTACAGTGCGGTTTAAAAGTGTATAATTCGACTATGTATTATATTTGTATATCTGATTTAATACTAGAAATAAAACTTTAACGCTTGTTTGTAAATGGCGACTGATTAAGTTTTGATTAAATTTTTACGCAGTGAGGATTTAGCTTGGATTATTTAAGACAAAATGGATTATAATCGAAGGTAAGTTTGAGAAGAATTCTCTCTTTTGTAATTCAGGATGTCAAACTTTTATTGCAAACTTAAAAAAAAATCTTGTATACAGGCGACCCTCGACTGTCGCACTTAATTGGTCCCTGAAAATGTTGAATGTGCGTAAGTAGAGAGATATAAAAGATATCTTATCAATATATAATTAAGTTAATGAGGCCTGCTTCTTTTTCTTACTCGTATTCCTCACGTGTGAGGGTAGTGACCTCCGCCTACTGCAACAACTCCACTTTCTTTGACGATCCTTCGCCACTGGGTCCTGCACTCCGCTGCTCTGGTCATCGGTAAGGAGAGTCCTGCGGCGTCCTTCACTTGGTCGCGTACCGAGTTGGGGCTCTTCCGCGTCCCATTCTGTCTTCGACCTTTCTTGTGACGACGAGCTTCTCAAGATTATCGGTAGACTTTCGGGTGATGTGATGTGGCCAAAAAATCCGAGTAGAATCCGTCTTGTATAAACGGACGAGAGCTTATTTCAGGATTGTGCGCTTGGCCGTCCATGGAATACGGAGCATCATTCTCCAGCACCACATTTGAAATAAATCTAGTCATTTTTTGTCTTTTCACGTATCCACGCCGTAAAGGCATATGGCGTGGACCAGCGATCGTACTAAACGCATTTTGGTATGTGTGGTTATTTCCTTGCTTTTCCAAATTCTCTACAGCCAAGACATTGCAGTCTTAGCCATCCCAATTCGTCTTTTGACTTCTGGTTCACATCTTCCATTTTCAGTGATACATGAGCCGAGATAAACAAAGTCGTTGACAATAATATATACTTAACCTTCGGCCCCCGCCATCACGTCTAGGAACCCTGGTGACGTCGCACCGATTCCGAGAGGTCCGCTACTATACGCGGCAATGTGTGAGCGAGCACTAGTTCCCTTTCTCCGTGAAAGCGAACAAATTCTGCATTATCGACAGAAATCTTTAAAAAAATGAATCCTTAAAAATGTGCGAAATAGCGAGTTGTGCGAAAGTTGAATGCGCAAAAGTCGAGGGAGGCCTGTATTTTACGATTGAGTTCTAAATATTTTAGTCTATTTTTCCAGCCCATTTAATTAATTAAACAGTATTTATATGAAATGGTCACATGATATTGGACTTAATTTTTTTTAGCTTACAATTAAAAACGTACAAACTTGTCTAAATAATTGATAAATATGTTTCGATATAATATATCGAAGGTATACCGGCAGAACACATTAAGTCAGTTTTTTTATGTTAATCTTTTTTAAATGTCAAAATGTATTCAATTTAACGCTCTACGTACTGGTAGAACGCATCAAGTATATTGTAATTTTTTTTTATTCTGGTAAAAAGCACGATATGACTAACTCATCGATTTATATGCCAAAAAGATTATTCTTTATAATGTACAAAAAATCTTTTTAAAACACAAATAATTGTACTTGGGACTATGTTGAAAAAAATAATGCATTGAATGCGATTATTTCAGAATTTGTTGTTATGACTTAATGCTTTCTGTCAGTATACCCTCGATTTAGTAACGTAGAGTTGATTAAAACTTTTAACATCTAAGAATTACTAATATTAATAAAAAGCCATCTTTGATTATTTTGTTAGTTTCTGAGAAATTGTTTAAAAACGTGAAAAAAAGTTGAGCTTCTTTTTAATTAAATTGCCCGTCTAATATTTTAAATGTTGGTAGATTCATTTTATTGAAGTTTTTTGGTGGAATTTTTGAGTTATCTGAGTATGTTGCAAAAAAGCCGAGAATTTTGAAATGGCAGGGAACAAACCCTTGAAAATTGGGAATAAACTGTTAAATATAATATTTTTCATTGTTTTTTTCCAACATATTGAATCCACGTCCACGTATAATGTGTTAATATGTCTTTAACACAGAGTTTAACTTTTTCATACATCAAAACAGGAACGTTTCAGTAATTATTTTGTGTTCGTTTCAAGGATGCGTAGACGTCATACGTGATCCGATATTGAATAAAGTTCCTTACTTCCATCTAAATCATCGAACTAATAACTCACCGTAATCTCAAATCTTGAGATACAATGTTGAAATATGTAAAAAATGCCACGCTTTTCAAATGAGTTTTACCGAATGCTAAAAATGATATACAGTTATTATTAATATCATAATTGTTTTTTCTCAATTTTCCCATACGAGTTTATTCCTGGATTCAAAACCGGATTTTTTGGCTGCATATCTAACTCATTTTTTGGAGTTGCCTGATTTATGAACGATATACCCATAATTTTTTTTTTGAAAGTAACGATATTTCTATACACCTGGATAATGTGTCCTTGTATTTTTTTGTTCCCTCTACATAGTTGCATTGTTTAGTTATACCAGATTTTTAATTCATACTTAAATTTTTTAAATTAATTCCTTTTCAACGTATATTATAAAAATATGTTATAAAATCCATATATTATAGTGAAAAACATAAGTTTTTAGTTATTTTAGATGTATTCGCTTAATTTAAGAATATAATTGCTCACCTTAGAGGGAGTTGTGTAAAAAATAATATTATTTTTTAAAACTATGAAATTGAAAGAAAAAAACAATGAAGGTGCTATGATGCGGTTCTTGTACGGGATAATCCTAAAATATGTGAATTAATTAATTATATTTTAAACTCTAATCATTGTCTATTTAATAATATGAAAAAAATGATTAACGTAAAAAGTACGACCCACAAAATATATTGTTAATAGTGTATTCACAAAAAAAAAAATAATCACTAGGTTTGCCTTTTGTATTTTTCCTCTTATAATTTATTAGAATTTTCTTGTAATACATGGAATTATATCTAGGGACGGTTTCTCTGTTTTCCGGGCCCAGCTATTATGAGACCTGGAGAAGTGAAGTGACCCAAGTGACAAAACGTTGAAACTTGTTTTTTGTAGGTTTTATTTGAAAATTAATGTAACTTCTTACAGAATAGAATACTTTTGCATCCTGTATTCACTTAACTCCCTTTACGTTTATGATACTTAATGACATGTTGAATACCACAACGGGCCTAACTCATTTTTTTCGAAAATATCAGTTGGCTCACTTCACTTCTCATTGGTTTATTACGATGTTAAAGGTGCGTGTGTATAATGTGATAAAAACGGAACACTTCACCGTGGGAAGGGAGATGTATTGTATTTATTTAAAAAAAATGTGAAATTCCTATATTTTGGCCGATGGCCGGTGGGAGGATTCTAAAAATAATATTTTTGTTATTAATGCTTAACAAAATATCTGAAAATGTACTGTATTATTATTTGTTAAATTATATTACATAAAACAGTGCTTCCCAAACTATGGGTCGCGGCTGCATGGGGATCCGCAAAATGTTTCAGTAGAGATATACGTATGTATGCATTATTTCCTTTCACATAGCGTATCAAATAGCAAACTGTTTATCTACATTACAGAAAAATCAAAAATTAAATAAGTTGATGATGAATTATAATCACTCAATTTCATATAAATAGCTTTGTTAAGGTTTTTATCAGCTGATAATGCTTGCAATGAGCGAAACCAGTATTATAAAAATGTCGAAGTAGTACAAAACAAGTTGTGTTCTATTGTCTTAAAATAACAAATCATGTTTTCAAATATGAGAATCCAATCAAAAAAATATCCTTTTTTTATTTACGTAAAGCTAGTAGGCTAACTGAAATTTTTCTGTTTTCATAAGATTTTTTGTAATGTAGATAATTATATTAATAACCAATGAAACAGAAGGGGAATCCGCCGGCGTTAAGCTCACACGAACAAGATGATTTGTGAATTGAATTATGTTACTGTCTTTTAATGTTTTCAATATGTTTTTGAAAAACAATAGTTTTACGATGGAATTGTCAACGTCTGCGAAAAATTCACGCTTCTTTATTTGGCTCTGTTTGTTGTGTGTTTTTGGACAATTTTTTCGATGTTGGTAGTATTGAATCATTTCGGCTTGGTGTTGTTTGGTAGATAGGATTTTTTGATGTAAACATATTACGTTTATGTAATAGTTAATATGAACGGCCATAAGGAGAAAAGGGACCCAACCGAAAAATTTTTCATTTTTCAGTCATCGATACCTCAGTTCGAAAGTGTAACAAGTCAAAAAAAAAAACGGTTTTGAGTTAAGTATTAGGAAATGTTTAGATTATGGATATATACCAGTTCCAAAATTTAACAAATGGTTATTATAACATTAGAGGCGAACTGTAACAATTACAAAAATCCTGTGAAAACTCCTAAAAAATATTTGTTTTTTCTAGATAGTCCTAGAATTTCATTAAAATCAACAGAAAACAGATATACAGTAGAAGATTAAGCTCGCACAAAATCTTGTTTCCTTATTATCTCTATGCCTATGCCTTTTGAGTTGTTACTCTTTGGAACTGAGGTATCTATATGTTATTCAGTATTCTCCATTCAACTCCATTATAATATAATAAAAATAACAAAGTATTCAATCCTACAAGAATTTTTTCTGTTGGTATTATTTCGGTTTCACATCATCGTCAGAATTTAGTCCGGTAGCCTGCACCTTTGCCATCATCAAATTTAACAATTAAATATTAATCTTTGTACACATTTAAAAAATCGCAAAGTTAAAATTGATTAACTAGACAGCAGCAGAATTTTCAAAATTTACTGCGGTTTGTATGATTCGCTATACATTTGACAGATAGGGGGAATTATTTTAATTTGTAATTTAAGACATCGACTGAGGGTGCTTGATGGAATTTCAATATTAAATTTGGATTATTGAGATTTTGTACACTTCCATGTATTTTGTCACTAACGACCCGGGTTTCGCCTTTCGGCATCTTCAGGCATTCGAGCACACGAATGGACTCGAACTGAGCTCATTCGTGTGCTCGAATGCCTGAAGATGCCGAAAGGCGAAACCCGGGTCGTTAGTGACAAAATACATGGAAGTGTACAAAATCTCAATAATCCAAATTTATTTTAATTTGATTTAAAGAAATAAATATAATGTCATTTAATATATAAAAAAACAGATTCTCAATTTGCGAACCACCTCTAAAAAGAATTACATAACGTGAATTCTAATTCAGACCTGGTATGCTTGCATTTGTGTGATAAAGTCTCTAGGATTAATTTCCTCCAACAAACATAGTTAAATATGTATAATCAAGGTATTAATCTCCCCAATGACAAAACAAACAATTACGAATAATCAGTAAAATTTCAATGCATTACCTTTCCTATAACAACTCAAAAACACACTTAGTACCTTAAATATTTTAATTTTAAATACAAGTTATGATGTTGCAATAAGTGATACCATATATTATTGTCTGTCCATTCTAAAACAGTATAATATATAGCTAAGGTAAATTATGTTTAAACATAGTTCTGATAATGGTGTGAAGCCTAAATAGCTATCAACCAACTGATATAATTCTTGCAGAACTGGGGACTTTGTTATTTTTACCCTATCAGTAATTATATTTTTAAATACTGCATCTAGATAATGAATCTTTATTTTTACGCCTATAAAACATTTTTGATTTCGCCACATTTTGTGTAATTTGGCCTAATTGTATGAATTTTGAATGGGTATCATTTTTGGTCACAAATTGTGACACATGGTTGGGATCATTTTTTTTTCTTATGCATCGGATGAGCTTAAAGTTCTACATTTTCCAATTAACAGATCTCGTTGGCATTTGCTTGTTTGCCCTTTCAGGGTCAATTTTGTGATGGATAGGTATTAAAAAGTGTGCTCTGACGAAAGCTATCCCTAAGAAGGATAAACTTCTCCGGACAAAGGAAGTCAGAAAGGAGAAAAAAAAGATATGAAAGTGTTTTGGTAAATCTACGAATAATTATGCTGCAGATACAACAAGAAACATAATTAAAAATTCTCCTTGTTTTGTATATAATTGAAAATATTCTATCGAGTTGGTAACTTTTGATACGGGGAAGTTGGGTCATTAATCACAAGAGATGATTTTGTAACTAGATCCTAAATATTGGTTAAGAAAAATTATTGTATAACGGGCGAACTTATGAGTGTAAGTCCAAAAACACGATTTTTCAGGAGAGTTAAACAAAGCTAAATTCTGAAGTCCCGGGTCCGTGGTGCAGTGGTCAAAGTCGTTGATTTCGGTTATGGATGTCTCGGGGCTAAAATCCCGGTACGGCCAGTTTCATATAATAGTTTCAAATCAATAAATTGATTTATTGATTTCTGTTCGTAGACAAGGATGCTTGCGGTGTCTGGAATTCCTTCCCACACAAGCGCGATTAGCTAACAAGTCCTGTTCTAGCCTTATCCTTCCATCTCTACTCTCATGGAGAAATATAAGTTGAGCAACTGAGTAACAAGCAGTTTTAGCAGAAAAAATCCGTTGAGATACCTCCATTAGGATATGGACTCCACATTGGGAGCGGACATGGTAAAAAAAATCATTTTTACTGTTCTTATCGGTGGTGTTTAGATATACAACAAAATGTCGTTAATACAAGAATTAATCTTGTACTTATAGGACCATAAAAATATTTATTTAAGGAGAAAACTCATACTATTGGGACCAGAAAATAATAATAATTACATCACACTTATTCCAGGTATAAGTTAGTCTAATATACGCATAAATTTATTATAATTTTTGAAGAGCATCTGCGACGTATACTGTTGGTTCCACTGAAGCGTTCTTATATTTGGAATGTTTTTTTCATACTTATCCCAAAATTACGGAATTTGGAGTTATACTCATAAGTTCGCACATCATAGATAGATAATTAACTCTGAAACATTACGGAATATTAAAATGCTGTTGGGCCAAATATCCCAGAGTATCAAAAGTAACCACAGATTTTTTCTAACCAATCATAATTTCGGTTTTATAAATTCCGTGAAGTTGTTATTCGAATGGAGATTGCCAAAAGAATACGCGTTGTTTGGAGTTTTGAAAAGAAATTAAAATATTTAAAATTGTATATCAAAATTATTGTGATCTAGAAACGGTATTTTTTTGAAAATATATTAAACTTGGCTGATGCTATACAATGTTTGTTTTATTTTTACCCTTCTGTCGTGTCTGTGGTGCAGTGGTCAACGTCGTTGGCTTCGGCTACGGATCTCACGGTCTCGAATCGCAGTTGATTTATGTTTGTGATTCTAAAATTCATTCCCACTCATCCAATCCTAAAAACGGGGTGTAGCGAGAGCGATTGCCCAACACTAATCCTGTATAATCCTATCCTTTTATTCCTACTATCGTCGAAAAAAAAGAGGTTGAGCAACTGAATGAAACTTCTGTTAATATGCCTCAATTAGGAGTCCATATGCTCCACACGGTAGCGGACATGGTTTAAAAAAGAATTAATTACAGTTATATTGGTAAGTATACACATAGATATTTATATAACATTGTTTTTTTCACACAAAACATATCCAGGCTGGTATATTCAGATAGGGATTGAGCATGTCTAATATTAAAAAAATTAAACTCGTCAAGTTGATGCCAACATTACGGGCAATATTCTTGGTAACAATTGAATATTTTGTTGATGATTCAAAGACAATCATTCACGTAATGGGTTTTTCCCTACCCAAAGGCTTCAGCTGACAGAATCTTGACAGATGGCGACACGGTTTGACTCGTCGACAGACCAGATTCAACCGGTGAAATGCGATATGGTACATGCCATGTGTATTCAGTCATTTGGAACAGCACCGATTTATATTTTTAAAAGGCTTACAATTAAATGCACTTTTGCTTAGATCATATTCACTTTCATAAAAATAGTTTTCGCTTATAACAAATACATTCCACAAAAAACAAATTCTTTCACTTAAAATAAAGTGATCCCACATAATAAGATATATTTTAACATTGAATGAAAATTTCAGATTGATAAAATAGTTTTCACTTTGGAGTCGATAGTAGCGCGAAGCTGTAATGAAATGAAAATACTTGTCGCGACTCTATCCTATATTAGGACGCCTATATTGTCTTTGCTCCGCGCATTAGAATACAGTACACAAACCAAACCAGACCAATCATAACATAACCTATTACAACTTAACTCACTTTTTTAAAAGAATCCGAGACTAAGTGGAAACTATTAAAATCAAAGTTTGAGTGGAATAAGTTAATACTGTCTAATCCAAAGTGTAAACTAGAAATAAAAGTTCAAGTGTACCAAGTGAATACTATCTAACACAAAGTGCAATTATTTATAACCCTTTTTAAAATACAAACTCGGAAATAACGTCAGACCCGCCGGGTGCGTACACTCGCAATGTAATATCAATCATTTTTCTACGCGATACATTGGTTCCAGAAATTGACGCGTACAACAAAAACGCGTAAAAAATACTTTACTTCTATGTAATTTGATAAATATATTGGTTCAAAAAAAAAAATCGCGTAAAAAGGTTTCAAGAATGTGTATAAAACTAAAACTGGTTCTTTTAATTCGAGTAAAAAAGCCTTTTATTTACAAAAATATAACCTTTAATTTCCTTAAAACGAAACAAAAAATATGTATTTGTTTTTTTGAAAATGTATATAGAAAAATGCAAAATAAGAGTGTGATTTGAACGCGCATTTAGTTCACTCCGCCGAGGATTACCACCGGGAAAACTGCCCAAGTGGCGTCATCTAGTTAGGAAACGTCACCAGTGACACGTGTTTTGGGGAAGTTAAGACATTCAAAATATTGCGAATTTTCAGGTACTCTGTATTATATGAGATATTATACGCGGTGATCATGTTAATATAAACATACAAATTGAATCAGATAAAATTATACTGGAGTCACTCTGTATTCGTTTGTGATTTTTTGAACGGACTTTTTGAACGGACGAGGAATTTGCTTCAAAAGAAATAATCGAAGGTGAATATTTTGCATAAAAAAAGGAAAGGTGTCATGTAAAAAACTCACGTAAAATTGAAATCGTGTAAAAAGAAGACACCCAGTATATGATTACGCACTATGTGCGTAATCAGCATTGAACGTGAGGCCGCAACAGCTTCTATAAAGTCAAGAAATATTCCCCATGACAGAATAAGTAACAGGGTGACACGTAGATAAAACATGGAAATTTATCATAAAACATAGTCTTAGTCAGAATGCTTCTGGTCTCACTGTAAATCAAAAGCATTCTATGTATTAAAGATAATATATAACGAGGTGTTGGGTTTGAAATTTATTCAGAAATTACGCAATTCAGCCTCCTACCAATTTATTTGACTCCCTACACAGTAGCGTGCAGTTATTACAGGAACAAAAGTTTTGCTTACCCTGATTGTACCTAGAAAAATTACGAAGAAAGAAATATACGTTCGTTTTTCTAGGAAGAATACACTAAATTCAAAAAATTACATATTGCGTTAGTTATACCAAAATATTCCTTATTTCGAACTCTACCACATGGAAGAGCACACATATGTTTATAAATTATACTTTTAAAAACTTTGAAAAACTTCAAAGTCCAATTACTCAAAACTAGTATTTTTCAATTAGTATCTTCTTCCAGAACAACGACTATATAACTTGAGACGATAGAGTAAACAATCTTAATATACAGTGACTACAACTTTACAGGAGTGTACTATGTAGCAGAAAATACATGCATACATCTGTGTGTCTGTATCTCTGACTGTCACAAGAACTCCTACCAAATGCTGTTCAGTAGCGACGTGAAATTTTCATATTCTGTCTGCCATATCTAGGTCAACTGTGCTGTTTTCAACATTCAACTTCTATTATTATTATCAATTCAAGGACTATATTTTGTGACTGCTACGTGAGACACAGCTCAAGATAATGGTAGTCCCATGCGAAGTTGGGTAATAAATACTAGCAATTATTTTAAAACTAAATTTGTGTAACGCAGGTTTCGTATCGTTGAGAAGCATCATTAGACTCATGTTATCATAAGATTTAACAACGCCCAATTCGTTTTATCCTACTTCTACATTTTTATAATGGACATGACATTAGAAATCAATAACTACTAATCTGAAATGAAACATTAACCACATTACAATACTTTTATAATACTTTTATAATTCAATACTTCCACATATTTATAATGATCAGGACCGGTTTCGCTCATCACGAGCATTATCAACTGATGATAATGCTCGACTGATCATCAGTTGATAATGCTCGTGATGAGCGAAACCGGTCCTGATCATTATAAATATGTGGAAGTAGCACAAATGAACTGTGTTTTATTTTTTAAAACATTACAATACAATTATTTAAGAAAAATATAATGAATTTCAAAATAATTCATATTATATTCAGTAGCCAAAAGAGCAAATGAGAAAATTGAACAATAAAATTGCAAGCCACTTAAATAATTTACTAAATGTTAATTAGGCAATTAAATTGACAATAAACTACACATGGTAAATTGGGAATGAAGATATTTTCGGCCAGAAACTGAGCAACACGGGACCAATCTTTTAGCCATGCACGTGTGCGAATCCAAGTGTAGTGCTTAAAGAAAAAAAAATATACAGAAAAAGTAAAAGTATAATTTATAAAAATAAGTGTATTTTTCAATAAGGAAGAATTTGAAATAAGGAACATTTTAGAATAACTATCTCGAAATGTAATTTTTTCGATTTAGTGTTTTCTTCCAGAACAGTAACGATATTAAGTATCCTGTGTATCTGTCGTGGCGGTAGAGTTTGATCTACTCCACGTTGAATTTAAAGAGGAATCAAGAATATCCCGTTCCCCAATGATGTCGCAAATTTATCGAATTCTTTAAAGTTGACCTTGGTTGAAATCAAGTCAGCGTTGACTGCTGGGCCCGCATGAGGACGGACCTTGCAGTTTAGTAACTTAAACACATATTATGGTAAAGCTGTATCATTTTAAAAGTTGCACAAATAATAAAATGAGAAGTGAAATGAGCTAACTGATATTTTTGAAAAAATAAGTTAGTTTAGTTTTGGCATTCTAGGTGTCATAAATTATCATAAAAGTGAAGTGAGCTAAGTAAATACAGTCTGTAAAAGTATTTTATTCTTTTCGAAGATAGAATAAAGTGTAAATTAATGTAAAAACTTCATTAAACCAAAACTTTCACCATATTGTCACTTCGCTCACTTTATTTCTCCATGGCTCAAATATCCCTTTAAGTATTGACACAAGCAACATTACGTTTATAAATATTCAAGGTAATTAATATGCATACTGTTTTCATTTTGGGTTTAATTTTTTTCATCTAAATCTATATATATATAAATTAATGTTTGTCTTCTATGAGTTCCTTTACCATTCATCCTTTTAAAAAAATTAAAATCTAAAATCAAAAAAAAAGAATCAAATACGTACGAATAGGACATCTTGGAAAAGCCTTCTGATTTATTTGTGTACGCACCGGACGGGAAACAAAAAATATTGTGTATCAAAAAATTCCAAAACCACTTCAATAAACAGAATCAAAACACAAACCCTTTCTTTCTTTGAGTGGTATCGCAATGCATGCCGGGTACTCACTAGTATAAGATATGGAACGCATAGAAAATAAATACGGGTCGAATGATACCAATTTTTTTCAGTATGGAGTAAAGATATTCATATACGAGGGTGACACTGTGAAAGGTTTGTAGGGGTAGCTGCCCAAATACAATAACCACACCTTGTCAGACTCCCTCCGCAAAGAATACGAAATACTTTGGTAAATCATATACCTAAGAATATGTTTGCACTGTTATCCCCATTCCCAAAGCCTGCGTAAGCCACTGAATGTTTACTTATATAATATATGAATAAAATTGCTTTCCAGTTATAGAAATGACAAACCCTTCTTAGTTTGGTAATATTATAATACCCAAGGCTACCGTACCTTAAGTTCATCTCATAAAACAAGGGGTCGTGAACCGCCGGGTCATGTCAAATATGTCCACCTACGCGACTTGTGTCTGGACTAGGGCATCCAATCCCTTGCTTTGAAATGTACCATTCGTAAGAAAATTATATCTAGTAAAATGATTTAAATTCTGAGGTAGTGACAACCCTGATTATGTATAGTTTTGAAGTAGTATTTATCATTTTAGTTTGAAAATATTTACGGAATCTCGAGAAACGTGTTGATTTGGTAAATTTTCACAAATGTACATCATTTTATGCGTATTTCATAGTTTTTAAGTGATTTATTTTATTTCAAAAATAAGTGTCCAGCTAGTAAAATTTGCCTGGCATTAAAAAGGTTATATAAATGCTGAAAACTTCATTTCAATTCAAAGAAAGTCAGAAGAACTGTGATTGCAGTTTTGAATAAACTAAAAAACATTTTATTTGGTTATTTTTCATTGTTTTAAGAAAACGTTTATTTTTTTAGGTAAAAGTCTACTGACTGCCACTCAAAACGACGTAGTTCTGTAAGAAATTTAATTACTAATAAGAAAATGCCAAATTATTATGCATGGGAATCAGGGAAACTGTTAATTTACGCGAAATCAATATGAAAAAGTAACAATAATCGAGGGTATACTGACAAAAAGTCTTAAAAACAAGTTCTGAGATAATTGCATTTAAAACATTATTTATTTTTCAAAGTACTCTCTCTCCCTAGTGCATTTGTTTCTGATTTAAAAGAATTTTTGTTAATTATAAGGAATAATGTTTTTACAAATACAAATACAGGCATACAAATCATATGATTTATTATTGATTAGTTATCTTTTTTTTTTCTATGTCCGCTCTCAATGTAGACAATATGGTCTCCCAATGGAGGTATCTTAACAGAATTTTTCTATGACAACTGTTTGTTACTCAGTTGCTCAACCTCTCTTTTTTCGAAGAGAATAGGGATAGAAGGATAGGGCTAGGACAGAACTAGTTAGGTTAGCTAATCGCTGTCGCTACGCCCCGTGAGGATCGGATGGGTGGGAGTGAGGACAGAAGGACTACGAACAGAAATCCATAAATCGATTGAAAGATCAATTTATAAAAACCATCCGCGCGGGAATTGAACCCGAGACATCCGCAACCGTAGCCAACGACGTTACCAACTGCGCCACGGACGCCGACACGATTAGTTATCTATATATATATATATATATAGATGAAGATTTGTTTGTTTGTTTGTCTTCTATGCATTCCTTTACCATTCATCCGATTTCGATGAAACTTTGGTGAGTTGTTATGCGCACACCCGTGAAGGTTTATGAAGTAAAATATTTTAAATCTGAAATCTAAAAAAGTCTAAAAAAAATAATCAAATACGTACAACTAGCGACATCTCTGAATCAGACGGAAAAACAAAAAAATATTGTGTATTAAGCGTAAAAACTATTCAGATTCGGGCTCGGTCGGGCCCGGGTAAGCAATTAAAATTTAAGAAAAATATTTAATACTATGTTCGGGTAATGAGTCAGCCATAAGGCAATAATTTTAATAACTTAAATACTTTATTTCACATGTGCTATGAATATCGTTGGAAATATGGAAACAATAACACATATTGTTTGAAAAGTGTAAATGAATTACTATATTATAAAAAAAATCGGATTCAAAAAAATAAATCTGGGCTTCGGGTCGGGTTTGGGTAACAAGTGTGATATTGGCCTGAAGGTGACGGGCTCGGATCAGGTAATTTTATGAAATGTCTGCCCGTGCAGACCTCTAATCCAAAATCACTGCAATAAACAGAATTAAAACATAAACTCATTCTTTCTTTGAGTGGCATTGCAGCGCATGCCGGTCACTTTTCACTAGTACTTAATAAAATAGTTAAAAGAAATAAGAATATGACAATAAAGTTTCTATTTTATTATGTCTTATGACTTCATCCGTTTTATCAATACGTAGAACGGTAGATTGCCAAAATTTTGACATTTAAAACAAATAATACGTTGTATTTCGCATAATTTAATGGTGTTCTTGATTCCAATGTTTGGTTTTTTACCAATTTCCTATCCAAAATTAAATTCCCTAGAGTAAGGTTTCCCAAACTTTTCTGCAATGGTACACGTCGCATGCCCGGAGATTTCAATGAAACATTTAGCTTAATTTTTAGGTTGACTTCCGGGTCACTTACGACCCGGATTTCTCCTTTCGGCATCTTCAGGCATTCGAGTACACAAATGAACTCGAACAGACAGTTCGACAAATCTCAACAATTCAAATTTGATATTGAAATTCCATCAACGACCCTCAGTCGATGTCTTAAAATAATTTGAATTGTTGAAATGTATTATAAAAATTTCATCAATTTCAATTTGATATTGAAATTCCATCAAGAACCCTCAGTCGATATATAAAATTAGATTGATAAACTGTATGTTTTGTTAACGAAATTTATATACTTTGGTTTATGGTGTTGCGCGAAATATTAATGAGTGCTTAGATGTGCCGTGAGTATGAAAATGTTGCGGAACACTGCTGTAGAGAATGGCAGCATTAAGTAATTTTTGAGGTAGAAAAAGAGTAGCATGTTGTATAGCATAATTACCTTTTTTAAAAAAATCATATCGTGCAAGTTATCATCTTTCGAAGAGTGATTCCTTTTTCCGAATAAGTTATCTAAAAAAGAGTACACAAGAGTACTTGACGTGTAAGTACATTTTTCTTTTAGAAATATATTCAACGCCATCATACCACGTGAAATATAAATGAAGCTCCTTTATCTGTACAGAGGCTGCCCGTACAAAAAGCTCATGTATGTAAACATGACGTATAAAATATATGAGCTTAACCTCCTTCCTTCGAAAGCACACTTTTTACAGCTGGTACGAGAATAATATTTACACGCTGGGACGTGATACGAGGAAAAATATTTCAACTTTTTTTAGAAATAATATTGTATATCGACGGTGCTAAGGTCAATTGATGTAACTTTTAAAAAATACGAAAATGAATTAATGATTGGATTTAATTTTAAAGACGACAGAGCAGGTATCGGCCAAATGACGACGTTTTTCAAATGTTTGAAATGCAATACTCTTTTCTTTAGTTTGTTCGTACAAAACTGTTTTTAAGTAAAAGTATATATTATAAAAATAAGTGTACTCTTCCATACGGTAGAGTTCGAAATAAGAAACATTTTGGTTTAACTAACACAATATGTCACTTTTCAATTTTATTTCAGCACAGCGACGATATATATTTATATATTGTGGTGTCCCTCCTTCTCATATTTCGTAAATGCCGTAGACAGGAACAGACCATTTTGACAATAATATATATCGATGTAACCTTTAAAAAATACGAAAATGATTGGATCTCATTTTAAAGACGACAGAGCAGGTCTCGGCCAAATGATCTAAATTAGAAAAATAAATTGACCACTTTTTGGAAGGAACACATAATTTTACATTTGTTTTAAGTTTAAAAATTCTGACCAGGTCACTTGATGTAAGCCACTATTTTATCGAAACTCGCTACGTATATTCCCGTATCTGCAAATATGAGAATTTACAGGAGTGCATTTCAAAGGTTCACAACGGAACTCATCAAATAATGTTTTCGATAAAATCGGTTTTTGCTCTGTCCTGAATAATTTCAATGAGGGTTGTAACAATTGGCCAAAACCCCGTCGATATTGAGTCGATAAATTTCATACGCGCCTAAGTCACACTAACACAATTTTGAATAACAAGCATTTTTAGTTTATAACGATTTTTCTTCAGCTAATATAAAAAAAGAATGTTTGAATATCGCAGAAAGTGTCTTAACCACTGCAAAAGGACACGAATAATTGTGAAAAAAAGCTTAGATTTTATTTTTTTACAATACTAAAATACTTTCAGAATATTTTTGGGTTACATTTTTAATTAAACAGAATTTTGATAATGACTTAGGCATTTTGAAAAATTGTCTAACCTAACTTTTCAACGGAAAAAATATACTTTTGTTCTGAACTCAAAATATTCCACTGCTTACATAGAATCGATTCCAAAATCTTAAAGAAAGTTTATGGTGGACTTAGATGCGTATGTTATTTATCGAATCAATATCGATACCTCAGTTCCAAAGTGTAACAAGTCAACATTTTGTCACCGAACGCTTAGAAAACCGATATTTACAAGTTCCAAAATGTAACATGTGGTAATTTGTAGCTATTTTATAATGACAGTGGTTAGTATTATTACTTTAGATCTAAACGGTAACAACTACAGAAATTATCTGAAAACCTCCGAAAATTAATATTAGAGAAAAATTAAATTATGTTTGTGATATTATAAATATAAATGCATGTTTTAGTAGGAGATTAAACCATCCCAAAATCTTGTTTCTCAATTATCTCAGAACAATGCTTTATCGCTTTGGAACTGAGGTATCGACAGAGAGTTGGATTTGGTCAGGTTGGATTTTTGGCAGACTGTTATACAAGTTCTTGAGCGAGTGCTTGGGGGATTTTTGTGTTTACTAAGAGGGATGCAGTTTCTCTTCTGATTCATCTGCAATCTACTTGGTACAATAGAATTTAGTTCTGTAACAACGGTAATTAAGGTTGTGCACTCCAACCACCCTTCCCTTTTTCATATCGATCGTCCTTTCATTATTCAAACAACTCTAAAAATATGACTTAAAAATGCAGTTATATATAAAATTTTGTACTCTATATAATTCAGAACTCAAATTATCGCATGGTATGCAAAAGGTTGGCCACCTCTGGTACGAATGAAAAAAAAAATTTTCATTATGTAAAGTAAAACAAAAATCATTATTTTTACATAAAATACTAAAATATTGTTATTTGCAAAACGGTTGAAATTTTGCAACGCACTTTTTGGTTTGGTCTACTCATTCTTTGGATTTTCCTCGTAGAAAATTTCTCTTCTTTGAACATTAGTTAAGACTGGTTGTAATTAAGATTTGACATTTTACGTAGAAGAACAAACCTAATGTCAAAAGGCGTTAACGTGCTTACCGTTTACTTCACAGTAAGTAAAAACATCTCCCACGTGATTGTTGGTAGTGTAATGTTTAAACGATTATGTCACTATCAACTGAGGCTTCCAACCCCGGGATACCGCTCAATTATTCAATCCCGTAATACCAGGATTGAGATTCGGTCAATCCTGAGATTTCGGGATTCACTGTAAATGATAAAAAATCATTTATCAAATCTAAGTTTTTTCATGTACACACACAGCTTTTTTAAAAAACCTATAGAATTAAAGTGGATTTATTGTAGTCTCCTTCCTTCTCATATTTCCTAACAGCCGTTTTTAAATAATTTTAAATGGAGGACAAATTAAGTCCGCTTCTTAAATGAATGGACGGCAATATCTCAAATTGAAGGACATGTCCTCTTTTTGGATAAATATGGTAAAACCTACCATAATAATGCAATAAATAAAATAAAATTATTTTGATCTTATGTCTTTTTTCAAATATTTTTTTAAATGGCTGTCTGATTTTAAATCAACAAAAAAATCATTTCAATGCTCAAAAAATATTTAATCATATATAAATTCCAATTAAAGTAATAATGGACACAAATTAAATTTTAAATGTACAATTTAACACATGAAATTAAGCTTAATGACGAATCCCGGGATCGTAAAAAGGGTCCGGGCTTGGATGCCCTACTACATAATTAATATAAATGTATTGTGGTCTCCCTCCTTCTCATATTTGATAACAGCAATTTGAAATGGATGATAAAGGAGAACTGCTTCTTAAATGGATTGAGAACAATATTTTGAAGTCCTAGAATAGAGGACATGTCCTTCAATTCGACTACATATCTTTATGATGTAATAAATAAAATAAAATATAAACTATGTTGATCATTAAGTATGTGCCTATCTATACATGCTAATTGAAGCAATAATGAACACAAATGAAATTTTAAATATGAGATTTAAAACATAAAACTACACTTCATGACCAATTCCGCAATCCCGAGATTGAGAAGTCCTGAATCATGAAATCCTGAGATCACAAAGAGGCTCCGGGATTGATGCCCTACTGTAGACGTGCCCACCTTCGGTTAGCGAGGTCTCTAAAACGATTGCTATTTACGAAAGCAATCTGCAAGATCTTGCGAGTCAAGAAAACGCCTTTGAAATATTGCGTAGATAACTAGCGCAATATTGCTTGAAAATATTGAAATAAAGCAATATTTGAGTTACACTCATAATTCATGATTTATTTTTGTTAGTTGAGATTGGTACCGGTCTTCTTTAAGCCAGTGATTCCCAAACTTTTTCAATCCACGCCACATAAAATTTGCAAAAAATAAACCACGGCCAATAAAATATTTAGTTGTAAAATTATTATAGTTACTGACCCAATAAATTCAGGCCTATTTTATTCATATAACGATACGATGAAAATATTATGGGTTTTGTTTTTCCCCGTGTTGTTTTATCACTGTTCTGATTTGTCACCGAACTGAATATAGATACACACGTAATACATATTTTAAGTGATTTTGCTCAATATTTCCTTCCATGCAGACTTATCATTATTCATGAGCAAGATGTCGCTCTGACGCTAGAGAGCGGGCAGTTTTCAGAAGGGGTTTAAAGCAAACAGTGGGTAGTTGAGATGGTGGGCGACTTATTTTAAGTGACGCAAGATTGCGTCACAGTCTTTTCCCATCTCTGTGGGATCTTTTCAGCTCCCCAATGACGAACAGATCGTGAAGCATGTTGTTTTTGTAAAGATGTAAAGTAATTAGAAAGCCTTGAAGATCTCAGAGCTATTCACGGTGTTTCGGTGAAGGGGCGGATTTTTTTATCACTCTTACACAATTATACGCGATAAGCATGGAAGTTTGTGATGCTTAGAACGGGGTGTAGCGGCAGCCATCAACTAACCACTAGTCATGTCCTAGCCCTACTCTCTTCAACGACGGCCTAAGTCAAATTTAACAAGGGGCTCGCGAGCCCCTCCGAGTAACTTTAATTTACAATAACTTTAACCGCCCAGCGTTCCCGTGATAATGACACATTTCGCAATCGGAATACACTGATTTATGATAAAAGTATTCAAAATATAAATATAACCTTACGTAAATCAATTAATATTTTTGTCGTAACAAGTAATGTAAGCAACTGCGTTTCGGGGGCGTTGATATTTACATGCCAGAAGGTTAAAGAAAATTGGCAAATGAAAGAAAATATTTTGTCTTTGTGTAATATTAAGGTTTTAGTTGTAATTTTATAGTTTGATTGGCTATTTTTTTAGTAATTCAAAAAAAATCGTAGTTTTAACTCTTCAACTTAAATTTAAAATTACATAAATTGTGAATAAAAGCTTTTATAAAATTTTGACAATCTTATTTCTTGATAATGCTTTTTAATTTACCCAAATAAGTTTTAAAGATATGATAGATTAGGGTTACACAATAATTGCATAAAGAAATGCTCGGGCGGATAAAGGTTAGGCCCTAATTAAACAACCTTAAACTGAAGAAACCTTAGACTGAAGATTGTGTACACACATATATATATTTACCCTGTCCACTCCCAATTTGGAGTGTATGGCCTACATATCTCAACAGAAGTTTTTCGACGAGAATTGCTTGCTACTACACCTCAACCTGAAGTATGTGCGTAGGACAGGATTAGGTTATTTAATCGCTCTCGTTATGTCTCGTTTTTAGGATCAGATGGATGGGTGCTAGGGAATTCTAGACACCATAAACATCCATGTCTACGAACAGAAATCCATACATCGAATGTAAAATCAATTTATGAAAATGTCCGTATCGGGATATTAACCCGAGATATATGTAACTGAAGTCAGCGACGTACTGCGGTAACACGAGCCGGACGTTTACACAGTATCTCATTCCCGCTCAATTTGGGCGTGGATGATGTAGAATCTAACGAAACAATTATCGTTTTCAACGCTAGAAAAAATCTCGATCAGTACTAGTTGCTTACACATTTTTTATGGTCTTTTTACGAAGCAAAACTTGACAAACTGCCAAGAGATGTTTCACGAATGGGAAAGACCAACGAACCTTAGTCTCGTCAACTGGAATTTTGTTATTTGATAATGTAACTAACATCCGGAAAATATTTCCAGGAATTATCTCCACTCAACCAATGACTGTATCTATGCAGTGGGATGCTTCAAATAATGACGCAGGGGGATTTCTTTTTCATTTAAAAAATTACGATTTATTAGAATTGTCATTCATTGTTAAAGGTTTAAGCTTTTTAGTTTTGAATAAAGTATTTATTTTATTTTTTTTCCATCTCCGCTCCCAATATGGAGCAAATGGTCTCCTAACGGAGATATCTTAACAGGGTTTTTCTATGAGAACTGCTTGTTAATCAGTTAACAGAGTAGGGACAGAAGAATAAGGCTAGGACAGGACTAGTGGTTAGCAAATCGCTCTCGCTACGCCCCGTGAGGATGGGATGGGTGGGAGGGAGAACTCAGACTATGAACAGAAATCCAACCACTAGTCCTGTCCTAGCTCTATCCTTCTATCACTACTCTCTACGATAAAGCGAGGTTGAGCAACTGAGTAACAAGCAGTTCTAATAGAAAAATTCTGTTGAGATACCTCCATTAGAAAACCATATGCTCCACGTTGGGAGCGGGAATGAAAAAAAAGAAGTTCATTAAAATCTACAAAAATTAAATGCACAGTAGAAGATTAAACCTGCTCAAAATCTCGTTTCCTAATTATCTCTGAACTATGCTTTTTGAATTATTACACTTTGGAACTGAGGTATCGATATTTTCTGCTGCAGACTGCACTGATTCTCGAAACGCTCATAAAATGGTAAGTCTGTTGACTCATGAAATTTGTGAATTGGGCAGAACAGAATAGATTCAGATTTATTATTTCTCAGAAGACATCCCCTCGAGGGTCCCTTTCCAAAGACGGCTGATTCACTCGTTGGGTTAATATGAAAAATATACGTGAGTGAATATTGCGTAATGGAAAATTTCAATGGTCAAACGACTTCCTATTTTGTATTATATGTCAAATTATAAACTAGAAGTTAATTAGATGTTAATTACGTTAAGTATTACGACAAAAAATACGCACATTTCGAAGGTATACTGATAGAAGGTAATGTAAATATTATTATTTTTTTGGTACCAATAGTTTGCTCATTAAATAAATATCTGTATTTTCCTAGAAGTACAGGTTCATTAATTTTTGTTTTAATGACATGAATAATTGCTGATAAGAATAGTAAAAACGACTTAGTATTTAGCTTTGTTTTTATTCTCTTGAAAAATCGTTTTTTATATCATATATCTTTAAAATTGTGTTGTATATATTAAGGTTATACTAACAGAAGGTATTAAGTCATAGAAACAAATTCTGAGATAATTTTAGAGATTTTTTGTACATTATAAAGAATAATCTTTTCGGCGTACAAATCGTAAGATTTGGTATCGATGAGTTATAATCATATAATGTTTTCTTTAGTCGACTCCGTGATGCATTGGCTAGCGTCGTTGGTCACGGTTACCAATGTCTCGAGTTCAAGTCCCGGTGCTGACAGTTCCATATATTGATTTATGTTCGTATTCATTTTTGTGATGTCTACAATTCCCTCCCACCCATCCGATCCTAAAAATGGGACATAGCGAGAGCGATTAACTAACCACTAGTTCTGTCCTAGCCCTATCCTTCTATCTCTACTCTCTTCAAACTAGAGAGGTTGAGCAACTGAGTATCAAGCAATTCTCGTAGAAAAACTTCTGTTGGGATACCTCTATTAGGAAGCCATATGCTACATACTGAGAGTGGACGTGGTAGAAAAAATGCTTTCTGCCGGAATAAAAAAATATGCAATATGACTTAATACTGCCTTTTGTCAAAGCCATTATATCCTATGAATTTATGCGTTCTACCAGTGCATAGAGCGTTAAATTGTCTACATTTTGTCATTTATCATCAAAAACTGACTTAATTTGTCAGTATAACCTCGATTTACAATTTAAAACATGAAATAACGCAAAATAATCAATCCCGGGATTGAATCCCGAAATACTGGGAACTTCAAAAGGGTTCTTCCCTAGTCGTATTATAGTTACTAGTAAACGAGAATTGTTTGTATTGCACAGATGTAGACAGATATTTAGGCTGTAATTCGAAGAAATGTTGGTAACATTTTCGTATAAATAGTTTGCGATTATCTACCAGGGATACGAACCCTGGCCCTCTGGTGTATATAATATTCAAATATATGTCTAACAACGGCGAAATAATTAGGACAAATAATATTGGTTGTACAAAGTTTACCTTTAATAAATAGGGTGCACAACCTTCACGGGTGCGAAAATGGTACATGCACTTTTAATTAGATATAATCAAAAGAAAAAATACTTAATTTGGATGTTTGTGATGACTAAAATTTACTCCCATTCATCTGATCCTTAAAACGTGGCGTAGCGAGAGAGCTTAACTTATCACTAGTCTTTCCTAGCTCTATCCTTATAACTCTACTTTCTTCGAAAACGAAAGCAACTGAGTAACAAGTAGTTTTCATAGTAAAACTTCAGTTGAGATAAACTACATAAAGAGTCCATATGCTCCATAGTAGGGGCGGAAATGGTTAAAAAATTAGAAAAATGGACATAAACCTATATTGAAAAAATTGTACACTGTCGCATTTATGTAAATCACTATTCTTCCTCTTAGTCGTATTCCTCCCACGTGAGGTTCGCGACCTCCACTTACCGCAACAATTCCATTTACTTTGACGATCCTTTGCCTCTTGCTCCTGCACTCCGCTGCTCTGAGAGTCATCGATAAGAAGAGGCCTGTGACGTCCTTCACTTGGTTGCTCCAGCGAGTTGGCCTTTCCGCGTCCCCTTCTGCCTTCGATCATTCCTGTGATGACGAGCCTCTCAAAATAGAGCCTTGTCAGCCTCTGTGGTCTAGTGGTAAGTGTTTGCCCTAGCTATCAGGTGGGTCCTGGTTCAATTTCCAGCAAGATCAATATCAAATTTAGATTTTTTTAACTTGAATTTGGACATGAATGACTTCTAAAAATTCTCATCGAATTATCTTGCATGACTTTCTAATTTTCAAAATGTTTGGCGCATTGGCTGTCAGTTGCAATGCCAGATATTTTTTAAAAAAAATGTAAAAATTAAAATAAAAAATTGTCAGTAGGCTTGCAGGCGTTGTGGCCAAAAAAGAAGAAGCCTCTTGTATAAACGGTCGAGAGTCTATCCTGGATTTGTAGCTTGCTCAGGATAGATGCCTTTGTACGCTTGGCCGTCCGTGGTATCTTTGGCTTTTAAGGTTCATGTCTCCATGTGATCATACAAAAAAGTATATAACACGTTAAATAAAAAAAATTTCAATCGAGAATGAATTTCCATAAAGTATCGTTTTTTTAATTAATATCCAATTTATGTTATCTGTTGGTCACCCTACATTTTCATCCGCACGCTATAAAACCGACCCTTCTTTGAGGCACAATTAAGTTTTATTAATTATAAATAACCCAACACGGTTGCCCCGCCCTGTTTAGCACGAACAAGTATTTTAGAAGGGGGTGTAATAGTAAACCGGAATCCCTGTTATATGAACAATGCTTTTTGTTTGTTTTACAGCATTTCTTTTACAGTAAAGATTAACATTTAAAAAATCGCCAGTCATAAATCTATCAATCAGAAAGAAAACACTGAAAGAAGTTTACCAAGAGACGTTAATGAGTTTTTAATTATTATTTTTAAGTAAATGTTTTAAGAAACATTAAAAATAATGGAGATCATCATTGTAACATATAATATCGAGGGTATCCTGACAGAACGCATTATTTCAATTGTTGATGATTTTCTGTGTTTTAAATGTCAAAATGTGTACAATTTAACGCTTTAAGTACTGGTAGAACGTATGAAGTCATATCGACGGTGTTTTGGCCAATTGATGTAACCCTCAAAATTGAAAATACTATACGGTGAGTTGCGTTATGAATTTTTGAAACGCACTCCTGTAAATACTCATGTTTGCAGATACGGAATTATACGTAGGGAGTGTCGATATAATAGTGGCTTACATCAATTGGCTGGGTCAGAATTTTTAAAGCTAAAATCAATGTAAAATAATGTATCCCTTCTAAAAAGTGGTCAACTTATTTTTCTAATTTACCTCATTTGACCGAGACCTGCTCTGTCGTCTTTAAAATGAGATCCAATCAATATTTTGAGGGTTACATCAATTGGCCGAAACACCGTCGATATGATGTAATGAATTAAAAGAAACAGTATAAAGCCATTTTGTTATTTTTTTTATTTTGCAAAAAAGTATTAACTATAACTCATCATCGCCAAATCTTTTATTTTTTTAAATATAATGCTTTTCCAACAAGAATTGACAGTTAACATCTTAAAAGTGATACCAAATCTTATGATTTGTATACCAAAAAGAGATTATTCTTTATAATGAACAAAACATTTTAAACACAGAGAGAGTACTTTGAAAAAATGGGTTATATCTTATTATCTTTGTGACTTAAAGCTTTCTGTCAGGTATACCCTCGATATGTATTTAATTCATAAATAAATACGACAAAAGTGTGATGTCTCTTTTCCCTGTGATGTTTTGTCACCGATCCGTGGTTATCATATGCTTCGTTCAGGGAAAAGACATATCGATGGCCCAGTTCCATAGTCAAAAATTTGATGTTTTGAGTTAAGTTAGGCATTATATTAAACACCTCTTCTACAGTTCCACAGCTTGTAACATGCACAGGTATTCTCTCAAAAGACAGATATTTGCATATGCAAATCAGCAAAATTAAATAATTTCTCAGTTTGACATATATACATTTCGAAATATCGTATTTTGTAAACATATTTTTATGAATCGTGGCGTTCCATAAAGAAACAACCTTTAATCCTAATTAAAATTATTATATAAACTATTGACCAAAATTGATTAAAAAAGGAATACAAATAATAAGCCATCACTTTTTACGAGTCAGTTTACATAAGTGAAAACTTTGATCGGCCATATCTCAAAACTACCAATTTCTATGGAATTAGGCCATCGATATACAAAAAAGTGGAATACATACATGTAATTTTTACGGTAAAATAAAATGTATTTTTGTCTGTGTTGAACAGTTATCAAGAGATTTTTTGTGGGCTCCTTACTTCGAAATGTGTTTTTACTGCACCGTTGGGAATATTCGTTTGCTGTTGTTTTATATAACTGTAGCATTATTTTCAAATTAGCGAAAGATTGCCACGTAAACTTTGGTATCGCTTTTGCAAATAAATTTCAAAGATTTTTTACGTAGCATTACTTGGAAGTCATTATCACCAGTGGCTTATCTCTATATATAAAAATTAATGTTTGCTTGTTTGTCCTCTGTGCGTTCCTTTACCATTCATCCAATTTCAATGAAACTTTGGTGAGTTGTTGTGTGCACACCTGTGAAGGTTTTTCAATTGAAAAAAAAATTTAAATCTAAAAAAAACAAATACGTACTAACAGTGACATCTCGGAAAAACCTACTAAAAAAAAATAGGGTGAGAAAAATAAATCTGGGCTTCGGGTCGGGTTCGGGTAACAAGTGTGATATTGAGACTCAGGCTTGGGTCGGGTCTGAAGATGAAATGCACGAACCGGGTAATTTTATGAAATTTAAACCCGTGCAGATCTCTCACACAAAAGGACTTCAATAAACAGAATTAAAACACAAAAACTTTCTTTCTTTGAGTGGCATTGCAACGCATGCCGAGTACTCACTAGTATAAAATAAAATACGACAAAATATTATCACTAAGTCTAGGAACTATTTACATTGATACATGAATTAATCCCAACACCGACCCGACAACAATTACCCTTAATCCTAGTTGGGAAAACAAACGCATTAACAAAATCATAGGACTCCAAGAACCAAGTAAAATTAGATTACCAGTGATACCCACTTTTAGTAGAATGGTGGGTTTTGAAAATGCAATTGAAATTTGATGTAGCATTATTGTTTCAGTTTTCTAGAATCGATATCGAATATAATTTATGATAACTTGATGACTCTGTATACGACTTCGCGAATTAATTTATGTGAGTTGCAGGCTTTCATGAAAACAGTTAGAAGCTTTCATTCCTAACTAAGCGGATAATGATTTTCTTTCAATTACTGACAACGGATATTTAATTTCATTAATGGAAGCGCCTATTTTGGGTAGATTTATCAATGTCGTTGGATTTCATGTCCCCCTTCAAAATGCACCGAGAGGCGTGCGGTCACTGGATCTATTACGTGACTAGAATTGAATATTTTAGTGGTTTCAAAGAACACTTGAAGCGTTGAAAATCAAAAACAGAAAAGTCCAAATTTTGTCGAAATCGAACAAAAAATACGTACAGACGAAATACGGACGGAAAGCAATGTAATTATTATTATTTTATGATCCTAATAGTGTAAGTTTGCACATTAAATGAACATTTGTATTTTCCTAGTAGTATAAGTCCATTAATTCTTGCTTTACTGACATGAATAGCTACTGATAATAATGGTAAAAATGACTCTGAAAAATCGCTTATTTTAGTATATATTTCTTTAAAATTGTGTTGTATATATTGAGGGTATACTAACAAAAGTCATTTAGTCATAAAAACAAGCTCTGAGATCATCGTATTTAAAGTACTCTCTCTCCCAAGTACAATTTACTATTTGATTTTTTGTACATTATAAAGAATAATCTTTTTGGCATACAAATCATAAGATTTTATATCTATGAGTTATCACTTTTAAGGTGTTAACTGTCAATTCTTGGTGGAAAGACATTACATATTAAAAAATAAAACACAATTCATTTGTACTACTTCCACTTATTTATAATGACCATTCTTGTGTTAGTTCATGAACCATCAGTATTATATACCTTCATTTTTACACTCAATTTTATATAAATAAGCCTGTTATGTTTGTATTTTTATCAGCTGATAATGCTCGTGATGAGCGAAACCGGTCCTGATCATAATAAATATGTGGAAGTAGTACAAATGAATTGTGTTTTATTTCTTAAAATAAAATATAATAAAAGGCTTACAATTGAATGCGCTTTTGTTTAGATCATATTCACTTTCATAAAAATACAAACGTTTTCACTTATAACAAATACATTCCACAAAAAACAAATTCTTTCACTAAAAATAAAGTGATACTCATGCACGAAGCTGTAATGAAATATTACTAATTCTTCTACCCTATATTAGGCCACCTATATTATCTTTGCTCCACGCGTTAGACAAACCAAACCGGACCAACCCTAACATAGCCTACTACAATTTAACTCACTTTGCTAAAAGAATCCGTGACTAAGTGGAATCTATTAAAATCAAAGTTCAAGTGTACTAAGTGAATACTGTCTAGCACAAAGTGCAAACTATCGAAATAAATGTTCAAGTATACCAAGTGAATACTATCTAGCACAGAGTGCAATTATTTATAAAAATATGGAAGTACGTAGTACAGAATAAATTATGTTTTATTTGAAAAATATAATGCCTTTCCATCGAGAATTGGACATCTTAAAAGTGATTATTAAAATCATAGTGAATACAATTATTTGTTTTATTTTCCCAGGCCCAGATCCCTCTCGATCACCAGGCGACTGTGCAGGAGGCGAGGTAGAGGAGAGGATAACGAACTGTATCGCTCCAACAGCTTCAAATTTGAGAGATTCGAGCGGCATGATGCATCAGCACCACCAGCGTCCACCACTGGAACTGTCAACCGTATATCAACCGTCAGCGACGAACAGGTGAGCAACCTTTGGACGATAAAATAACATTTATTGACACATTGCCGATTTGATAATGTTTGGCAGAGTTGTTTCCCCATCGCTGGCTTAGTGATAAACCATCCTGGCTGTGATGGTCTACCGCATAGTTTCTCCAACGTCTTTCTTCACTTAACCCAGTGGTTCCCAAACTTATTATCCCCATGGACCCCTTCATAAAGAAAAAAACCTGACCATAAACCCCCCAAGTAAAATATCTCTACATAAATGATATTAAAAAAAATATAAATTTGATGCCTTCAATGGTAAATGGTTATGTAGAAATAAAATAGTTATGTAAAAAAACACGTTCTACTAAATAGAAAGACGGGAAAACAACAACAGCCTCTGTACAGTGACCATAATGCAAGATATAAAATTGGTATCTGTTTATGTAACCAAAATTTGTGGTATCTTATTCAGACATTGGTTTCCTGTCCTCATTTGTGGATTATTCAACAAATTGGTCCCGTATTAGCACGGGCACATCTAAGTTTGTTAGTATGCTTGCAAAAAGGTCTAACACCCAACAAATCACTATCAATTTATTTATTGCTTTTTATTTCAACTTTCATAGTAGTGAATATGTGTGTCACAGATATTTTTTTATCTTAAACCACTCGCGGAACTCCCAAAATTGTCCACGCAGCCCCCAAACTATTTTTAATTTGCCACAGACCCCATCAGCAATCACACAGACCACTGGGGGTACGTAGGTACCACTTTGGGAATCACTGACCTAACCTAACCTGTGGCCCCTTTTGAGCTTCATATTCTCCCGTTTCCCTCTACCGAAGTTTTGGCACCTAGGTTGGTCCTTAAGTTTTCCTCCCAACAGTATTTCCTCAAAAAATGATGATTTAATATTTACAATAGCTTTAGATTAAAAGTGTTTTTAATTCAATGGTATCCATTAACCTGTCTGACTCTAGCTAAAACAATATGAAAACAAACAAACTCAAATACACAAGAAATTTTCGGAGTACCTTCATTACGAGTTAGCGACAATGAAAACTTTTAGAAAGTTTTGTGCCAGTATCCTTTTTAAATTAGCATCTTAAAGTAATAATTTCTCTTTGATTGTATATTTTCAGTTAAAATAAAATGCTTCATTGATGTAATAATGATTTAATATAACTTTAGTTAGTAAAATTAGATACATAACTTTGTGTCCAGGTTTCAAATATTTGATTGTTGGTCTGTATTTTTAAAAAGATACTTCTGCTTTTTGAGATATTTTGAGGAGGCGGACTTCTTTTTATTTTGGTCTGATAAAAATTTGATGAATATTTGCGGTCAAAAACTGCTCTAAGAAATATTATATATGCAAAGGAAACTTAGCTGAAATTGAACGCTGGTCGTAAAATGAACCATTGCCGTTGCCTTTATATAGGTCAAACAGCGTAATTATTTCTTTTACTGGTAGTCTGAATAATGATATAGAAATGAACGTTGTCTATTAAGATTGTTTCAATAAACAAAACACTATGCCTTTTAAGGTGTTAACTGTCAGTTCTTGGTGGAAAGACATTATATTTAAAGAAAAATAAAACACTATCCATTTCTGAGGGGCTTTGGATTCAGTCACGGATCTTCCGGACTCAAATCCCAGTAGGGACAGTTCCATAAATGATTTTTCAATTAATATATGGATTT
This sequence comes from Himalopsyche phryganea, assembly GCA_022494535.1. Classification (NCBI taxonomy): domain Eukaryota; kingdom Metazoa; phylum Arthropoda; class Insecta; order Trichoptera; family Rhyacophilidae; genus Himalopsyche; species Himalopsyche phryganea. The sequence continues at coordinate 2,498,036 of JAGVSL010000051.1, forward strand.
CTGTTCGTAGGCATAGATTTTTATGATGTCTAGAATTTCCTCCTACCCATTCAATCCTGAAAACAGGAAGTATTAGCTAATGATTAGCCAACCACTAGTACTGTCATAGCCTTCTATCCATACTCTATTAAAAAAGAGAGGTTGAGCAACTGAGTATCAACCAATTCTTGTAGAAAACTTCGGTTGAAATACCTCCATTAGGAGACCGTATTCTCCCAATGTAGAGCATTTGGTCACTTTTAAGGTAAACTGTAAATTCTTGGTGGAAAGACATTATATTTAAAAAAATAAGACACAATTCATTTGTACTACTTCCATATATTTGTTGATCAGTTGATAATGCTCGTGATGAGCGAAACCGGTCCTGATCATTATAAATATGTGGAAGTAGTACAAATGAATTGTGTCTTATTTTTTAAAATAGAGCATATGGATTTCTAATGGAGCTTATCCCTCCAGAAAAAATATGAAAATTGATTGTTATGCAGTCGTTCAGCCTCGCCTCTTACCTCCATTAAGAACCATAAACTTCACATTGGGAGCGGACATGGCTAAAAAAACCATTTCTGAAGATACTGATGTTAAGCTTGCGTAAATAAATTTTGTTTTAAGAATCCAATGTCTTTGTGGAAATTGGCTATTTAACACATGGCTGCTAACCAGTTATTATAGAATTTGGAAGATTTTTTCACTGAATTTTCTTTAATATATGCTGTAGCTGTCCGGTAAAATAAATCTTTGTCTTAAATGAGATTTTATTCACTGGTTACTTTGTTTTGGTAAACAACGATGTTGGCCATTAGCCTACAGGCTCGGAAATTTGAAATTGTAACCGCGGAGATAAAAAAACTATAAAAAAGAATCATAAAAGACGGGTGTCATGTGCAAGGGAAAAACCATGTAAATCAAATTATAGCTTAGATATAATAAGTGAAGAGCTTTGAGCGGAAGCTGTCCGGTTGGTTAGTTCTTTATGTTTGTTACAAGTAGTATGCCCCGGGGGCAAGTTTATCCTTTTGATAGCAAACAAAAACAAACATAAAGTGTGACATTTTACGGGACATTAGCGGCCCCTAATGGCCAGAGGGCAGGGCGCAGGAAGTTGGCCGTCAAAACAGGGGCTGCGACGGTGGCAAATCTTCGAAACAACTACCACAAGAGTTGAGTCACCTGGCGGACAACTAACCCCATATTACATGGTCAAATGTTTTATGAAAGTAAACTTTGAACGGTTAAATCTGATGTGTAATAATTTGTTAATTATGACTAGTTTTTTTTTTAGATTCCTCAGGGTACACGAAATTTTATTCACCACCACTGCCTTCAGTTTCACACATTTCTTAAACCACCTGTAAAAATATCATTAAAGTCATCAAAAATTGCACACGGCCTAAAAGATTGTTGAATCAATCGGGCAACATTTCCGTCAATACCATTTCGTTCATACGACTGTAAAATGTGTTTCCGATTATGACACGTCGTTTCCTTACTTAGAAAAGGTTCTAACTGACATTTTAGCCTAAAATGACTTTTTGATTGGAAAATGTTGTATTAGCCACATTCTACCTTTTAGTTGATTTCAGAGTCATATATTGTTCAATGAAGAAATTAGCAGTATTTTGAAATTCTCTCTACACATTTTTTTTCATAAATTTGTTTTATACGGTTCTATGAATCGATATAACTAATTATTATCATCTCATAAAAAAAACCTACACATCACATTATTTTTGAAATTTTACCTCTATTGTTCTATCTATGTGGTCATTGACGAAAGTTAGCTGAGTTCGTTCAAACATTCAAAGTATATATCTATTATTATTCTCTTGTATTATAATTAAGTTTTTATGGTTCAGCAAGTCATGATAATTTATAATAATGATAAATAAAATTGAAATATTCGATAAAACCTTTTCAAACAAACTATTGTCGTCAGTATTTTCTAATATAAAGACTTAAGATAAAATAAATTATGTAAAAAAAACAAGTAAAATATTTATATATATAAATATATGCTAACTCACTAATTAAAACTACATTTTTTCCTTCAAAATACAAAATATGATCAGTTCAAAACTTCAAACGCTCGTATCTTAAAACATGGTCAAGTGCAATTAGAACCTTTTCAAACTATGGCAACGACGTAGTGATGCAAACAACCCAGGAATTTCGAAATGGCGAGCAAAAAACACGGAAAAAACCGGGAAAATTTGAAATTAACTGTAAAATATGATATTTTTCATTGTCTTTTCAACATATTCCAGAGTCCAGGCGCAAATATAAATATGTGTGTGTCTCACCGATTGTATTTGTCATATATTTCTTTACCATGTCCGCTCTCAATGAGGAGCATACGAGCTACTAATGGAGGAGGTAGGAGAGGACTAGTGGTTAGCTAATCGCTCTCCCTGCGCCCCGTTTCTAGGAACGGATGGATGTGTGGGAGGGAATTCTAGACATCACAAACATCCATGCCTACGAACAAAAATCCATAAATCGATTGAATTAATTTTTTTATGAAAATATTCGTGATATTGACTACTGCACCACGGACTCGAGATAAATCACTAAAAAAATATTCAAGAAGAAATCTAAAATTGCTAAGAATGTTTATGATTTATTGCTTAGAATATTGTGCCTCGGTTGGAATTTATGTGAAAACTCGGGCTCTGATATTTTTAGAACCTCTGACATAAAGCCACCGCTTTCTAGGGTATGATTTATCGCGTCGTCTTTTATGGGAAACTGTAATATTTTGTCACTGGGTATTCCGATTGTGATAAAATAAATCTTTGCAAATTTCGAGAAAATAGATATCCAAATTGTCATACCCTTGGACGTATCGCGACTATAAAACAACACCGTCACAATACAAAATGCAGCGTTCTGAGTAAATCGCGATTGGCAATCAACTTTAATTATTTCTTCGCCCCAGCGTAATTTTTCTGCCTAGTTCATGTATTGAGCAAAATAGATAGTAGCCCTACAGTGGTGTTTTTTTTCAACTAAACCAAATGTCATTGATTATATCGTCGTTCTTCAGGAAGAAAACACTTAATCGAAAAAATGACAAATCGAGTTAGTTATATCAAAATGTTTCTTATTTCAAACTCTACCGTACGGAAGAACAAACATATTTTTATAATTTATACTTTCACTTAAAAACAGTTTTGTACAAACAAACAAAATGGAAAAGTTATAAGCATTTCAAAAATATGACAAACCAAGTACTCAAAACTAGTATTGTTCAGTTAGTGCCTTCTTCCAGAACAACGACGATATATAGATATATACATATATTTTTACCATGTCCACTCCCAGTGTGGAGCATATGGCCTCCTAATGTGGGTATCTCAATAGAAGTTTGCTACGAGAACTGGTTGTTACCAGTTGCAGAACCTTTTTTTTCGAAGAGAGTATGGATAGAAATATATGGCCAGGTCAGGCCTAGCCAAAAACGGGGCATAGCGAGAGCGATTAACTACCCACAAGTCCTGTCCTAGCCATATCCTTATATCCCTATTATCTTCGTGAAAGTGAGGTCAAACAACTGAGTAACAAACAGTTCTCGTAGAATGATTTTTTGAGATACCTCTATTAAGAGGTCATATACTTCACATTGAAAGGATATGAAAGAAAAAAAGATACCGCTGTTCTAAACATTTCTCATACTCTACCCAAAACCTTAAATTTCTGACTTGTTACACTTTGGAATTGAGCTATCGATATGTTGGTAAACTATTATATTGGTCATTAAATGGGGAGATTGGGATCAAAAACGACCAAATTCACTTTCTCCTTAACAGAGATAAACACACTTTCGTTTAAAAACTTACCCTTTTCTCAAACTATTCATGTGACTGTTTAATTTGATGTATTTCTTCTTATTTATTCATTTGACATTGAAGAGGGCTCTAAATATGTAGTATTTTTAGCAATATTAAAAAAAACACTTAAAAACACACATTAACAGCGCAATACTTCACTTGGGTAGGCTGAGTGACAGCTGACTGAGCTGTCATGGCCGACAAATGCAAGCACGGATGAAGACTGGATGGGTCGGGTGAGGAGGGAGTTTTAGACATGAAAAACACTCAGACTACGAATAGAAATTCATAAATCGATTGGAAGATCAATTTGTGAAAACTGTCCACACCGGGAATTGAACCCGAGACATCCGTAACCGTAGCCAACTGCGCCACGGACGCCGACTACTGCAGCGATATCTCGTTTTTTTCTCAAATTGGATTTGGTCATGTTTAATCCCAAGCTCCTCAAATAATATTAATAAAAAAATAATAATGGTCCCCGAATTCCTCAATGCCGTCCTGACATCATGATAATGGCCTTCATAGTAAATCTAACAGTTAACGCCTTACATAATTATTGCGTGTTCGGGAATTCGGTCCTTATAACCGAAATAAACCTTCCCCATATACACTGACTTACATAAGTGGGCTATGAATTACATAACAAACTTTTCTGACTTGCACCCTTTTTCCTGGTTTCATGGACACGGTGTTTCAAAAGAATTATTTTTATTTTTAAGCCCCGGATCAAAGTGTCATGCTAATTTAAAACATCGACTAAGGGTGCTTGATGTAATTTCAATATCAAATTTGAATTGTTGAGATTTTGTACATTTCCATGTATTTCGTCACTAACGACCCGAGTTTTGCCTTTCAGCATCTTCAGGCATTCGAGTACACGAATGAACTCGAGCTGAAAAATACATGGAATTGTACAAAATTTCAACAATTCAAATTTGATATTGAAATTACATCAATAGCCCTCAATCAATATCTTAAATAATTTAATAGTACATTAAACTTTACAAGAAAACGATCTCATTCATTATTTAATATTTAAAATATGCAGCTGCGTTGGATTACTCGAACGGTGTTTTATTCAATTACTGAAATTACGGTATGTTTTAAGAGTTTTTTTAATATATTGTTTGCATATAAAAATTAAATTTATGACTTAGTTATTCCACTGGCTTTGTAATATATGTAACGCGTTTCGCTTCTTTAAGAAGCATCTTCAGACTAGCTATATCGCAAGGTTATTTATTTCTAATGTTAACAAATCATTGTTCGAATTCTTAAATTAAAAATAAAGGGTAGGATGGGTTTGTTTCCACACAGTTTTGATAGATTGTTTCCTACCTTTACTTTCCTAGTGAAACTATTATGTGGTGTCAGTGCTAGGGTGGGTACAGACTAAGTCTTTATATCGCTTTCCCACATTTAAGCTAGCTATGTACTGCTGTCTAAAAATATTATGTCAGCTGAAGGTTTTTATGCGGGGAAAACACTTAAGGAAAACCCCTTACGAGAATGATTGTCATTGAATCATTTAAAAAAGTTCAATTCTTACCAAGAATTGCTCGTAATGTCGACGTAAACTTGAAGAGCTTACTATTCTTATTTTAGATATGCCATACAGTAAATAGTGTCTAATGTTTATATATAAGATAAAAGTACGACAAAATATTGTAACTCTAGGACCCACACTGATACCTGAATTAATCAAAAAAAAACCCGAGAATACCTTTAATTCATGTTGGGAAAACAAACGCATTAATAAAGTAAAAGGGCGATAGCGATTTCAGATGGCCAAATAATGTTAGAACTGTACGAATTAGTGCAAAAGAAGCAATTTTTTACCATATCCGATCCATGCTATGTGAAACATAATATGGTCTCTTGATGTAGGTATCTAAACAGATTTTTTTTCTACGTTTTTTGTACTCGGTCAGAACCATGTGCCACCTTTTTAACACATACATTCTGACGTTGCTGCTTTACGATTGTAATTGTGGCACCTAACTATAACACATGATAACCATGCTTCCAAAACAGATGATTCCTTTGAATACTAGAGGTACAGTGGTTTGACTTTGTCAATGACTTGGGGGTAAAATTTCTTCAGCCGTTGGATTCTCAACGGTTTCTTAAAGCTAAAGTGAAAAAACTCTGCTTACTAACTGTTCCGATGACTTGGAAAAAACGGTGATCAATCTCCCTTCGAGGTACAACTACGCATCTATTCTTCTCAGATATTCTCTTACGCCAAAATGCAACATGGTTTTCTCCAGATCACTGGACCTCACCATTTAATCCTTAATTGTTGCGACATGATCTCCGGTGTGATACAAACAAGTTCATCGCATTAAAAAAAAAACTTGGAAGTAAGAGAGCGGACGGATCAGCGCCTTATTACTTCCAAAATAAAAAAGGGACGATGGACCTGGGTTTGACGTGTGCTGCGGATGCCACTGGGGATTCTGAGTGCTGTCTATCTCTTCTGTGGCTTCCATCGCCATAGAAGACCGCTGATGACCATCCATAGGATCTACTTGGCTTACCTATGGAACAATTGGATGACGTAGGAGGAAGCAAAAATACTGGCGGGGAGCAAAGAGTCTTCGAGGAACCGTGTCATGTTCATATGCTTCGCGTAGGGAGTGTTAAGGTAGCTAGAATCATTGTTTAAATTATACGAATAAATAATCTTTTATAGTTATAGTAAATCTGAAAATGCTTCTCAAAGAGACGAAGCACGTGTCACATTTAGAATCACAACGAGTGGAATAGCTGGTTGTCAATTTTGATTTTATATATAGTCGTCGGCTCCGTGGCACAGTTGGTAACGCTATTGACTACGGTTACGGATTTCTCGGGTTCAATTCCCGGTGCGGTCTTTAAATCGATTTATGGATTTCTGTTCGTAGACATGAATATTTGTCAAGTCTAAAATTCCCTCCCACCCATCCGTCCGACCCTGGGGTGTAGCGAGAGAGCGGTTAGCTAACCACTTGTCCCATCCTAGCCCTGTCATTATATCCCTTCTGTCTTCAAAAAAAGAAAAGGTTAGCAACTGAGTAGCAAGGAGTTCTCATAGAAAAATTCTGTTGAGATACGTGCAATAGGAAGCCGTATGCTCCACGTTTGGAGTGGACATGGAAAAATAAATTTCCACTCAATTACCAACGAATCCATCGAAATTAATCCCATCAAATCATTGGTCATATTTTTGTTTTCAAATAATCCATAGCATAAAATGATTGCTTTTTGTTTGAATGTCAAAATACGTCAATTCATAACGTAAAATACCGCAAGCTTTTTGCTGCCATAATCACCTACATAAAAAAAATCAGCTGAAAGCTTTAAAAGCTGACATTACGAATATCAGGGAATCGTAAAAAGTTCGGGAAATAACTATCGGCTTGATCGAATCGGAATGGCCAATTTTCATTTTGCGAATACTTTAAATTATACCTCACAGTCTCTACACAATAATCTTTGTCATCGTAAAGAAATGTGATGTTACAGAAAATTTTATGTAACAAAGCAGCGCTGAGCGACTATTTCTCATGGGCGCACACGGGGGCCCCAAGCATTTGAATTTTTTTTATACAAGTGAGTACCCGGAATGCGTTGCAATATCACTCAAAGAAAGAAGTTTTTGTTTTGTTTATTGAAGTGCTTTTGGATTAGAGGATTACGTGGGCCGAAATTTTATAAAATTATCAGGTCCGAGCCGGACATCTTCAGTCCCGGCCAGGCCTGAGCCCGAGTCTGAATACACTTGTTACCCGAACCCAACCCGAGACGTAGATTTATTTTTCTCACCCGAAAAAAACCCGACCTGAACATTATAAGAAATATTTTTCTTAAATTTGAATTCCTTACCCAGGCCCGGCCCGAGCCCGAATCTGAAATATTTTTACCCACCCGAGCCCAAGTCCGTGCAGTCCTCTATTTTGGATACAGAATATTCTTTTTTTTCCTGTCTGGTGCGTGCACGAATAAATCAGAAGGTTTCCCGAGATGTTACTGTTTGTACGTATTTAATTCTTTTTTTGAGATTTGAGATTTAAAAATTTTTTAAACCTTCACGGGTGTGCGCACAGCCACTCACCAAAGTTTAATCGAAATCGGATGAATGTTATAGGAACGCATAGAGAAAAAACAAACAAACACACCAACAAATAGTCATTTTTATATATTTACATACAGTGTCAATAAACTTTTAGTAGTTTTCATTGACGTTTGGTTCTGAAATCATAGGTAACGCGGTTCCGTGGATACTGTTTATTTGACACAAGTTAGTTGATGTTTCGACCACAAAACTTTCTATGAACAGCGAAAGTTTGTATGTGAGTAAAAAACTTGATTTTCTCTTACTATAATATGATTTTTACTTATAATCGGTATCTTAACCCGATGAACGCTCTGAACATGTTTACATGTCCAAGACTTTACCTGATTTTTCTGACCAAACTAGAAAAAAACACTTGTGTATATATGCTTTAAAAAATATTTCAAACCTTTTGGTAGAGAAATTAGGCAACAGATCACGAAAATTTCAAGTAGAACACAAAGAAATATATTTTTGAAAAGAGCTATCAATATTCAGTCTTTCGAATTTTAGCTTTGAACTGCCGGTACGCAGCATTAATTGTCAGCACAATGTAATACACATACTTATGCGGCTACGCGCTTGCTTGTGGACGTGTTGGCGCTGTAAATGAAGACAGGCCCCAGCCATTTTGCTTGCAAATCCGTAGATTAAATATTTTAGCGAGAATGAAACGAGTTTAGTTTACTTCTAGATGTATTTGAGATAACTAATATATATTTCACTTAATTCTTCATTGTTTACTGTTGAACAGGGCTTTTTTTTTAGGAAAAAACGTACCGTAACTCACTTTATGTCAAGCTTTTTACTAAAGAATATTATATTCAAATACAATTTAAAACAGCATTTCTTATGCCACGAAGCACATAAAAAATAAACATTTTTTTTAGAAATGTAAAGTTAATTTTGACGACGAATTATACGTAAGCGGGAAAATTGTTTCGACTAATTTCTTGCATTAAAAATACCATGAAAAAAGGTGCCGGAACGCCGTTCCAACGCGTTACATGGCAAAAAAAGTCCTGGAATTGATCTATTTTTAGTCATAGTGAGCGTTTTAACAGATTATTTGACTAAAAATAAACTCTTTCGAAGATAGATGTAAGATTATGTGTTAGACGTAGTGATTTGATCAATTCGTAAAAAGTACTGAAAAAATTTGCCTGCAGTGCAATTTACTTGGACAGAGGAACTTTAACTTAAAAATCAAAAATTATTAATAATTTAATCATCTTACAAATTCTCTCCTGCACAATTTCAATTTTGAGGGTTAAATCAATTGGACAAATCAACGTCGATATTCTATAAATTGCGTTCTACCAGTATGTATATTGCATACATTATAACATTTAAAATAGAAGAGCATCATAAACTATTGAGTCAGTTTTTTGGAGGACCTATAAAAGTTCCGTCATTGATTTTAATGTCATAATCTTATCATAATTTTAATAGTCAAATAAGTAACTAAATTAAAAACTAAATTGGGATTCATTTTTCTTATGTAAAAAATTACAAACTGAATTTAATAAAAACGCTTCTATGCGCGCCCATGCGGTCGATTTGAGACTCTAGCGTTGAAGGTAACGGTGACTAGAAGTATATACAGTACTAAAATTACAGTATAACTTGAAAAGCTTTGTTATCACTGCAATTTGAATATTTGCGATATAAATAATAGCCTCAATTTAATGTTTTATACATTTATGGATTAGCGGACTAATGATACAGATCTTAAGATTTGTTTGCGATTTATTCTTTCTTATATTTTGCCCGATAACCGCTCGAAACAAAATACATTTTTCATCAGCGTTCGATATTTACATACGCTGTTCTGCGTAACGTTTCAATTTTGCCAATAATTTTAAATTTAAATATTATCAGTAGAGTTATGCACGGGGCCTGGGATTGGCCCGAGGTTCATACCCAGCCCGAGGGCCGAGTTCAGGCCCGTGCCGGGCTCGGGTAAGGAGCGTATGTTTCTGAAAATTATTTCGTACCATGCTCGGGACATGCGGCAATATTTCGCAAAAATAGTTTGTCACATTTGTTATGTAGGTAAAATAGAAAGAATAATAATTATCTATTGATTGAAATGTATCGCGGCTTCATAAGTATTTTTGTGAACTTGATGTTGCAAAGCTCATTGCGTGAGTTAATTAAAGCTAAATCCCAAGCAAGCTTTTTTGATTCCTCCCAGGTCATTTCGTTGTCCCCTAGATCCGCCAACTACATCCTATGGATGGTCATCAGCGGCCGTCCTGGGTGACAGAATCAATCCGATGGGTAGAAGATACAGGCAGGGTTCAAGCTCCCCTGGAATAATGGGTTGGTCCGTCAGCTTTCTTACCTCCAAGTTTCTGACAACGTCAAACCACCGTACCTCTAGTATTCGCCACAAGCATCTGTTTTAGAATCACAATATACGGTTATCCTGCGCTTTAGTGAGTTGCCACGACTCGCATCCGTAAAGCAGCACCGTCAGAATTCATGCGTTGAATAGGTGGCACTTGGTTACCAAACACACCAAAAATATTGTGAATAACCCAAACAGAACGTGTCGTAGAAAGGCAAAAGGACTTATACCTCCGTCTTTTTAAAATATTTTTTTTCGATAATCACAATGCATAAAATTTAAAACACGTTTTGTTTGGGCTATACGCCATATTTTTGTGTGTGGGTTACGTCCTTTTTCCTTTCCATAGTCGATATAATATTTTCTTAAGGATGAGATACCTACCCCACTTCCGTTAAATCCTATATGAAAAAAAAAGATTTCGTGTAATTGTAGGATTTGATGCTGATTAGAGTAGTTATAACGTATCAGGTAATCATCGTGAACCTTGATTGTTACGGCGTTTGACAAAGGTTGGTGCCGTTACGTCGGTGAGCCCCGCGGGGGTTTTCGGATTACGAAATTGCCGATTCCGCCTCTGTCGAACAAAATCTATAATAACGGCCAAACTCCTTTTGCATCAAGCAAACCTAAGAAGAAAAAGTATGACGAGGATTGATCTATCGGTGAATATCGAATTTGTACTCCGTGAAGCGTGGATTCGCCTTTGTCAGGTTTATGGTTAGGTTTATGGCAACACTGAGAGATATTTATTTACTTCTGTGATTGTTTAGTTATTTAAGACTTGGCAGAAAGCAGTTATTTCACATTTAATTTGAAACAATATTTAATGAATTTATAACACTATCTATTCAGGGTTCATAACGTTCGATGCGTCACCACCCGGTGTGATTCCACACTAAAGAAACCAACTGCCTATTTGTCCATATAAACTGTTCGAATATATTCGAATACTCGAAAGTTTCTAGAGTATGAAAATAGAAAAAAAAAATCGAGTTGAATAATTAATAACACAATATCGGCAGTTGGTAACGTCCTTGTTTACGGTTACGGATGTCTCGGGTTTAAGTTCCAGTGCGGACAGTTTCATGAATTGATCTTTCAATCGATTTATATATTTTTTTTCGTATTCATGAATGTTTGAAACTTCCTTACACCCTCACACCCATATTAATTGAACGTTTATAATTTCTTACTGAACGTTTATTTATTAATACCATGTATGTATGTTCCTATTCCTAGAAAAATTAAAAAAAAAAATAGTACATAAGCATGTTAAATATTTTAATTTTAAATGAAAGTTATGATCTAGGAATAAATTATAATACTGATATAAACAATTTTCATTTTGTGTGTGGGGAGAAATACATATCATTTTGGGCGCGAGTGCTCTTTCACTGATTTTTATTTAGTATTGAATTATTTCTTCCGTTTCTAGGCTGTTTTGATTTAAAAACAATAATAAAAATTAGATACTAGTAATAAAGAAATAAATGTTTCATGTCTCAAAATATGTATTATTTATCATTAAAAAAGCGGACTGCGGTTACAATACAGATAACCGCAAAACGCAATGGATTAGAGCTCTGCACGGGTTCGGGCTTGGCCCGTCCCGTGATTTATGTTTTGGCCGGTAAAGACAATTCAGACTCGCGTCGGGCCCGGGTAAGGAATTTAATTTTAAGGAATATATTTCGGAGTACGCTGGGGGTATGAGTCGGCTATAAGGAAATACTACTCATAACAAAACGTGATAACTTAAATAATTTACTTCACATTTGTTATGAATATCGTTGGAAATATGGAAAAGATAACACATATTGTTTAAGTATGGTGTCATCAAAATTTTCTTCGTAAACTCTTCATTGAATGAGGTATTATAAAAAACGTCGAATCCGTCGTGCAGTGGCCAACGTCGTTGGATACGGTTACGGATGTCTCGGGTTCAAGTATCGGTAGGTCAATATAAATTGACTTTTTAATCGATTTATTTATTTTTTGTTTGTGATGTCTGGAATTCCCTCAAACCTATACGATCCTAAAAATGAGGCGTAGCGAGAGTGATTAGCTAACCACTAGTCCTGCCCTAGTCATATCCTTCTATCCCTACCCTATTCGAAAAGTAGAGGTTGAGCAACTGAGTATAAAGCAGTTTTCGCAAAAAAAAGTTCTGATTATATACCTCGATTAGGAAGCCGTATGCTGCACATTGAGAGCGGATATAGTAAAAAATATTGATTCGTAAAAAAATGATTTCGGCATTGAAAATAAAACGAGCTGAGAAAACGTCGGCCTCTGTAGTCAAGTAGTAAAATCTTCGCCCTAGCAATCAGATGGATCCTAATTCAATTCCCAGCAAAGTCAATATCAAATTTAGATTTTTTCAATTTAAATTTGTAATATTGGACATGAGTGACTTACGAAAATTTTTAATTTTAAAAATATTTGGTGCATTGGCTGTCAGCTGTAATACCAGATATTTTATTTTAGAAATTTAAAATTATAACAAATAAATCTGAGCCAAGGGTAACAGGTGTGGTGTTGAGACTCGGGCTCATGACGGGCCCGGGCCGGGTGATTTTATAAATTATCGGCTCGTGCATACCTCTACGACGGGTATTATTTTGTTTGATCAAAATAACGGTCGTTGGTTCGCTGTATTCTTTGTATGACATAAATTGAAATTTATTTCTTTTGTGAGTTAGATCCCAACCGACCAATTTCTTTTTCGAACTTTCTTACGCTCTGTTATATTATAAGGGCTGTTCAACCCTTATTAGGGGTTAAGATTTCTTTGCTTTATACTTACATGGCTACAAATACAATGTACAAAAACCGATATGTCCACTTTACATTGTTAGTAGTAGGGATTCCAATTTCAGGATCCGAGATCCCAGTGAATTAATCAACCTAATAATCCCAAGACTTCGGAATTCACTGTAAAAGTTCAAAGACAGTTCATATTTTAAATAAAATACATGTATAAGTTGAATTTTAAAGGCGTATTCAAAGAAGTAAATGAAATAATTCATTATTACTTTCATATAATTATCCAGAACTTTTACTTACAATTCGTTCCTACATATTTATTGAGTTCCATCTGTTTGAAAAAGGCTTTAATTTATTCCAGACTGACAATTCTAGATCCAAATTCGGTGGCGGCCAAGTAATGTTTGTAATACTTTAGTATCGTATATTTCAAATTGAATACTTGCTGATTAACTGCAACATGTACCTCGATTTGTTTAGATACATACTTTTTATAATTCCTACATAATAAATACATAAACCTACTGTGGCTCTCCATCTCAAGAAATCCATAAAACGAATTAAAAATCAATTATTTATGAAATTGTCTTGAACCCGATACATTAGTGTTATGGTTATTAGTACCTCCATTCATTGTTTGTGTCCTCCCCACGTCCAGTAGAAGGAAATAAACCCACTCCACCATTTATTTTTAATTTAAGAATTAGAATCATTGTTAACATTAGAAATAAATAATCTTGCGATATAGCTAGTCTGAAGATGCTTCTTAAAGAAGCGAAACGCGTTACATATGTTATAAAGCCACTGGAATAACTAAGTTATCAATTTAATTTTTATATGCTAACAATATATTAAAAAAACTCTTGAAGCATGACGTAATTTCAGTAATTGAATAAAATACCGTTCGAGTGATCCGACGCAGCTGCAAAAATGAAATAATGAATGAGCTTGATGTACTATTAAATTAGAATTATTGAGATTTTGTACACTTCCATGTATTTTGTCACTAACGACCCGGGTTTCGCTTTTCGGCATCTTCAAGAATTCGAGCGCACGAATGCCTGAAGATGCCGTAAGGCGAAACCATGGTCGTTAGTGACAAAATACATGGAAGTGTGCAAAATCTTCATAATTATAATTTGATATTGAAATTCATCAAGCACCCTCAGTCGATGTCTTAAATTATACTATTAAATTATTTAAAATACCGACTGAGGGTGCTTGATGGAATTTCGATATCAAATTTGAGGTGTTGAAATTTTGTACAACTCCGTAAATTCGAGTTCATTCGTGTGATTGAATGCATAAAGATGCCGAAAGGCGAAACCCGGTTCTTTTAAAAATTATTATTAAATAGTTTATATAATGTTATTTTATTAAGAATATAGTCGACTAGCTCCAGTTTCACCATTCGATATCCGAATAATTGATAATGACGAAATGTTTGAATTCCTATTATCGACCCAGTGGGCAGGTGTTGGAAACACCTGACTTAGACCAAAAAGAAATTTTTGTAGATTCGTTGCTTCGGTTTGTTTCTGAAGTTAAAATCCAATAAAGTCGATGCGTGAATGTTAACTGACTTCAGAGATAAGTGTATCTGCCAATAATAAACTTTTTGTGGCGAATTAAGTTATAAATTTACCTGCGCAAATAAAGTTTTGATGCTTTTCCTAAGAGCCGCGCGTAGACAAAAATATTACAATAAATGTAGCATCTGAAGAAAATTTAAAGCAATGCGAAGTATCAGGGCTGTACCCAATGTTCCTATTCCAAAAGCTGAGCATACCAAACCAACAAATGCGCGGCATAATTTCATGTATCGACTATTTGCAAATATCAATATGACAAATTTGTTTAAAAAAAAACACAATTAAATTATTTACGAAAGCGTTATATTTATTTATTAAGGAATTACGGTTTTGCTATGAGATGATATAATATAGTATATCTCTTCAAAAAATTATGTATTACTAGTAACCGTGCCCGTCATAGAGTATTGAAATTGAAATACTGTATGTCTAAAGTAGCTAGTACGTCAGAACTGTGTGTGCATTGCGAACGCTTAGGTCATGAGAAAATTTCATACATACATGTGATATGTGATAATAATAAAAAGTCTACAGAGCGGTCTGGGCTATTGCATATAAGATAAGCTACGCTACATTATGTCTTGTCGGCACCTGTGTCACAGTTGGTAGCGTCGTGGGCCACGGCTACGGATATCTCGGGTTCGATTCCCGTTTCGGACAGTTTCATAAATTGGTCTCTCTGATCTCTTCTATCCCTACTCTCTTCAAAAAAAAAAAGAGAGGTTGAGCAACTGAGTAACAAGCAGTTCTCATAGAAAAATTCTGTTAAGATACATCCATAAGGAGACCATATGCTCCACATTGAGAGCGGACACGAAAGAAAAAAAAATTACATCTAAACATAGTTTTGACAATCGCGTGAAGTCGAAATAGCTATCAACCAACTGATACATACTATAAAATTGTAGATAAAGTATGGAAAAGTGTGTTTTTTTTACTAACGAAATGTCTTTTCAACAAAAGGCTCCGAGTGATTAATTTTTAAATGTTTTATTTGTATTAGGAAAATTTCTACCATAATTTAGAACATTTTTTC
This sequence comes from Himalopsyche phryganea, assembly GCA_022494535.1. Lineage (NCBI taxonomy): Eukaryota > Metazoa > Arthropoda > Insecta > Trichoptera > Rhyacophilidae > Himalopsyche > Himalopsyche phryganea. The sequence continues at coordinate 2,513,712 of JAGVSL010000051.1, forward strand.
GTACGCCACACTCCGAAACCAATGGTACCAGGGCACGGCCGTAGCTATATTTTTTTTAAATAGTAATATTTTAAAATATGAGAATTATGCCGAGATGAGTCACACGATCGTGAATGATTTCTTTGCGCGTGTTTTAACAAATACCGGACCGAAATATCCGATATTTTTTTCGGTTTTTGTTGTGACAAAAACAATGGTTTTTTCGGTTTTCGGTTCCGTTCAGATTCGTAGCCCTGGTTGTAAATATTAGAGCAATATAATTTCGTTTCGTCAGTTACAAATTGCTAAATAAATATAAACAGGGCTTCATTTTATCTTAGGTGTAATCAAGAAACTGACAGTTTTATATAAATATCTGACCGTTAAATTAAATAAGCAATCATTTTATGTAAATTACTAAACGTTTATTTCATTAACCGACCACGTGTATACTTACCATATATCTAATTAGTTACTGAAGGATAGGACTATGACAGGACTAGTGGTTGGCTAATCGCTCTCGCTACGCCCCGTTTTTTTAGGATCGGATGGGTGGGAGAATGTTTCAGACATTGCAAACATTCATGACTACGAACATCAATTTATGAAACTGTCCGCACCGGGAATTGAAACCGAGACATCCGTAGCCGTGGCCAGCGATGCTACCAGTTGCGTCACGGAAACCGTCGCAATAAATTACTGACCGCTTATTTTATAAATTGACCACGTGTGAATTGACCATTAATCGAATTAGTTACTGACAATTTTGATTAATCACTGACCATTTACTATTTCTTAGTCACTAACAATTGAGATACTTACTGATCCAATAAATGCAGGCATGTGATCATATTAGGTATATAACGAAAAAGAATATATCTTTACTATCCAGAGTCTGCCAGAAGGGTCTCAAATGGTAGTAATGCCACTGATTTGCAACCTCTCTTTTTTCGAAAAGAGTAGTGATCGAAGGATAGGGCTAGGACAGGACTAGTGGTTAGCTAATCGCTCTCGTTACGCCCCGTTGGGATAGGATGGGTGGGAGGGAGGACTCAGACTACGAACAGAAATTCATAAATCGATTGCAAGGTCAATCTATGAAAACCCCGAAAAAATTGAATCCGAGACATCCGTAGCCGTAGCCAACGACGCTACCAACTGCGCCACGGACGCCGTGACCATTTATTATTTCTTACTGACCAAAAATTTAAACTGCTACTTACCCAATAAATGCAGGTCTGTGATCATATTAGGTACGTAACTAAAAAAAAAATATTTGCTATTCGGAGCCTGCAAGAAGGGTCTTGTGGCAAGTGTTAGTATGGCCACTGTTTTGTAATGCTTTGTCAATCAGATACCAAATAACAGTAAACTAATTGGTACTAAAAGATCCATTCAGTGACCATTTTGATTAATTACTGATCATTTATTATTTCTTACAGTCAGATAATTGAAATATTTACTCACCCAAGTCAACAAATATTACATACTGATGATTGCAAAAATGTTAGAATTATACTGCGTATTTGTTGGTTTGGCCTGTTCAGTCTTTCGATTCTCCGTACAGAGAACCTTTCGTCTCAGAGGGAACACTGTCAACTTTGTATATTGATTCGTTTACTCTCTTCTTGACAGCTCTAATTACGCGAGAATCAAATTAAAAACAAATAATATGATATTATAAAATGATCTGTATTGTTTCACGACTCGCTTGAATTTGTACGTGCTTGTATGTTGAGTTTGGTCACGTAGCACAGTTAATGTATTAAATTAAATTTTGAACACAGTGAGTAACTCACGCATTTTTCATTAGTTTAAAATATTTCAATTAAAATTACAATTCGTACTACATATCGACGGTGTTTTGGTCAACCCCGGGATTTCGGCATTCACTGTGAATGCTATAAAAATAACTCGTATATCAAATTAAAGCTTCCTGATCAACTATAATGTGTACCTCGGTTTGTTCATGTACATAGTTGTTTTTAAAATACCTATAAAATCATTATTTGAGAGATGGTAGTCTGCTCGACGGGGAGGTGGAACGTCAACACATTTTGACTGCCCCAGGTCCGGCGTGGTGACAAGGATAATTCACAGGTTTCTTCGTCTTCTACTAAAACCCGGTCGTATTCAGTATACTTTCTCTTTAATTGCAGTACACTTATAAATTCCTCGAAGGCAATAACAGATACATAAACAGCGTTTAAAATACACAATTTCAATTTAAAAACGCAGTAAGTGGCTTTACGATAGGGTCGTAAATTTCCAACTCAGCCGCTGTAGCTTTGTCGGTGAACAACCAACCCTCGGGTAGGCCGAGTGACAAGTGACCGTTTCCCTAAGCATCGCCCACTTTTTGTTTACTTCTGAAGGTAAACAAACAAATGTGACAAATTATTTTTGAACGCCTTAGGAGAGATATTACATATTAAATTTGCATGAATAGGAGAGTCTATAGACGGGTTTTGAAGACCCCTGCCCGCCACGTAAGTACGGGGCGGTGTCATAATGCATTCTTCCCCCTTCTCATATTCTGTAACAGCCGTCCTTAATACATTTGAAATGGAGGTCTAATTAGGACCACTTCTTAAATGAATGGAGGACAATATTTTAAAGTCAAATTTAAGAACATGTCCTCTTTTTTGGATACTATTTGGTAATACTTATCATAATTATGCAATAAATAAAATAAAATATAAAAATATTTTTCTTTTTTCTTGTTAATAACTGTCTGATTTTAAATCAACAAAAAAACCATCCCAAAGCCCAAACAAAATTTTTAATTATATCGTCGTTGTTCTGGAAGAAAACACTAACTGAAATATACTAGTTTTGAGTAATTGGTCTTTGAAGTTTGTCAAATGTTTGAAATGCTATACCTTTGTCATTTTGTTTGTTAAAAATTGTTTTTTAAAAACAGGATTGGATGCCCTACTCTGAAGTAAAATTATTTGAATTTGTAACTGTGCATGAAAACGGTTTTTTTGGTTTGTTAAAAACAAGTATTGATGGAGATTATGAGTTATGATACTAAAGTCCTCATATGATCAAATATTCTTTGAAAACAAATATTCGGGAATAAAATATTAACACCTTGTAGTATTCGAATAAAATAATATGTGAATTTCAGTATATTGCAATATCTATGGTCATTTGGAATGACCCTATCACTCGACGTGCACAAAAACGCTACTGAGCTCTATCACTATTATTGTGCATTTGTGGAACCAAAAGGGGCGGTTCTATATCTGGTTTTGGCTTAATGCAATAATATAATACCACGCCGACGACTTGTGAATACACTTCACATTTCAACGGTCTGATCTGCCGTTACTCGTCAATTTTAGCTGTGACAATCGTAATTGCCCATCCCGTATAGTCCGTCAAGTTATACTGACAGAATGCATCAAGTCAAAAAAAACAAGTTTTGAGATAATCGCATTTAAAGCATTATTTTCTTTTCAAAAGTATTCTCTCTTCCAAGTAATTTGGGCCTCGTATAACACGGTTTTGATAAAACACAATTGATGAATTGTGAAATATTTTTGTACAGCACGTTTTAAATAACACGGTTTCAACATTTAAAAAAAAAATGATCCTATAATGAAAAGAAGTTTGAAATTCAAGAAGGAATTACAACAGATCTTGGCCCATTATCACGAAATATGTAAAGATTTATACGCTAAAAGCAAACAATCGCTTATTACAGAATTATTAAAGCCTAAATCCAAAAATACTCCAGAGTCCGCCGTAGTGAAAACTCACAACCGATCTCGAAAAGAGTCAAATATATAGAATCGTAAATGATAGCGATGATGGATGAATGATCTATTATTATATGCTATTAAAGTTTTTTTCAATACATACGCAAATGTATATTTTTCGGATTTTAAAGTATATTATAGATGAATCAATTTAACATGGCCGCTGGTGAGAGTGCCACCATTGCGTTAGGAATGTTGCCATACTCAACCAGAACTGAAATTTCAATAAATTCCAAACAGATATTTTAGCGACGGTTATTAAAAGTAGACAAGATATTTATTTTGCATAGTAATGGCAATTGGAGAAATTTATTCTAGACTGACAATTCTAGTTACAAATTCGGCGGCGGCCAAGTAATGTTGCTAATACTATAACAAACTTCGATATTTTTTTATAACGCAAACCCTAATTTTGTATGAATTTCGTACCTCGTATATCACGGATTTGTATAACACTAACTGAAATATAGTGGTTTTGAGTAATTCTACTTTGGAAGTTTGTAAAATGTTTGAAATACTATACTTTTTTCATTTTGTTTGTTTGTAAAAACTCGTTTTTAAGTAAAAGTTAAGTTTATTTAAAATCAGTTTGCCCTTCCATAAGGTAGAGTTTGAAATGAGGAACATTTTGGTTAAACTAACTCAATATGTTATTTTCTTTATTTAGCGTTTTCTTCCAAAAAACGACGATATGATATCATGCGTTCTATCAGTACATACAGCGTTCAATTTCATACATGTTTTGACATTCAAAACTGAAAATCATCAAAAACTGACTTAATGTGTTCTTTGTGTCTACCATCGATATAGTATTTAGAATAACGTTATATAAAAAAACAAAACGTTTTTGCTAAATTAATGCAGTTGCAAAAACTTTGTCACGTAATGACTTGCGGCGTATGCAGCAGCAAAGTGCAAATGTCATGATTAATTATTCTCCGACTTGAATGGGTTAACTTGCGCTGGATAATTAGTGTAAATCCGTTGCCGCCATACAAACTAGGGCATCCAACTTCAGACACATTTTATAATCCCGGGATTTTGCCAATTCCGGTAATGGTCATTAAGTGTTATTTCGGCTTTTAAATTTATTTATTGTTTCAATTAGAATATGTATATCGTCACCGTACTGGAAATAATTGGTAAGTGATATATTGACAGTTCTGAGTAAACAGCAATTGTACATTTTAGCTCTTAGGATACAGTCTTCAGCCTCGGTATTTTATATTACATGGATAATTAGAATATCAAAATATAGATGGATTTATTAGGCCAATCTAACACTTATCAAGCTAGGGATCAATAGACAGGGAAAATTGCTTTCCTAGAAATTTGTATTGATACACTTACTGATAAAATAAAATGCACCTACTGAGTTATTCCACACAAAGAATTTATATTCAAGAATTTCATTGTGCACTTCCCTAGCTTGCGTCAATTTTCCTGATCAGCTTTTGCCGGTAAGGTAACTTTATGATTTAATATTTTTTTTGTGCAGTCTTACCATTTTTTATTTATTGAAAGTCTGACAGTCATTCACAACAAAACAGAAAAATATTCATATTTTTTTTATTATTTATTGCATTATTAAAGTAGGTTTTACTAGATGATATCCAAAAAGAGAACATGTTTTTAAATTCGATATTAAAATATTGACCTCCATCCATTTAAAAAGCGGTCCTCCTATGTCCTCCATTTGAATTGCTGAAAAACGGCTGTTATAAAATATGAGAAGGAGGGAGACTATGATAAATTTGCACTAATTATAAAGGTATTATAAAAAATGCCGGGTCCGTGGTGCAGTGGTCAAGCTCGTTGGCTTCGGTTACGAATGACTTGGGTTCAAATGTTGGAACGGCGTAATCGAAAGCGGAATCGAGTTATGGATTTCGACCAGCGATTAGCTAGTCACTAGTTCTGTCCTAGCCCTATCCTATCCGTTCTGGCCAATTGACGTAACCCTCAAAATTGATTGTTCAGGAAAGAGAAAAAACTGTTTTTATTGAAAACATTAAGAGGAGAGTTGCATTATGAATCTTCGAAATGCACTCCTGTAAATTCTCACGTTTGCAGATACGGTGTAAAATGTAGGAAATGTCGAGTGGCTTACATCAAGTGACCGGGTCAGAATTTTTAAACCAAAAACCAATGTAAAATGATGTTTCAAAGATGTTAAAAAGTGGTCAATTTATTTTTCTAATTAACATCATTTGGCCGAGACATGCTCTGTCGTCTTTAAAATGAGGTCGAATCATTGACTCATTTTAGAATTTTTTGAGGGTTACATCAGTTAGCCAAAACACATCAATTGTAATTCGAAAGAAGAAGGAATGAATAATTGACCGGGAATTTGGAATCTCGGATCCCGGAATCGGAAGCCCTAACACAAACGCAACTCCGTTAATGGGTTACTCGGCAAAAAGTTACGAGATGTAAAATATTATACTAACTTGTGGTGACATGTTTCCATGATATATTGAACCGATATGTCTTATGGGTAAAAAGTACATTAGCACTCTGTGTGTAAGGGTCAAATGCCAAAAGATATTTAACGTGTCATATTTTTTATCGGAACTTGTGCGTAGGCAATCATAATTAGGTAAATATTTGTATAAGTTAAAAAGTCTAATGCAGAGATTCTCAAACTTTTTTGCTCCAATCCCCTTTTCACCGATATCCAGAGAGTAATTCCCCCCCTTCCCAAGTTAACCTACCTTCCCCTCCTCTTCCCACCACTGCTTTTCCATCCGTTAATTTTATACGGCAGTATCCAGTGGCGTAACAAACTTTAAGCGTATCTACACTTTTTTTCCCTTAACTGGGAGTGTCTTTGGAGCAACATCCCAAGACATTGTGGCGTGCACTTAAGTCTGTAGAAAAGATGTCCCTCCAGATAAATGAAAAGCTTCTATGAGTTGAGGTCTACTCGCTCTCAGTGTGACGACGCAAATTTTTGCCTCGTAATTTGCGTAATTTGCCACCAAGTCAGCGTGGCCGATCGGTCCAATGTAAAGTTGGACCGACTGGCGCAGCTCTTCCCTTTCTTCACGAATTACATGACATTCCCATAGAATGGGTTCAGCATCCTGCTATATAGCACCACATTTGCATGTTGGCCTATGTTAACCTAACTTTCGAGTTAACATAACTCTCACTCCAAAGATACTCTAATAATACACATAGGTATTTACACAAGCTGGTTGCCCCAACTTCCACACGTTATGTGTATGCTACCGCTGTTTAGCAATAACGCAATAGCGATCAAGAGAAGAGACGAATTTAATCCTCATGTTCTTTGCCCGATGCAGAGCTGCACGGGACCGATCAGAATAGGCCACGCTGACTTGATCTCAACCAAGGCCAAATTTGAGGCATTCGATAAATTTGCAACATCATATTATGGGAGTTGGGATATTCTCGATACCTCTTTAGATTCAATGCGGAGTAGAATAAACTCTAGCGTCACGGCGGATTCTCAGTATACGGATACACGAATACTTAATATATAACATATAGGTATATGCTATATAATTTTTTTAATAAATCGCCTAATAAAATATTTACCACTAGTTGGGAACCCCTGTTCTTATGCTCTACTGACTTTGCTAGCCGGCCCCCGTCGTGTAGTGGTCAACGTCGTTGACTTCGGTCACGGCTCTCACGGACTATAAGTCCAGTACGGAGAGCTTAAATTTTATTTTTAACCTTGTCCGCTCCCAATGCGGAGCACATGGATGCGTTATGAAGCATATCTCAACGAGTTGCTCAACCTATCTTAAAAGTAAAAATAGAAGGATAGAGCTAATCCAGGGTCTACGTGTTAGCTATCACTACGACCCTTCTTTAGAATTGAGCTTAGCCGTAATATAAAATTAAAATTGATAACCTTATTCCACAGTATTTATTCTTTAAGAAGCACATTTAGACAAACTATATGACAAGGTTATTTATTTCTAAGGTAGACAATGATTCTAATTATCAACTTAAAAATTAACGGTGGGAAGGGTTTGTTTCCTTCTACTGAACGTTAGACACAAACGATTATAGTAATAATTACTCACTTTTAAGGTTTCAACTGTCGATTCTTGGTGGAAAGACATTATATTTTAAAAAATAAAACACAATTCATTTCTACTACTTTCACATGTTTATAATGATCAGGACTGGTTTTGTTCATCACATCAAAAAAAAGTAATAATTACCATAACACTACTAATTACAAATTTAACTACTAGTGTTTGGATGTGAAAATCCCAAAGGGAAGTACATTTAATAGTGGTGAGCTACCAGTCGTATTTAAAATCTTATTAAAATCATTATTTAGTAATGATCGATTACTGTTGACGGTTTTATTAATATATAAAAACTCTAAGCTATTCATTTTAATACGTTTTTTGTTTACTCGATGGAGTAGTACTAGGTTGTGGACTTGGCCGTGTTTCATATTGTAAGCCTCATAATGTGCAATTAACATGAAGAATTCTTCGAGCATAAAATTGCTTTCTATTCTTACTTATTCATTGGAAAATGATACACCCTTAATTGAAAATGCGAAAATTTACGACATTGCCTCTTGAAGAGGGTTATCTATTTGACTTTTATCAGTTTTACGTTTCTACCAGCACAGGTTGTCCTCGACTTACGAGCAAAATACGTTCCTAAACTGGTCGTAAATCGAATCGTTTGCAAGTCGAATTCCTTACAAAAATAACAAAATTAAATATTGTTCGGATCAAGGCAGTTTTAGCGGCGTCAATTTCATTTGTGGAAATAAAGTGACTGCAACCAAAAATGGTACGGATACATTTTAACACATCAGAGCGCGCTTTTCAAATCTTATATTGTAGCTGTCAAACGAAAATATTATCGCAAATTGGCGCACCGATCCTCTGTTTTTACTGCAAGGTTTGACTGCACGAATTGCGTTGAAAATAAAAATTTACTTTATAATGTGAGTGGATAAAACAGGGTTATGTCTGCAAGAATTGCGTTGAAATTCCTTTCTATTCACAATATTGTTTTACTTCAGGAATAATTAAAACAAACTGTCTTCGAAAATAAATGCGTCATCCACTCTTTTTTGTTGAGGCAGTAATGTAGTAAATTTTTTAATGTTTTTTGGCAATAAGTGAGAATCGTCTCAAGTCAAGGACTACCTGTATTTAGTACAGCAAAAACAGATGCTTGCGGCGAATACTAGGGGTACGGTCGTTTGACTTTTCAGGAACTCGGAGGTAAGAGAGCGGACAGACCAACCCCTTATTAGGCCCAAAATAAAAAAACGACGTTGGATCTGGCTTGGATATGTGCTGTGGATGTTCCAGGGACTTCTATTAACCAGATGGATTCCGTCACCCTGTAAGGCCGTTGATGACCATTCCATTTTTTGTTTCCTGATTATCTCAGAACGCTTTTTTAGTTGTTACACTTTGGTAACTCACTTCCAAACTGAGATGACAGAAGTTGTGCTAATAGAACTGTTCAGTTGCTCAACATATATTTTTGAAGAGATTAGGGGTATAAGGTCAAAGCAAGTGGTTAAAATAATCGCTCTCGCTACACTTTGTTTTAAAGATCGGATGGGTGGGAATGAATTTTAGACATCACAAAAATCCATGCTTTCCGAACAGAAATCTATAAATCAAATTTTGAGACTGTCAAAACTGTAAATTGAACCCATGAGCCCCTTAATCAAAGCCAACGACGTTGACTGCTGCACCACGTACCCGAAATATTAAAAATATCTACATACACGTGACAGTAAAAGCTTAAAAAACTTACATCGCACTCCATTCGTTTTGTACAATTCACGTTTTCGAAAATAAACAATTCGTTCGTAATACCTCTGTATGAGAGGGCTTTTGTTTTCTGTACCGTATTACCATATTTTCCCTCGGTCATGTCTGCGCGAGAGCTAAAGGTGGCTGTAAACGAGCTACTATTTACGGCAATATGATACCAACAGTGCCAACCATGTGTGGTCGTACAAAATGGCCGACTGGTACGACACAAATACCGTATTACCTATACTTTCCGACAGGATGAATGGATGATACTTTGAATATCGATGTTACGGCAATATCGACATCTTCTCGTTCTGCTCGATATGTGCGTCTTTGCTCGAGATCTGTCAAATTGTATAGGTCCGTCGATAGACGTTAGGTATATTCTCAATTTCAAGTAGTGTTGTTATTATTATGTTTTATTTTCAATCACTTTACGATGAATGTACACCATTTGTACATGAAACTCGTGTATGAGTAGTTTATTGTAGTAAGTAGTAGTGTAAAGCTAATAAAACCGTTTAACATATTTTATACAATAGGAAACATAAGATTAGATCTTACCAGCTTTATAATGTTAATTTTATTCAATTCGATTCCAATTTTAACCTCATAAAAATCGTGTGTAAGTATCATAATTCATCTTAAAATATACGTAATTTAAAGTAAATTTTGAATATTTTAGACGCAAATTGCGCAAAATAAAAATGTAAGTGCATTAAAGTAGCGGGAAAACGTGAATTCTGGGAACCTAGAATCAGAGCTGCTTACGCTGCGGAAAAAGTGACAGCTGTCAAATAAGTAACGAATGTCGATCATTGTTGTTTAAAATCATCGGTTACTCTTACCAGATATACATTGCATTAGATTTGTCGGTTCCGTGGTACAGTGGTCAACGTCGTTGGCTTCGGTTACGTATTTCTCGGGTTCAAATCCCGGTACTAAACAGTTTCATGAATTGATTTTTCTATCGTATTTTTTGAATTTTGTTCGTAGGCTTTTGATGTTTGTTAAATGTCAAACTCCCTCCTACCCATTCCGTCCTAAAAACGAAGAGCAGTGAGAGCAATTTACTTTTTCGAAAAAGATAGGTTAGGCGAATGAGTAACAAGCATTTCTCAAAGAAAAACTTCTGTTGCGATACCTCCATTAGGAGTCCATATGATCCACATTGAAAAAAATAAACATATTTCCCTGACATTACCGCAACAGTATTGCTGGAAATGTTGCCGCATCTTAGATTTAGAGCAATCTTGACGGCCATGTGAAATTTTCGATGCTCGTTTGAAATCACCTTAAAGAGTCGAAAGAGGAGAGGCGGAAATTCGGAAAGGCGATTTAATAAAATTCTGCCTGCACGCACTTTAATTCCTTCGAATTGTATGAATAAATTTCACTGTGATAATTCTGCCATAAAACAATTTGGATGCCTGCGCGTACAGCGAGCTGCCTATTTTATACGTCAGGCCACGGCAAAGTTTTTAGCGGAATGACCGTATTAAAAATTAAACATTAACAAAAGGCCTTAAACTAAAAAAAGACATAATTAATTATTGAACTATGGCAGTCTCCGTGGTTTTAATGTAAGAGTTTTACTATAGAAAATATAGTCGTTGGCTATCGTTACAGATGTCTTGGGTTCAAGTTCCAGTGCGGACAGTTTCATAAATTGATTGTTCAATCGATTTATGAATTTATGTTCGTAGTCATGAATGTTTGCGATGTTTAAAACTACTCTCTCCCACACATCCGATCCTCAAAAGTGGGCGTAGCGAGAGCGATTAGCTAACTACTAGTCCTGTCCTAGCCCTATCCTTCTATCCCTACTCTCCTCGAAAAAAGACAGGTTGAGCTACTGAGTAACAAGCAGTTCTCATAGAAAAACTTATGTTAAGATACCTCTATTAGGAGGCCATATGCTCAACGTTGGGAGCGGATATTTTAAAAATAAATAAATATATAAGGCGGAGTTCGAGTGTCAGCTAGACCAATATCAAAATTAGATTTGTGATGTCTTTTCTATCTATAATGCATTTACTAACAGAATGAATTAAGTCAGTTTTTGATGATCTTAAGTTTTAAATATCACACTGTATGCATTTGAACACTCTACGTATGTACTGTTAGATAATTGCTGTTTTTTATTCTGACAGAAAGCATGATATAAATACAACTCATCGATACCAAATCTTATGATTTGTATACAAAAAAGATTATTCTTTATAATGTAGACAAAATCTTTTTAAAAAACAAACAATTGTACTTGGGAGAGAGAGAGTACTTTGAAAAAAAGGTAATGCGAGTATCTCAGAACTTGTTTTTATGCTTAATGCCTTCTGTCAGTATCCCCTCGTCATTATCATGTGGTTATAATATATATATTAAATAAATTCCACTGATTGTGTTACTAACTGTGAGACGTGTTTCGCCTCTCTGAGAAACTTCTTCCGATTAAATGTCTCGTAAGTTTATTGATTTATAAGGTAAACAATGATTTTTATTCTTAACTTGAGGTGCATATAATCAAAAATGATCAAATCCACATTTATTTGAACAGAGATAAACGCTTTTTTAGTATAAAAACGTATTCTCTTCACAAACTTTTCATGTAACTGTTTAATATGATTTATTTTTTCTCAATTATTCATTTGACATTAAAGAAGCTTTTAAACATGCAGTATTTTTAGCAATATTAAAAACAAAACACTTAAAAGTACACATTAACAGCGCAATACTTCACTTGGATAGGCTAAGTGACAGCTGACTGAGCTGTCATGGCCGACAAATGCAAGCACGCTATTGGATGATTTAGGATTAGGTCAATTATGTTACAAAAACTCATATTTCGACATTAACAGCGACGTTAAAACCTCAATTCTGTTAATTTGAATTTGTCCTTTAACCCGATGAACGAGCAGAACATGTTTAATGTCCATACTTTATCTCGTATTTATGGCCAAACTAAAAGGAACAACTTGTGGGTATATGCTTTAAAAAATAGGTCAAACTTTTAGGTAGAGAAATTAGGCAACAGAACATGAAAACATGGCGTAGAACACAAGGAAATATATTTTTGAAGTGCACTCTCGATATTTAGAATTTCAGCTTTGAACTGCCTATATGCAGCATTAATCGTCAGCTCTATGTATTAAACATACTTCTGTGGCTACAAGATTGCTAGTGTGCGTATTGGTGGTGTATATGAAGACTGACACAAGGCATTCTGCTTGCAAATTCGTAGATAAAATATTTTCCAGCTTCTTCATATTCTTCGATTTATTTTAGCAAGAATGCGACGAGTTTAGTTAATTTTTTCATGTGTTTGGGATAAATAATATATATTTCAAACAATTTTTCATTTTTACTGTTGAAATTGATCTATTTTTAGCCATAGTGAGCGTTTTCACAGATCAATTGACTGAAAATTGATTCATGCGAAAACGGTTCGCGCTGTAAGAGTTAATATGCTGCAGCGATATCTTGTTTTTTCTTAAAACTAGATTTCAGCATGTTTGATCCCAAGCTCCTCTCTTATGAGTTACTAAAATGAGCGGTGGAGTGGGAATTTTTCTGTCTACTGGAAAGGGGGAAGGGATTAAACGCAAACAATGCTAGTAATAATGATAGCAATGAAATAATAGCAAAAAATAAAAATAAATACATGAATTCATCGTGTACAAAAACATGATGCGATATTCAATTGTTTTGATACTCTTTTTTCACTTTAGAAATCGAAACAAAATATCCTTTAATTTTGTTTACTTTTCAATTTCTTGAAAAGGCTTTTCTTAAATGATATCATTTGAAACGATATTGAGCAATGTCTCTGTCTCATAAAAGTGTTCTTAAAAGAGAGACAGGAAAATTTATAGCCTGACTTTCAACGGTATTATGTCAAGTGGTTTTATTTTTTTATAGACGAATCCAGTGGCTTCCTATAATTTTTTGTAAACCTTTAATTAAACAAAAAACACTGGTATTACATTGTATTATTTTGTAAATTAAGACAAGTGTTAAAATCATAAAAAAATAGTCCAATCGAGTCTTGCCAGAGTTGAAGAAATACCATTGTAGTAATCCGACTGATTTACAATTTTTAAATATTGTAATAAAATGGATTACCTATGTATTTATATTTTTTCCCATGTCCACTCCCAATGTGGAGCATATGGCCTCCTAATGAAAGTATCTTAACAGAATTTTTCTACTAGAACTGTTGTTACTCAGTTGCTCAACCTCCCTTTGTTTTTCGAAGAGAGTAGGGTTAGAAGGATAGGGCTAGGACAGGACTAATGGTTAGCTAATCGCTCTCGCTACGCCCCGTGAGAATGGGATGGGTGGGAGGGAGGACTCAGACTACGAACAGAAATTCATAAATCGATTGAAAGATCAATCTATGAAAACTGTACGCACCGGGAATTGAACCCGAGACATCAGTAACCATAGCCAGTGACGCTACCAACTGCGCCACGGACGTCGATGTATTTATCTAATGTTACGTTATTAATTTAAATGGAATTTTTAATAATATTTACATACTTCAGAAACCATTCCAATATTTGATTAATTTCAGTTTACTTTTCGATATTTGAATGATTGAAAATGACTAAGGCATCCAATCTCGGACCGTTTTTATAATCCCGGGATCGACTGTATTACTAAAAGAAATTTTTTTATAGTAAAATATAATTATGTACGCCTATGATATAGTTTCTTGGTTGCAATAGAGCGCTTCCAAAGACAAAAGAGAATTTTATTTGAACAGATAGTTTTGATAATTTATCGCCGTCTTCTGTCTTCTGCAAAGTTTTCTCAATTTGATATAAAAATGTTATTTTAACAAAGCGAAGAATTTTTTAATAAACGCTTTGCTATCGACGGAAAGGAAAAAATAAATAAAAAAATGAATTCATTTTGCACTGGGCAAAGATTTTATCGATATAAAAAAAACATGTCTGAAGGTTTCTTCGAAGAGACTAACATATGTGAAAAATCTGTAGAAAGCATCCAGCAAACTATTGATGTGTTGGGAGTAAGGATTCCAACTATTTGTCATTATCAACTATTCGAATATATTCGATGAGTTTCTGAAGTGTGAAAATACTAAATAAACAAATTAGAAATTCGATTTGAATAATTAATAACATTACATTATATTCATCGACTGTGTTTTGACCAATTGATGTAATTCTCAAAAAATACGAAAGCGATTTAATGATTGGATTTCATTTTAAAGACGACAGAGAAGCTCTCAGCTAAATGATGTAAATTAGAAAAATATATTGACCACTTTTTGAAGGGAAACATTATTTTACATTGGTTTTAGGTTAAAAAATTTTGACCCGGCCATTTTATGTAAGCCATTATTATATCGACACTTCTTCCATATTCACTATCTATGTGGAGCAAATGGCTACCACGCGGCGTCTCCATGATTCCCTGTCACCCGCCAATCCCTTTGCCTCTTCCCATGACATGTCAGAGTCCCTCAGCTCCGCCAAGTACATTCTATGGATAGTACCCGATGGTCTTCCAGGACGCCAGAACCTCACAGGTGGGAAGCAGAGGCAAGTAGGATTGAAGCTCTCTGGAGGCATCCGCAACACGTGACCCAGCCAGTTCCAACGTCTCTCCATAACCGCCGATGTGACAGGGCGTTGTCTGGTACGTTCACTAATCTCCAAATTCCTCACAAAGTCAAACCACTTCACCCCCAGTATTCAACGCAAGCATCTAATTTCGAAGCTCAGTATACGGGTTTTCTGAGACAAAGACTCACACGAAAAACAGTATACTGAGCTTCTAGAATAGATGCTTGCGTCGGATATTTGTGATGAGATGGTTTGACTTGTACAGATTAGGGAACGTACCAAACAGTGCCCTGTTACGAGACACGTTGTAATTGGCTAGGCCACGTGCTGCGCATGCCTCCGGAGAACTTCAATCTTGTCTGACTCTTCTTCCGAACGGTGGGATTGCGGGGCCCTGGATGACCGTCGGGTACTATCCTCAGGATGTACTCGGTGGAGCTGAGGGACTCTAGCATGTTATTGGAGGATGCAAAGTGATTGGCGGCTAAAAGGGAATCAAATGATTCCATAGTGATTTAGCCAGAAATTGATAGTTTTGAGATATGACTTATAAATGTTTTGACTCATCTAAACTGACTCGCAAAAAACTTATTATTTGTATTACTTTTTTTATTCAAATAGGTGGTCAATAGTTTATAGTTTTAGGATTAAAATTTATTTCTTTATGGAACGCCATGATTCAAAAAAATATATTTTAACAATACGATATTTCGATATGTTTGTATATGGAACTGAGAAATTATTTAATTCTGCTGATTTCCATATACAAATATCTGTCTTTTGAGAGATAACCTGTACATTTTACAAGCTGTACTTTTGTGGAATTGTAGAAGAGCGGTGTTCGAATATATAATGGTTAATTTAACTCAAAACATCAAATTTATGATTTATCCGTCATATATATAATATGGTCAAAGAATAAGATTTCTACGCTTATTTTTCATAACGTCTTCATTTACTGTTTTTCTTATATTTCGTTTTCTTTATTCAAAAATTACCGAGATATATATTGTAGAATGCAAAATTGCAAAATTTTAGGACTGTCTATCGTCTGAAAAAACAAGTTCAGTCGTATTCCATGTATTTTAAGGGAATAAAAATGTATAATTAATATTACTAAAAAAAGAATTTCTAATACTCAAATTGATTTAGCTAATCATTAACGAATCTCATAAAGTGCTTAGTTAAACAAATAATGGTTAAGGTATGTAAATAGGAAGACCAAAATTTCATTATTCTTTTAAAGTCGATTATATCAAAACAAGGGTTTTTTACTAAACGCCTTCTGAGACTATACTGACTATATCTTCGTTGTTCTGGAAGAAGATATTAACTGAAAAATACTAGTTTTGAGTAATTGGCAAATGTTTGAAATGCTACACTTTTTCATTTAGTTTGTTTGTACAAAACTGTTTTTAAGTAAAAGTATAATTTATAAAAATAAGTGTGTCATTCTATTCGGTAGAGTTCGAAATAAGGTAATTTTTTGATTCAGTGTTTTCTTCCAGAACAGCGACGATATGTAAATAGAAAGGCTTATATTTCATGATTCCTAAAAGTCAATTTTTGATTAACGCTTTCGGATACTATACCGACAATATAATCTAAATATACATAAGAGACAGAAGTGTTTCAAGATTCAAAAATTAATTTATATTATGAAGGATTCCAAGGAATTTGACACGGCAACTGCATATAAAGAATATGACAGAAGAAAATTCCTCAGCGGGCGATCTGTTCTGGCGACTGCCGTATTGATCGGCCGAAAGAGAAAGCGGGGCACCCCCCTAGGGTTCGTGAAACAGAATACCCCGGCTTCGCACTTATTCGGCTGTCTCCGGCCGCTGCGCCTGACAGCTGTTGCTAGCCACGTGCATTGGGAGAGTTTTCTCAGTCAACGCGCGGGAAATAATATCGCGTCGCTGGCGTTCGAAATTTGAACTTTGACAGATGCAATTGCGTTTTCTTCTTTTTTTATATTATAATACCGGCGTTTTCGACTTAATTGATTCAATCGGTTAAATAATATCGATACCTCAGTTCCAAAGTGTTATTTACTTTTACCATGTCCGCTCTCAATATGGAGCATGTGTACTCCTAATGGAGGTTTCTTAACAGAAGTTTTTCTACAAGAACTACTTGTTCCTCAGTTGCTCAACCGGTCTTTTTCAAAAAAAGTAGGGATGTAAGGATAGAGCTAGGACAGAACTAGTGGTTAGTTAATTCTTTAGAGAAACCTCCACTAAGATGCTATATCCTTAACATTGTGAGTGAAATGGAAAATAATATGAGCAGGTGACGCTGGATGCGAACGATCAGCACACAGAGAGAGCGTGTGTGTGAGCATTCAAAATTTACTCACCTGTAAAAAATCACTCAATACTTATTTATAAACCTGCGCATGCGCTGGCAGATAAAAAGAGAGTGTGTGTATGTGTGTGCTGCGTAACTGATATAGATTTTTCGAAGAGAGTAGGGATATAAGGATAGGTGAGAGTTGCCCCCTGTTTTTAGAATCGGATGGGTGGGAGGGAATTTTAGACATCTTAAACATCCATGTCTATAAACTGAGATTCATAAATCGATTGAAAAATCAATTTAAGTGACTGCCCGAACCAAGACTTGAACCCGAGACACCCGTAGCGTCTCGGGTATAGCGATCACTGTTTTTATAGATTGTTTTTAAGTGATTTAAAATAATACAATAATCATATTTATGGTAATTAATTACATTGCTATTCTTACGAAAATATGTTCAACCTTTTGTAAAACATTATTTGTTCTAATTAAATTCAAATTAAGATTATTCTGCATTACCAAGAATTCCAATTGAGTCAACAAGATGGCTTGGAGAAATTATAAATTTAAGCTTTTAACAGATGCAAAACGACGGATTTACTTTTGTAAATACCCATTGTTATAATTTGTGTTTTAGCATTTCAGTAACTTCTTACCGTGGAAATCCCTTTTAAAGTGTTAACTGTCAAAATTCTGGCCTATGTTAATGAGAGGGTAATGATTAGGGTTACCAACTATTCGGATGTCAAACAGTAAAACTGAAACTATTCGAATAGGTTCTGTAGAATAAAAATAATATTAAAATTTCGATTTGAATAATTAATAACATAACATACTAAAATAATCTTCTATATAATGGCCGAGACCGCTCTGTAGACGTTTTATTATTATCACATATCATATCAAATTTTCTCATGACATAAGCGTTCGCGGTGTGTATACAATAAAATTTTACGTAATACACACACAGTTCCGACGTACTAGCTACCTACTTTAGACATTCAGTATTTCAATTTCAATACCGTCATCTATGACGAGTACAGTTTTACTAGTAATTTAATGATACATTAAAATTTGTTAGAAAACAAGCTCATTTATAATAAAAATCACATTTTTTCAAATTTTAAATCACTGATATACATATAATATTTTCTTAAGAATGAGATACCTACATCAACGTATAATATTTTACGATTAACTGTCAATTCTTGGTGAAAAGGCATTATATTTTAAAAATAAAACACAATTTGTTTGTTTTAATTCCACATGTTTATAATGATCAGGACCGGTTTTGCTTATCACGAGCATTATCAACTGAAAAAAATACAATGAAAACTGGGCTATTTATATAAAATAGAATGTTAACAATTACAAGGTTTATAAAACAGTTGGTACATGAACTATTTAAGACAAGAATTTGCAGGTACCCTCAGGTGCCTCTTACAAATCAATAAACACTAATCTGAAATTAAAAATAAAGCTACATTTAAAATCTATTACATTCTTCACTAATTTCTTTTAAAAATTTCCCATTCTGCTATTTATAAGTTCAAATTAGAAATAATATCATAAATAAACATGAATTTGTGTTTGAGGAAATACTAGATTTTTATTTAAATCTACAAAAATGTGCAGTAGAAGAATAAGCCTGTCCAAAATATTGTTTCCCTATTATCTCAGAACTATGCTTTTTTAGTAGTTGCACTTTGGAATTATGGTATCGAAATGTTCTTTTGTTCCCCTAAAGAAAAGATCTAGCTGTAAGCACGCTTCGTATCGTCCCCTGATACCTCTTGGACCTTCTTCAGCGTCAAAAAAAAAAAAAAACAGACTTAAGTACTAAAATAAAAAATCCCCTCGTAAAAGAAGAAATATTAGGGACTCAATAAAAGTGTTGCAAAACCAAACAGGCATTATATAAAGTAACCCTTAAGCCCTCGAGCTACGTTTATTTTATTTAGAGAGAAAATCGATATTCGAGGGATTCAAAACTCAAGTACCTTATTGGTACCATTTGAAGTTGTTTTATAAATAATAAGTACTATAAAAATTTACTCGGGAATCTTTATTGTAATTATGTAATCAGCAACAAAACTTTTATTGCACTACCTTTTTTTGAGAGTCGAAACGAAATTATTATATTCATCTAATAAATAGGCTCCCAAGCTTTTCTGATTGATTTTTCAATCGATTTACGGATTTCTGTTCGTATGCATGGATGTTTGTGATGCCTAGAATTCCCTCTCATTTATCCGATAAAGAGGCGTAGCGAGATCGATAAGCTAACCACAAGTCCTGTTCTAGCCATATCCTTCTATTCGTACTCTCTTCGAAAAAGAGATATTGAGCGGCTGAGTAACAACCAATTCTCGTCCCACCATGCAGCACCTCTATGATTCCCTGTCACCATCCAATAGCTTTGCTTCCCCCCATGACATGCCAGAGTCCCTCAGCTCCGTTGAGTACATCCTGTGGATAATACCCGACGTTCGTCCAGGACGCCGGAATCTCACCGGTTGGAAGAAGAAGCAAACAAAGGATTTAGGATTTTCGGAGGCGTCACCATCATATCACCCAGCCAGTTCCAAAGTCTCTCCATGACCACTTACGTAAAAGGGCGCTGTCTGGTAGGTTCACTAATCTTAGAGTCCTTCACGAAGTCAAACCACTTCACCCCCAGTATTAAACCTTCACCGCAAGCATATATTCTCGCCAGTCTAGTCACGTACCACGATTCGCTACCGTAAAGCAACACAGATATAATGCAAGCGTTGGAAAAATGGCATTTGACTTTAATCGTGTACAGCTGCGTGTCCCAGATGGTCTGTACTGAGTTAAATGTGGCTCCAGCTATTCCTAAGCGGATAGTGAGCTCTTCCTTTGTGTTACCGTCTTCCGGGAAGTGTATATCGAGGTACCTGAAGTTGTCGACCCCTTCGATGATCTGTACTACACTAGTCAGGGTCCTATCAGAGTCCTACCCTAGTCATGACAGGCTTGGTTACACGTCACAATTTTTCCACTTGAGTTTATTTTCAGACCAATACGACCTGGGCTAATACTCTCCCTGATGCCCTTGACAGATTTGTCAAATAATATGACAAGATCATCGAAGTATTTAATGTCACACACTCTCAAGAAATAAATATTATCGACGGTGTTTTGGCCAATTGGTGTAACCCTCAAGAATGAAATGGTTCAGTAGAGACAATAAAAGTAAAAGCTGTTTTTATCAAAAATATTATAATTATGATGAGTTTCGTTATGAATCTTTTAAATGCCGTCCTGTAAACTATCATGTTTGTAGATACGGGATTGTACGCAGGGAGTGTCGATATAATAGCGGCTTACATCAAGTGACCGGGTCAGAATTTTTAAACCTAAAACCAACGTAAAATGATGTTTCTCTTCCAAAAAGTGGTTAATTTATTTTTCTTATTTACATCATTTGGCCGAGATCTGCTATGTCGTCTTTAAAATAAGATCCAATCATTAACGCCTATTCGTATTTTTTAGGGTTACATCAATTGACCAAAACACCGTCGTATGAAAGTTTAGAAAGTAATAAAAGTTATTTTATGATTGCGAAGTAACGAAGCTGATAAAAACAGCCGTTTTTGTAACTTCAATTACATCCATTTTAGAGTTTAAGAAAAGGAAAGTATCAAGGGACGAGAAAGGCGTGTTGGTAGAAACATTTTCTCTTTAGGGAAATGAAAGCAAACTTTGTACGTACGTTTTTACACTACCTGATGAATGTTGTGGGAAAACTTTTTGATATGGGTTATATGGATAGAGTGTTAAGGTCCTCGCACAAAGCAACTACGTATTTAAAAAATACATTGACTAAAATCTTTCAATCGATATGGGACACAGCTAAGAACTTTTTAATACATTAACTGCACAACATAGAATATTAACCTTTTTAGTGCCAGGAAAATTTTACAAAGTTGACACTTGTGGGCCAGCTATTTTTGAAATAAAATAAATCGATTAAAATATGAAATATGCATAAAATGATGTACATTTGTGAACATTTACCAAATCAAAATGATAAATCACTTTTTACACACTGTGGTTTTCAAATGAATAGTAAATTTCAAAGCAAGGTTCCACACATAATTAAATTGTTTGTATGCATGTATCTTATGTGTAAACGAATTTGTATCACTTATAAAGATTGCAGATTACGTCGAAAATATTGATATTTGACATGACGAAAATAAATCACTACTTGTACAGAGGTTAAAATAAATTTGGATTATTGAGATTTTGTACACTTCCATGTATTTTGTCACTAACGACCCGGGTTTCGAGTCCATTCGTGTGCTCGAATGCCTGAAGATGCCGAAAGGCGAAACCCGTGTCGTTAGTGACAAAATACATGGAAGTGTACAAAATCTCAATAATCCAAATTTGATATTGAAATTCCATCAAGCACCCTCAGTCGATGTCTTAAATTATAGTTAAAATAAATGTCTAATAGTTTGCTATGACGATGATGAGAGCTTGCGAGTTAACTCGTCGATGGCCTGACGCTACACACAGGTTTTAGCGAGATAACTCATTCTAGTCTAGATGTTAAAAGATCCTGTAGAACATTAAAACATTGAAGATTAAATAGAGTTAAAATTGTGGATTAAAATTTCAACCCGGTTTTCAGCAGCCTGTAAACGAGCACCGAATATTGCACATTGCTGGCAAGATAGTTGAATCTGTGATCCGGCAACTTTTCCGTCAATAATATTGCGACAATGTGTGTCTGAGTTTGACCTGACATCATCGCTGGGAAAGTAGAACAGATGATTTTGTGCGGATATGTGAAGTGAGCTAAAACAACAATGGTCGACATTTGTTCCTTATTTGACAGCTGTCACTTTTTCCGCAGCGTATAAAACACGTACTGGAATTCACGTTTTCTCGTTTTTTGAGTGCAATATCTGCAGTCTCGTTTCAATATTTAAAGTCGATTTCATATATACACTTAAGTTTTTATTTGAAATATTCAAAATTCACGTAAAATTACGTAAATTTGAAGTCGAATTATGATACTAACACACGATTTTAGGAGGTAGCAATTATAATGTAATGAAACAATTCTGATTTTATAAAACTGGTAAGAGATAATCTTAACTTTTGCTTGTCATTGCATATTTTTATTAATAAAGATAAAAAAGATTCCTGAAATAAATTTTGACGGATTATGACGTTGTATCCGAGACAATTTGATTAATTACGAAAGTACAGAAAAAACCAAGAAATACAACACAGAGTAAGTCACTCGAAATTACTTTTAGACAGTTTATTAAAATGTTGCTGGTTTAGGGTTGCGACAAGACCATTAATCATTCTAGATTTTCTGGAGATAACTCTTATTAACAGATTCCACTACGGAGTAAGAAGGGTTAATTTATATTTTGATTCAGCTTTGATTTTACGTACATCTTTTTTAAATAAAACAATATTTGTCTTGTAAATTCTAAATGTTTAAAACAGTGGTTTGGCTTTGAAAAAAAATGACAAAATCAGAAAAATCAGTGAAATCGGGAAAACCGAAAAGACCCTTCATGAAATTATGAAACCCAACGAAAGATCTACCTTTCCCTCCTCCACCCACCATTGATTTCCCATCCGTTAATTTTATACAGATATATCCTGTGGCTTAACAAACGTTAAGGGTATGGACAGTTTCCCCTCCCCCCATAATTGGGAGTGTCTTTGAAGCAGCTGCCCAAGACTTGATGGTGTGCAGAAAATCAATCACTCCATGTAAATAATAAGTTTCTATGAGTTGAGGTCTACTCGCTCTCCGTATGACGCTGCAGATTTTTTAAAGGCTTTGTAGCTTGCCTTAATAACCAGCCAGTCAGCGTGGCCGATCGGTCTAATGGAAAGCTGGACTGACTTGCGCAGCTCTTCCCTTTCTTCATGCATTAAATGACATTCCTATAGGATATGTTCAGCATCCTGCTTTTTAGTCCACATTTGCATGTTGGTCTATCCACTAATCGATCAAGCTCAAAGAGTTTGGGTCGCAACTATCGTGGCCAGTAATGAATTGGCTCGTCCAGTGATTTGGTGTCAGGACTTTTGTTATCTCCATTCGCTACTTTATCTTTGAAAAAATGGGTAGGTTTGACGGCCCCTGGTGTCCCACCATCCCTGCCAGACCCGTAAAGCAGCGTCCATCGCTAGGCCTCTGACGATGAAGCCGCCGCATAGAATCAAGGCCAGGAGAGGACACAATGAAAATCTAATGTGATTTAAATTTTGGCGAATCGATCGCATACGTCTTTCGGTGGCCTCTCACAGGCGCCACTTGATGGACCCTAGAATACCCAAAAAGTACACCACGACTTTAAAAAGTTAAAGAATCACGGTTCCAAGTGTCTAAGGATTCAAATCGAATATTTGAATATATAAGGCTCATTTTTGATATTCGAATATTTGGTAAATTATTCGTTCAGTTCATTAGTCACGACAACTCTAAGTAAATGAAATTTGAGTTGAATATGCAGTAATCTATATATAAAGTTTTGCGTTATATCTGATTCAGTACTGAGAAAACTCAAAAATGACACCAAAAAGCAGGCTAAGGCAGATAACATTGAAAAGAATTCAACAACATGTTGATAATTTCTGACCGAGTAAAAATATATATTTTTAAATATTCTTTTACCGATTATGCTTGGAAAGTATTTAATTGTTAAACACCTATTTATAAAATGTATAAAACTTGGGTACAAATCAATGATATTTGATTTAGAGTGACCATTTGAATATTGCTTTTTTCATTATGTCAATATGAATTATTTGGAGATGTCTGAGTAATGAACTAAACGATCGATATATTACTATATCGCAATCATAATATAGTGCTGGGTCCGTGGTGCAGTGCTCAACGTCGTTGGCTTCAGTTACTGATGTTTCGGGTTCAAATCCCAGTACGGACGATTTTATAAATTGCTTTTTCAGTCGATTCATGGATTTCTGTTCGTATGTATGAGTGTTTGTGTTGTCTAGAATTATCACCCACCCACCCGATTCTAAGCACGGGGCGTAGCAAGGGCGATTAGCTTACCACTAATACTGTCCTAGTCCTATCCGTTGAACCTTTTTTTGAAAAAGAGAGGTTGAGTCAATGAGTAACAAGCGGTTCTCATAAAAAAGATCTACAGTGGGAGCGGACATGGTAAAAAAAACAACGCTTTGGAACTAAAGTATCGATATAAAAGTTTGTCTCAAAAAAGCCCAGTTGGCTTAGCAACCCCGAAATGAGTAATCTGCCATCAAGCGTATTCATATTTGGTATCAGGCGCACATACATTGAATCAGATAACACGAGAGTGATCACGAAGACAGATATGTACTTTCAGCCTTGTATTCACTATGGGACAAAGTGTCCCGCAACATAGAATCTACTCGATGCTGTAACGTTGCCCACTGTCCCACAACGTGGCTCGTGCCACAGTGCCACATTCATACATGACATAAGACATGTTGCATACGAGCGGAGCGAACGCACAGGTTGCATGTCAGGTGTTGGTGAGTGTATACGTGTGATTTCAATTATAAATTTATTAATTATTGAAAATTATAAATCAACTAAATATGATGGAACTATGTATTACTTTACTGGGTGATGAATTTTCATATTATGAATGTTTATGATCAAGATGCTTTTTCATACACCACTCCACTTTTTTGAGGTTACACTTTTTATATGTTTCAAGTCCATATTATAATACATATGTGACGTGAAGTGTTAAAGTGACATCACCATTTTCATAGTTTAGAGATAATCTCAAAGAAGTATGTCTCGTTTTCATGATAATCCATATTCATAAGAATATGTAATGTTGTGATTTCATAACCTTAATATAAATTTTATACTATACAAAACTATATTCATAGCACATAGCCTCCTCGTGCGACATTTCTGCGACAACTGACGTGAACTTTAGTGTGTACAAGCAAAATATTCCCCGGCATTGTTTTCTAAAGCCACAATTACACTAGGGGACAAAATGAGCAACATGCCGTGGGACTAGAAGCGAGACATCGACGTCAATGCTGTGGGAACAATGCCATGTAGCATTCTGCCTGTACATACCAGGGTTCACGTCAGTGTCGCCGTACAAGTTATGAATATAGTCTTGTAGAATGTACAATTGAATATTATTATGAATTTGAAGCATTTTGAATTGAAACAAAATAATTTATGTGAAAACTTGACATATTTGGTAAAAGATTTTTACGATTATCTCTTAACTATGAAAATAGAGATATCATTTTGACACCTCAGGTCAAATTATTATGATAACCTCAAAAAAGTGGAGTACTGTACAATAGTGCACCTTGGTCATTAAAGTTCGTAATATGAACAGTGTTCCGCCATATTTAGTTGATTTATAATTTTCAATAATAAATAAACATCTGACATGTTGCATTCTGCGCTCGCTTCCGAAGCGTGCGCATGCGGTATCTCCCACATCGCGTAGAAATGCCGCACTATGTTACGTGTGACCCTTGTGGAACAGTGGGCAACGCTGCAGCGTCACGTATAC
The DNA here is from genome assembly GCA_022494535.1 of Himalopsyche phryganea. Lineage (NCBI taxonomy): Eukaryota > Metazoa > Arthropoda > Insecta > Trichoptera > Rhyacophilidae > Himalopsyche > Himalopsyche phryganea. The sequence goes on from JAGVSL010000051.1 coordinate 2,539,697, forward strand.
TCTATGCTTCGGGTCGTGTTGCAGGACATTTTGTCCCCTAGTGAATACGGGGCTTTATCTTCGCGTTCAAATGTTTGAATTCGAATAGTGTATGATATTAAATTGCATCCAGACTATCTATCTCTTCTCATCTTCTGCTATCCGGCGATTGATTGCTTTCCGAAGTCTCGTATCAATTTGCTCAGAGCGAGTTCTATTTGTCATTTCTTTTTCAGAACACGGCGCCAATCTACACGGCCATCAAAAACGATGTCACAGCTTTGTAAACGGCAAAAAAAAAAGATTTATTAACAGCGGGTATGGGATAACCGGGTCTTTCAAATATCAGTTACACTTTCCTTCAAGGCTAAATGCAAATTAAAAGTAAACATAACTACATAACAATTTTGGCTTCTCTCAAAGTTAATACTTTATAAATTATTAGCAAAAGAATATTCATTGATTGAATTGGCATTTACTTAGTAGAACTCCAATGTAATAGGTAATAGGGTAAAAATAACAAAGTATTAAGTTCTACAAGAACTGTATCAGTTTTTTTGGCTTCTCGCCATCACCAGTACTTAAACTTAGTGTTGGATTAATGTCCCGGTACGGATAGCTTAATAAATGGTTTTTTCAATCGATTTCTGAATCTATTATCGTAGACATGGATGTTTCTGATATTTAAATTTCACTCCTACCCATATCCCATCCCAAAAACGGGGCGTAGCGAGATTGATTATCTAACCACTGGTCCTGTCCTAGCGCTCTCTTTCTATCCCTACTCTCTTCCAATAAGAGATGTTGAGCAACTGAGTAACAAGCAGTTCTCGTAGAAAAATGTCTGCTGAGATATCTCCATTAGGAGTCCACATGCTCCACATTGGGAGCGGACAGGGTAAAAAATCATTCTAAAATTATAAACAGATTAACACAGGATACTTGTTTCATCATACTCAATAAAATTTTTTACTTGTTATAATTTGGACCTGAGGTAACGATATATAAAATATGAAATATTTTCGATGAATTCGACGGCAACATTGTGGAAATTGATTTTTCATGTACAATTAAAATTGATGACTCTGTTATTCCAATGGCTGTAATACTAAATGTAACACGTGTTTCGCTTCGCTAAAGAGCATCTTCAGACTGACTATATCGCAAGTTAAGCTTAAACTCAACTCAAAACTGTTTTTTTTTTACTTGTTACACATTAGAACTGAGTTTTCGATAGACACTCTGATAGTGAATGAATGCAGATAATATCGACGGTGTTTTGGCCAATTGATGTAACCCTCAAAAAATACGAACCTGAGTTTGATCTCATTTTAAAGACGATAGATCAGGTCTCCACTTTTTGGAAAGGAAACATCATTTTACATTGGTTTTAGGTTTTCTGACCCGGCCACTTGATGTAAGCCACTATTATATCGACAATCCCTACGTATAGTCCTGTATGTTCAAACATTAGAATTTGCAGGAGTGCATATCAAAGATTCATAACGCGATTCACCATATAATGTTTTCGATAAAAACAGTTTTTACTCTCTCCTGAACAATTTCAATTTTGAGGGTTACATCAATTGGCCAACACACCATCGATATATAAAATTGAATGCAGTCATTTATGTATTTATTTTCAATACATAGTGAGGGCAAAGTTTTTATTTATTATGAATGCTTGCGGATCGACCTCATACAAGGTTGAATGCAATATCGATTTGTGTCTGGGGCAATATGCCAATAAGTATAAATAATGTATTTCTATTGGGCGACAAAGTGCTGTTTTGTAATACGAAATTGAAAGCGTAAAACGGTAAAAGCTTTTTTTGAAATATATCGTCGTTATAGTGAAAGAAGACGTTAAGTCAAAATAAAAAAATCGTTATGAGATAATCGGTTTTAAGAAAATCATGAAATTTAAACTTTTTTATTTACCTACTTTGACCATTATTTATTTAACTAACCACTTTACGACATTCGTTAATCATTTACGAATTTAATTTAAGTATTAGTTCATTATTTATTATAGTTAAGTATTCATTTTTATAGTAATGTTGATAAAAGTTTTATGCCATTAATAACTGTGATTTTTTCAAATTACATACAAAATACAATGAATAGAGTTGAGTTTGTTTTTTCAGACGACAGAGCGTCCCAAAATCTATCGTATTCTACCGTATTCATAACTCAAAACGGCCGATTTTCGACTCACTATAATGACAATAAGTCATTTGTACTTCATTTCTGATGTAAAAATATCGATTATACCACCAAGGGTCTCTCCATTAATTATTAAGTTTTTTGACGCCCCTTCCGCCCATGTCAAAAACTGACAAATTTTCACTGAACTCCCTAATATATAACTTTTTAAGATGTTTGATTTCTAATGGAGGTATCTCAACGGAAGTTTTGCTCTTTTTCGAAAAGAGTATGAATAGAAGGATAGGACTATTGCAGGACTAGTAGCTAGTTAATCGCACTAGCTACGCTTTGGTTTTAGGATCGGATGGGCGGGAAAGAATTTTAGTCAATGCAAACATCCATGCTCACCAACGGAAATCCATAAATCGATTGGAAAATCAATTTATAAGACTGTCCGTATTTGAACCAGCGACATTCGTAGCTGAAGCCAACGACGTTGACCACTGCACCAAGGACGTTACGTCAAAAAATAGCTCCCCCCCAGCACACTAACAATATTTGATAGGGCAAGTTTTTAAGCTAAAAATATAATTATTTAAATTGAAAGATCTTCCAATTACAATCATTTTTTGATTTGTTAAATTTATTGCACACAATTAAATTATTGACTTCAGTTTATTCCCCTCCTTCCTCATGTCAACAATTAACAAATTTTTTCAAGCCCCCTCAGCATCCTTATTTTGTTGACATAATTTTTGAAATAAAGCGTGCAATAATGAAAAAATATCTGCTTAAATTATCATTTACTTTTTTCAAATTAAATAAAAGAAAATGATAAATAATTTTGTGTTTGATTAAATTCCAATTCCCCGATTTGTTACAAAATCTTTTATCACGTGATGACGAAATAGCACCCCATTTTTTACCCCCCCCCCCTCTCATTTACAACCTATGCTGTAGTAATCTTCTCACAAAAAAATACGTGGATAATAATTGCTCTAATTACTAATATACATTAATTTCCAGTTGAACTGTATGTCCCTTATCCAAAAACACAATTGCTACATTAAATATTCTAATTTTAAATAAAGCTTATGATGTTGGAATAAATAGGTGAGCTGACATAATATTATTGTCTCTTTCAAAACAGTACATATTGCTAAGCTAAAGTAAGTTTAAGTATAGTTCTAACGATATCATATATTTAATTTTGAAAACTGTATTAAACATTGGCAAACATTTAAATCCGCTTAAGCATAGTCTTGAAGATGGTGCGGCGATATTTATACGAATATTTTGTATTGAATATTTAATGAAAACTCAGATATTATACATAATTCATAAGGGGAATTAATAATTTATCGCTTCAATAATAAATTAAATTAGTTTTCTTTTAATAAGTACTCTAGCGGTGAAACGTATAACTAGAATGACGAACTTGTAAGCGCAGACTGCTTTATAATATTTTGAATGGCTTGCGTCTTAGGATAGTCAACAGGAATCGGCACAGATGGCAGTAATAAAGATATTTCTTTTACAACAACTAAAATATTGTTTTTATTTATTTTACATAAATGCCATTTTATGTAATAAAAGTGAAATTGGGAATTAACGTATCGTTAATAATGTGAATCTTTGAAATATTAGTGCAAATATAAACTATGGCATAAAAGAAAAATCATTTGATTATGTTAGATTTATATGAAAATATACGAAATACTGTAAGAAAGTCATTTTAATTTGATTTTATTCTTACTGGTCTCATTTATATGTATATACAAAGAACAATATAATTGATATTTGAAAACTTCTAATGTTTTCATATCCAAATTGAATTTCACAATACAATCGTCGTGTCATGGAATATTCATAGATGTCACTGGTTTAGCAAAATAAATCAATTTTTGTATGAATTAGGTCTACTAGGCTATACAAATAATATGGAGAACAGGAAAAAGTAAAACATATATTTTTTTAGGATTCCTTCGTGATGGTTATATATTATATCGTCGACATGGTAGCAGAATGCAATGATTCTGAATCAGCTGTTTCGATTTATAAATGCAGTATGATAGACTTGAGGACGGTCTATCGTCTGAAAAAGCAAGCTTAGCCTTGATATTCCATTTATTTTTTACGTTATTTGAAGAAATTAATACCTAGATTATGAATGAAGCCAATTTCGTTCACAGTTAATAGTGACAAAAAACATTAATTAATAATACTTTAAAAAAGAATTACTAATATTGTTAAATCGAATTCGTAAATGATTAACGAATCTCATAAAGTTTTTATTTCGTTATCACTTTTGATAAGAGAATCACAGTAATTTGATGCAATTATTACTGCAAACATTCTTAACAAATTTAGGAACTTAGTATGATATTATATTTATTAACAATGCCACTTTAATAAAGTTTGTGTTGTTAAAACGACTTCCTCGATGACACATTGATTGGTGATGCTCCGTGTCACTGTCAGAAACAGTACTGGCAGCTTGTATATTGTAATATAAGCTGACACAGTGAGTCATAATATATATGTTACACTGAATGTGTGACATTACTTATTTCACGAAAAGTGCAAAATTTTGCCTAAATCATGAAATAACCAAACCCATGGCCTCATTCAAGAATTTGGCAAATTATCTGCCGAATACGTGAATTCCGCACGAATTTTTCTATTTATTTCAATGATTGAGCAGAGATAGGGCCATAGCGCCCCAGTGGTGTTTTTCGCAATTATTTGTTTTAATTTATAAAATAGTAGTAGCGCTCCTGTGGTGAATTCTGTAACTAAACCAAATGTCAAATAAAAATAAATCAATCAATACATAACTAGGTACAATGACGTTCATTTCCAATTACCAAGATATCTAGAACTATAATATTACGAACATACGAATTTTATTAATAGTTATTTTCGCGGATTGCATCCTGCGAGGGTATCAATCAGGCATTGATATATTTTTAATACTTTATTGTGCGTACGCGCACTTATTTGACAGTTGCATGACAGTTAGTAGTTATCGCGCGAGCTTGTTGACGGATGACGCCGCTTCGTAAAATCCAAACTTGGAAACATCAACCATAAAGGTAAGCATTATATTTTAAATATGATAATAACAAAATAAATGTATGAAACATTCTATATAATATGGACTATACAATTAAATTTATTTAAACTCAAACAGGGTGCCCCGTACTCGAAACGGAAAAAAACAAAACTTCTAGTTGTCATCGCTTCATAAAAGTCAAACTTGAGGACATCAGCCACCAAGGTAAGCATTATATCTTAAATATGATAATAACAAATGTATAAATTATTCCATGGGACTTTCTAATTAAATTAATTTAACCTCAAACGGTAAATAAATGTTTCAACGAATTTTATAAATATGTTAATTATCGGATAGTTGAAACATGGCCAATATCATCGTTAAATCTATATTCCAACGCTTCCTTTCGTCATTTACGAATATTTAGATTCTTAAAAGATTGTTCTACCCTGAAACATTTCATTTTGTATAGTTTTCGGTGAAAAATATCATTTCTAGGCCATGTACGGCTATCCGATATTTACCAAAAATATTTTGTAATCAATCAAAATGAGAAATAATAAATTAAAATTTTTAATTTCAGCTAACCCTCAAAATGGACTTGCAATCGCAAATCAATAACTAAAAAAGCGAGTGTCTATGGACTGAAGACCACGAAAAACACGTGAGAAGCGTTTTAGATAACACTAATAATCATAAAGATAGACAGTACTATCATATTAAAAAGACTTTTCAGTTGGTGAATTTTGCAGGAATTACAAAAGTTTCAAAAATTAAAGACCAAAAAATTATGGTCACTAGAAAAAATGTGTTATCAATCATCAATGATATGCATAGTGCTTGTGGACATAAGGGAGAAAAAAAACTCACAAAAAAGTTTCGGAGCACTATGGTAATATACCTATTTCAATTGTCAAATTGTTTATACAACAGTGTGAAAGGTGCACAGAAAAATATAAAAAGAGCTCGCAAGCAGGCATAGTTGTCCGTCCTATCACTGTTTCTGATCTCAATCAAAGAGGTCAAGTAGACTTAGTAGATTTCCAAAGTTTACCTGACGGTGAGTATAAATTTATACTCCATTATAAGGAACACCTAACAAAATACAGTTTTTTTAGGCCACTTACTTCTAAAAGGGCGGTAGATGTAGCAAAAGTGCTTCTTGATATTTTTCTCAACTTTGAGGCCCCACATGTTCTACAGTCGGACAATGGAAGAGAATTCACCGCCAGTGTAATACAAGAATTGGGGTCTTTATGGCCTCATTTAATGCTAGTTAATGGCAGGCCAAGACATCCTCAAAGTCAAGGTTCCGTTGAAAGAAGTAACCAGACTCTGAAAAATTCATTGATTGCTTGGATGCGGGACAATAAAACTTCCTCTTGGGCAACTGGTCTGCTTTTCGTTCAATGGAGAATGAACACAACCTATCACGAAGCTATACGAATGGAACCCTATACGGCTGCATTCGGACAACCGCCTAAAATGGGCCTACGTTCTCAAATTCCAAGTGAATTTTTGGAAAAAATAACCAATGGCTTAAGCGAAGAAGAAATGGAGAGCTTAATTAGAGAGAGATTAATGGTGAAAATGCAGGAATTCCATCAGACATTTTAAATCCTCAAGTAGAGATTATCGAAATTGAAGAGAAAGCTATTTTAAATCCTCAAGTCGAGATTATTGCAATTGAAGGAAAAGAACTTTTAAGTTCTCAAGTCGAAATTATTGAAATTGAGGAAAAAGATATTTTGTCTCAAGTCGAGATAATTGAGACTGAAGAAAAAGATTGCTTTCATTGTAATAGTGAATCAGGGGACCACGACCCTATCACACATCTTGCATTGGAATCAGAGGGTCGAACACTTGTTTCGAATCCTGCAGTTCAATGCAGAAAGACAGCGACAAAAAATTTATTACTCCAAGCGAAAAAAATGATCGATAGATCTAAAATATTAATGCCACCTTTAAAAGAAGGTGACAATGTTTTGGTTGGTATAAGCCAATTTGACAAAGGTAAGGGAGATCCAAACAGTTCAATTGGTGTAGTTATGAAAATAATGGAGGATCGTTATAAAGTCGGAACTAAAAATGGTATAATTTGCAACCTTTTTGAACGAAATAGTCTGGAGAAGTCAAAATATGTAAAACTAAAAATAAACGATGTTCCCCAAATAGAAAAATCTATTAGGGCTATTGTAAATCTTGGCTCTGTGGGTACTGGCCAGGGATACAAAAGGTGTCAGTGTACCCAGGGATGTCAAACTACAAGATGCGAGTGTTTCCGAGATAAATTAGTTTGCAATTCTGCTTGTCACAGTGGCAGAAGTTGCAAAAATTTTAGTTAGTATTTTAGATTAAGTCAATTTACCTATGTGAAAAATTGTTTCAAAACTTAATAGCTAGGCGAAAAGATGCCACTTAAAATAACTTACTAATAAACATATCTTTAAGCTATGCAAAATATTAATTTAATTTAATAACAAAGATCAGTTGAAACATTAGTTCATAGTATTCAGGAAACGTAATATTAAAACTGTAAATTCATATAAATTGTCTAAAATCTTTAATTTCATTGAAAATCATTTATCCGAGAAATTGAGAAAATAATGGCAAATGATTCATTGCTTGCTAGATTAAATTGTATTTTTACAAATTTCTACTTGCAAAAATGTTTTCATTTTAAATAGAAATTCATAAAAATGTTCAACAATGTTTTGAGAATTTTTATTTGATACAACATAGGGTGGTTATCAACAAAATTATTTCGTTAGATAAGAGGTAATCAATTGGCTACCTCAATTAGCTCTTATTTCTAAGCTATAGTTTATTATGTAAGTACTAAATTATTGTAAAAAAATAGCCATTATCGTTATACAATGATAAGGAAATTCAAACAGTAAATAATTATATTTTTTATGTAATTACATGATATCACTAGTTCCAATAATATTTTTCATACGCAGCACCCACCCCACCCTTTAAGACTTTACATAGATAATAAGTAATAAGTGAGTAGGAAGTTGTATCCATGTTTAAAACACCATTTTGTATAGTTATATAAATCAATAGACAGACACAGAAATGTTTCTTTTTTTGTTATAAATATATTACTATATATAGAAAATATATAAACTCAATTGTCTGACAAAAATTGACAATTGTAAGTGGTTCTCTTTGGCCCTGGATGAGTCAACAAATGTTTCAGATACTGCTCAGGTGTTACTTTTTATTTTTATTAGGAATAAATAAAAATTATGAATTGTGTGAAGAGCTTCTTGACGTTCATAGCATTCATGGCATTCATGGCACGACTACTGGAGAAGATATCGTCGTTGTTCTGGAAGAAGACACTAACTGAAAAATACTTGTTTTAAATAATTGGACTTTGAAGTTTGTCAAATGTTTGAAATGCCATACCCTTTTCAATTTGTTTGTACAAAACTGTTTTAAAGAAGTGTAATTTATAAAAAGAAGTGTGTTCTTTCATGCAGTGGAGTTTGAAATAAAGAACATTCTTATATAATTAACTCAATATGTCATTTTTCGATTTAGTGTTTTCTTCCAGAACAGTGACAATATTTTTTAAGGAGTTGAAAATTCTGTTCAGAAAAACCGCTTTCGGCACTACTTATCTGTGTGAAAAAACATTCTACAAAATGAAATATACAAAAAAATATTTACAGATCCAAATTAACTAAAGTCGCTGCTGATAGATAATTTCCACCAATAAACTTGATCCACAACTGCACAAAACTGTCAGTGGAAAGTTACAGCTATATAAATGTCATTTTAATTATAATGTTTACTTTCATTATGTGAATTACCTATGTATGTCAGGTATTGTAAGTTTTTAGGATAAATCTCATCATTAATTACAGTTAAAATGTTTATTTTCTTCAGTTATTGTGTTTCTTAATTGTTCGTTAAATAGAAACATTAATTGTTATTTTGTATGATTTACTTACATTGAAAATTTTACAATGCAACCAAAATAAACTATGGTGGGCCGAATTCGTGGTGCTCGCCGGCCGTAGTTTGCAAACCCCCTGATTTAAACCATAATATTTCCTTGCCTTACTTATATAATTTAAGACATCGACTGAGGGTGCTTGATAAAATTTCAATATCAAATTTGAATTATTGAGATATTGTACACTTCCATGTATTTTGTCACTAACGACACGGGTTTCACCTTTCAGCATCTTTAGGCATTCTGCGTGCGCTAGAAGTGTACAAAATCTCGATAATTCAAATTTACTTATGACTTTTTGCAAATTTTCTCAGCTCTGGGAAATACTCACAGGGTAATAAATGCCAGAAAATAATTATGTCAGAAGCATTTTGATCTGGAAAAAGCTCATCAAATTTCATTTTTAACAATGGATTCACAGAAAGTGTTCACCACATTCAAGTGTGGAAATTGACTCAAATCCTCATTTTCTAACAGAGAAGAAAAGTTTTAATTTAATTTTAATAGGAAATAAATTATTCTTGCCTTATAGTTTTAAATTTAGATCATTGAGATGGCATCAACTAAACTAAACATCAAATAAAAAAGCCAGTTGTTATCAAATAATAGAGTTCTTTCATCAGGTAGTTAATTTTCTAATCTAAAAAATTAGAAAAAGCATTTTTCAATTTCCAAAATCTGCTCATAACCTGCCCTCTAGAAAGCCAGCGCACTTCACTGTGAAGGACAAGTTCATCATATTCCAAATTTAACAATTCACAGTATTCTCTGAATCCTCTTGCTCTAATTTTATTCACAACCGGTAACATAACATGCTGCATATTTTAAAATGTCTACAGTGCTTCTTGGTGTATAATGCAGTGATATTTTAGTAGGAAGGTGACGATTTCGAAAAAGAGCTAGAGAAAATTTTAATAAAACATATGTTGAAAAATAGGTGTTTAAGACTACTGACTCGCACCCTTAGTAAATTGGCTACACAGAGTTGCATCAAGTATGCTCACTACAGAGGTAATTATTCAAACGTTTAACACCGAGCATGAAGCGGAATTGAAGCAAGTATTTTGATACCGGAGCAAAGCAACTCCAAAGAGGGTTCCCTCCAAAGCCCTGTATTTAAGTAATAATGTTTTACTCGATATATAAGGTGACAGGATATGTAAAATAAATCAAAACTTTACATCTTTTACGTTTTTAAAATATAAAAACAGGACTTGAATTGGACTGGACTTCCAAGTCATTTTTAACCTTCAAATGTTATATATCATAATTAATGCAGATTTACTTAAATGACAACACATTCGGCAAATTCACTAAAACTGTAACATGTCCAATCAATGGCACAACCTAAACCCGGGACTGTTCCGCATCTTAAAAATAACCTTAATAAATCAAGCTAAATTTGATACCGTCGCAGGATGCAATCCGCGAAAATAACTATTAATAAAATTCGTATGTTCGTAATATTATAGTTCTAGATATTTTGGGCTTGGTAAATGGAAATGAACGTCATTGTACCTAGTCATGTATTGATTGATATATTTTTATTTGACATTTGGTTTAGTTGCAGAATTCACCACCGGAGCGCTACTACTATTTTATAAATTAAAACAAATAATTGCGAAAAACACCACTGGGGCGCTATGGCGCTATCTCTGCTCAATCATTGAAATAAACAGAAAAATTCGTGCGGAATTCACGTATTCGGCAGATAATTTGCCAAATTCTTGAATGAGGCCATGGGCTTGATTATTTCACGATTTAGGTAAAATTTTGTACTTTTCATGAAATAAGTAATTTCACACATTCGGTGTAACAAATATATAAAAAACACAGTTTACGTTCGAGTGACTGCTGCAATTTAAACGTGTGATTACTTGAAAGGGTGCGTTGATATGTTTGGACAAAGGTTGCCCATCAAAAGCTAAACACGCCGCAAGGCATTTTTAGAGATAGAGGGCAAAATTGGCGGGGATTTGCAATCAGCTTTTTTCCAGTCAAATAGCTCTAGAATCAATAAGTCGAATCGTGAATGTCAATCAAAACACCATTCTCTATTAGACGCAAAATATTAACTGCAGCTATAATGAATTGACTTTTTCTTTCGTGTAGGATGAAGGGTCTTGCAGCTTCGTTTTTGGTTGTTGTTTAGGTCAGTGCTTCTTAAAATTATTCATGCCACGGCCCCCTACATTTGAAAAAATAATTCGAGGACCCCCGAAAAAAAAACATATTTTATGCGTCAAAATTTTTATTTGACATTAATTATCACAATTAAAATGTTTATATTTTATCACAAAAAATAGTAACTTACTTATAAACATTTTTTTTAAATGACATAAGAAAACTATACATAACATGAAGCTTATAAAACAAGATAATGAGATGAATTCGATTGCATATTATAACACAACAAATCAATATCTGGTTCAATGTCAGAAATAAAACTCGCAAGGATTCTTCCAAAGTCTCCGTGAAAAGGCATGATCTGTGGTTATTTTTTATAAAAAGTAATGGCGAGAATGCTGTTTCCCATCACCTTTTGACCACTAAGTAAACTTTTGTTGAAAAGCCTGAGGTTTTATATTCATGATCAAAATGTTGCGTTCTTATCAATGAAGTGGAAGATTTAATGCGCCGACTTTGTCAAAATAATCTCCCAAATATGATGCAAATTACATCCAATTCTGATCACGAAAGAAAAAAAGGGAATTTTAAGTAATTTAAGACATCGACTGAGGGTGCTTGATGGAATTTCAATATCAAGTTTTAATTATTGAGATTTTGTACACTTCCATGTATTTTGTCACTAACGACCCGGGTTTCACCTTTAGAAATCTTCAGGCATTCGAGCGCACGAATTGACTCGAACTGACAGACAGTAATTTTATTCCCTACCTCTATTTTCCTACTGAAACTATTATGTGGAATCCGCGAAGCGGGCTCCTAGTTTCCTGGCTAAAGTCAGTGCTAGGGTGGGTGCAGACTTAGTCTTTATATCCCTTTCCCGCATGTAAGCTAGCTACGCCCTGCTATCTAAAAAGATTCTGTCAACTGAAGGCTTTGTGTGGGGAAAACACTTAAGAAAAAACCCCATACTAGAATGATCTCCCCATCTTACCAAGAATCGCTCGTAATGTTGGCGTAAGTTTGAAGAACTTACTTAGCTTATTTTTAGACATGCCCAGTCCCTAATTGAATATACGAGTCTGGCTCGTTAAATTTAAGATTTATCTCTTAGGGCGATTAAATGAAGGCCGACTTGACTGTTAAAGAAGAATTTCCTGTAAGAGAGAGGGAGGGGGAGCGTAAGGATTTTGACATCATCTTGACAAGGTTCTTGGAGACTTTGAGTTTCAACTTAAATTTCTGCAAAAACAGACAGTAAACAGTGTCTAACAGAAGATACAAATACGACAAATATTGTTTACTAGATAAAATATTATAAGTCTAGGATCCACACTGATACCTGAGTTAAAATTTCGAGAATCACCTTAATCCTTATTTTGTAAACAACGCATTAACAGAGAGGCGAATTGCCGCTTTCCAACTAATATTAGAATTACTAGTGATTTTACAATTATAATAGCATTGTGGGTTTCGACGGGATGCAATTCGACGAAAGAATAAATATATAAAACCATTCTACATTTAGTGACATCTGTTGATTCAACGTATAGGATACAGCAACGGGGAGTTAGGAAGATTTAGCTGTTCGTTCAGAATTGGCAAGGAATTTAACTGGGCTCTATTGATTTCCAAAATTTCTTGATAAAATAATTTATGATCCCCCATGTTTTGATGCAACAATTTAGCCCCATCAACCGCATTCAACGTATGGTTCTCCAATAACAAGTGATTTTGCAAATGTCGAAGTATCTTTTTTTACTCGAAAGGCAGCTAAATGTTCTGATACTCTTATATCTAATGTACGTGTGGTTTTACCCACATAGAAATGTTGGCAATCACTGCATTGTAATTTATAAAGCCTGGTAAGATTTGTTCTTAAAGTGAACTCTATCTTTATTGTTAATAAGTAATTTGCGTAGAGAATTTTTGCAATAGAACGCCGGTCTAACACTATCAGCGAGTGGTTTTTTTTAATTTTAAAGGTTGTACAGCATAAATAACTAATTCTATGCCAGTTCCTAGTTTGGTCTATGTCTTTAGACAAGTTCCCGAAATATAGCATCTTTTCTGCTAATTTACTTTGTTTTTTTGATACAAGACTATAAGAGACGCCTCATAGCCATTATTAATGACAATTTGTTTAATAATGTAATATGGGGGATCCCTTCTCTCTTTGATAAAGAAAGGTTGAGCAACTGAAGTAAAAAAAAATGTTGCAAAAAGTCTCGCACGCGTCGCTGATGTCAGATTTCTAAAATTGGGTCCCTCGACGATGAAAACATCTTATTTCATGATAAAAAAAATGATAAATTTAATCTTGTCGTATTTCACGTTTCCAACATTCGCTTTCCTAATTATTGTGGTTAAATTTATTTATTGCAGAGCTTTCTTAACCTTTAGAGTGCCACGAGCGAGTTAACTCCCTAAAGCGTGTATGTAGTGTCAGGCTATCAGCACACTAGCTCGCGAGCTCTTACCATCGTCATAGCAAGTCATCAAATATTTATTTCGATTTTGTAATGTAAAGTTTAAGTAGTGTTTTTTTTTCTCAGTTCAAATATCGATATTATCGACGTAATCTGCAATCTTGATTGAAGTGTCACAGCTTGACGCTAGTAGATGCCACAGGGCTACCGCAAATTCGTTTAAACATAAGGTACACATGCAAACAATTGTATGTGGAATTATGTGTGGAAACTTGCCTTGAAATGCAGCATTTGTTAGAAAACTATTATATGTAAAGAGTTATATTGCTTAGTTCGGTAAAGTGAGTTTAATTTTGAAGATGTGACGACTCTGCTTATGTATATTTTTGAAATAGAATTTATCATTTTAGTGTGTAAATATTTGCGAAACGTGTTGATTTAATAAATATTCAGAAATGTACATCATTTCGTGTCAATTTAATTTTTTTCAATATATTAAAAATCATTGTCAAAGTGTGGAATATAACGCCTCTCTTGTGAAGACTGTCAAACTTCTAATGTAGGACAGAGAGGTAGAAATTTTAATATTAGAATTAAAAAACATAAAAACAAAGATGTCTCAAAAGTAATAATTTTAGTAATAAGTTTGCGAATCATTTAGTTGAAAAAGGTAATAAATTTAATACAAATAATAACATAGAAGTACTGCATAGAGTAAATAAAAAAAGATATGAAAGTGAATAGTTTCGATTATAAGTAAATAACGTTTTAAATAAGACAGGTGGCTCACCACTATTAAATCTATTTTAATTGAAATTTTCACATTCAAAAACTTTAATCAACTTTGTAATTAGTAGTGTTATGGTAATTAGTATTATTATCGTTTGTGTCTGACTCCCTCCCCATGTTCAGTAATAAGAAATTAACCCATCCCGCACTTGATTTTTATCTTGAGAATTATAATCATTGCTTACCTTAGACATAAATAACCAAGCGATATAGTTAGTCTGAAGATGCTTCTTAAAGAGACAAAATACGTGTCACATTTAGTAACACAGCCGGTGGAATAACTAAGTTACCAATTTTATTTTTACATTAATTTTATTCCAAAAATAGCTGGCCTACGAGTGTCCACCTAGTAAAATTTGCCTGGCACTAAAATGGTTAAAAAAAAGCTCTTCTTTGAGTGATTGCTAGCGATGTGATGGGAGCCATCATTTGTGCTTTGTAACTTTGCGGTGTCGTGTTGGATAATTTTTCACGTAGCGTCTCGGTCGTCTGTCACATTGAATAGCACTTTGAATTCTTCACTCTGCGACAGTTTCTGGGCCAGGACAGCACTGAGGATAGAATTGGCTCTAGGAATATTATTCAAATTAAATAATCATAAATTACCCTAGCAATCAAAATAATGAAATTCCTTCCAATAAAAGAACTCCATAATAATAGGATAAAATATCAAGTCGGCTCCGTGACGGAGTTGGTGACGTCGTTGGCTGCGGTTACGGATCACTCGAGCTCAATTCCCGGAGAAGACAGTTATCATAAATTGATCTTTCCATGTGTGATTTACGGATTTCAGTTCGTAGTTATAAATGTTTATATTTTTTAAAACTTCCTCCCACCCACTCGATCCTCAAAAACGGGGCGAAGCGAGAGCGATTAGATAACCAGTAGTCCTGTCCTAGCCCTATCCTTCTATCCCTACTCTCTTAGAAAAAAGATAGTTTGAGGAACAGAGTAATAAGCAGTTCTCATAGAAAAATTCTGTTGAGATACCTCCATTAGAAGACCATATGCTTAACGCTGGGAGCAGACATGGAGAAAAAACTAGATTATAATAGGATGAAATATCAAAGTACTCAGATCTACTAAATTTTATTATGTAGTTGATTAACGCCATACTTAAAGTTATTTCAGCTTAGCTATATATCGTCGTTGTTCTGAAAGAAGACGTTAACTGAAAAATACTAGTTTTGATTAATTGTACTTTGAAGTTTGTAAAATGTTTGAAATGCTCTACCTTTTTCGTTTTTACAAAACTGTTTTTAAGTAAAATTAAAATTTATAAAAATAAGTGTTTTCTTCCATAGGGTAGAGTTCGAAATAAGGAACATTTTGGTATAACTAGCTCGATACGTAATTTTTTGGATTTGGTGCTTTGTTCTAGAACATCGATGATATTATGTATTAATTATGTAGGTATTTAAGTATTTAATGTCAAATATGAATTATTTTTTAATATGTACAGTGAAATTCGGGGATTGCAAGCACTAAGAAGAATGTCTGTGATTCTTAAATTCCCATTCCACCCAGCCTATCATAAAATTAGTTCTGTGCTAATTTTAGAATGACAGTGTTTATTATTAAATTAGATTCGAACTGTGACAACTAAGAAAATCAACCGAAAACCTCTGAAAACTTTTATTAATATTAGAAAAGATATATATATATTTAATTATTTAAGAAATATATCTCTTTGATAATGTTAGAATTTTATTAAAATTTACAAAAAAATAGATGTATAGTAGAAGACACAACCTGCCCAAATCATATTTCCTAATTATCTCAGAACTATACTGTTTGAGTTGTTACACTTTGGAATTGAGGTAACGATACATATTATTATTTATTTAAATTGTTTTTAAAGCACAGTTAAAAACAAATTATTGTATTTTACGAGGAAAGTAAGACAAAAAAACAAAATGTTTTTTTTATGCCCGATCTGCCTCAATGCGGGTCTGCCTCCCATCATACGCGACGTGTGGTGCAAAAATAACAATAAAAATGGCGTCACAAAGAGGAAGACAATTTTTCCAAAGTTTTGTAACGGAAAAAGTCTACTTTGGCTTTTTTGCTCCAACACTAAATTGTGTTTACGCTGTCTGGTTTGTCGTATCCATTTTGTATTTTACCAAAGGCCCCTATAGATACAAGCTATTAGGGATTCCAATTATTCGACATTATCAACTATTCGAATATCGAATAGTAAAACCGAAACTCTTGAATATTTGAATAGTCTCTGAATTATCAAAATTACATTAAAGTTTCGATTTTAATAATTAATAAAGTATCATTACATCGACTGAGTTTTGGTCAATTGATGTAACCCTCCAACAATACGAAAATGAGTTAATGATTCGATCGCATTTTAAAGACGGCAGAGCAGGTCAGAAAAATAAATTGACCACTTTTTGGAAGGGAAACATCATTTTACATTGATTTTAGATTTAAAAATTCTGACCCGGTCACATGATGTAAGCCACTATTATATTGACACTCCTTACATATAATTCCGTATCTGCAAACATCAGAGTGTACAGGAGTGCATTTCAAATTTTCGTAACGCAACTCACCATATATGAAAAAAACAGTTTTCACTCTCTGCTAACAATTTAAAGTTGGTTTCATCAATTGGCTAAAATACCGTCGATGTAATACTTACTAAAAGATGAGATACCTAAATTTTATAATAATTTACGATTAAATCTTTTTCCACTTCCGTCAAATCTTAAATAAAGAAGATATATGTACACATTCACATTCCAATATCGTTCTATTTTATTACAATACTTGAAATTTGCAGCTGCGTCAGATTACTCCAACAGTATTCCTTCAATTGCTGAAATTACGGCATGTATCAAGGTTTTTTTTAGCCATGAGTCATTTGTAAAACTCAACTATTATGATAAGATATTGAAAGCGTTGTCGGTTGAAGGCAAAAAACACCATGAACTGGTTGGTGTATTCATTAGTTATCTGGAGAAATTATGTTGTGATCTTTAGTTGATTTTGTAAAATATTTCATCAAAAATTATTACGAATAGTTGTCCAAATATTCGAATATCGAATAGTTAAAAAAGGCTCGAATATATTCGGATATTGAATATTCGAGTTGGAATCCCTACAAGCCATGCTGTACGGTAGGTATTTTTGCAGGCGAGTGGTCCATTAAATTTATTTTTAAGTCGCAAAATTGACGCGAGACAATGTATATAGGTTATTATATTGTCAGATATTCTTTTTTTAAGATTATCGCAGTTTTCTTTTGGTTAATTACGATGAATTCTAACATATTGTAATAATACGAAATACTAGATAATAAAGATGTTTACTTAATTTAAAATAATAGTTGACAAATTTGTTTCAATTAGATTTCTTTCTTTTTTTCAGGTATGTCAGAAAAAACAGTTTTATTTTTTGGTTGGAGCACCAGACTTGAACTTAACACGGTAAGTTCAATAGCTCTTTCATCTTATTCGGCACATCAGGTGAGATTCATTCTTGAAGAATAGTTTTACACGTTTTTTTGCACGGTTTAAGTAATCAGACATATTATTTTTTTCAACTGTTTTTTTTTTGCTTTTTACACGGTTACAATAAATACAGTACATAGAATTTCTTAAGAGAATTGTTAAGGACATCAGTGAATGTAAGGATATGATACTTGATTCAACCAAGTGTGGTCTTACAAGAAGCTGTGATGAAAGGTTGTCATGAAACTCTTTGATTAGGCATGGTCAACTCATGAAAAAAATACGTGGTCAACTACTGACACATTATGGTTGTTAAAAATTGAACACAATTTTTTGTTAACAGGCCCTTTTCTAATTTTTGTATTATTATATTAATTAAGACATTTGCTTTGTCATCATTCGATCTAATGTTAAACATTAACCGTTTTTTTTTGTTGAATTTTCTCTTAAGTGGTCAACTACTGGTACGTTTACCATAGTTAAATCTAAATTATTGCATCAATTTTTGAAGAAAATCAATGACGAGAATCGTGCGTCATCGTGAAAAGTGTAGTGTGAGTATCAGGCGGGCAGAAAATAAGTACGGTAGACCGTCCGTGAGTAAAATAAAACAAATGATCCTTAGGTCGGTCACAATTCACTTCACGAAATGGCTCGGAAAACTTACCCGATCATTTTTCACAGCGCTATTTATCACAATAACACCGTTCAGTGTTGTAATAGAATAGAAAATGGATTCCCTTACACGTCAGGGTATTTTTTATGTATTTATTTTCGTTCCGTTTTGTGCAAGCTCTGGCAGGTTATTGTGCGTCGGGCGGAAGAAAAGAATTTATATACCTGGTAAATAATAAATATTTTTTTTCTGTATTCGTTGTTTGAAAAAAACAACAGATAAGATACAATTGAAAAAATCTAAAGTACCATCAATTTGGGTAAGTTTTCCCATCGGTCTAAGATTGACCCAATACATGGAAAAAGGTGCTGTTATAATACCATGATAATACTAATGCCATATGAATATTTAAGCAAAGGTATTGAGTAGTTCTTGGTGGTAAAAATTTAAATTAATTTGGAACAAAATTTGTTTTATTTTTGAATTTATCAGCTGTCAGTTTGGAATGATAAAACACAATTTAAAAATTTATCTTGAAATAAATTGAATTAGTCATATTTTCAATTTTTATTGCTAATCTGTAAATCAAATACTGTATATTTTTTCCCCATCTCAATTATGTACAGAATATATGAAAGCATAAAGAAATGTTGCCAGGACTTTAAAATCACTGAATTTATAGTAATTACAGTGATTATTTGTAACGTGGGCCAAATCTACCTGATTTGAATGCAAACTTTGGCGCACCTTGTTTTTATCTATATTTATATATCAATTATAACAATAAATCTATTTATGTTAATTAAATTTCGTCTTAAGAAATTAGTACATTTCTATGTAGAACAATACATCACAAAAATTCAATGGCGAACCATAAAAATACAAAAAAATCTCAGAACCAGGCCAAAGTTACCCAGATTGACTGTACCTACACATTCATCATCTCTAATATCGACCCTTCCTACGTATAATCCCGTATCTGCAAACATGACATTTTAGAGGAGAGCGTCTCAAAGATTCAAAACGCAGCTGTAAAGAAGCTGCTGCATCTATCTTTTTCAAAATTGGGATAATGCTAATATTTTCAATCTAGTTTATTATTTTATATACATTTTTAATCCAAAGTGTATAGTTTCTATTACAAATTCGACACTGGACTTCGGATTTTAGGTAAAGATCTTTGGTATAAGTGTCTAGTTACGTGTTTATACTTTAGGAAAAAACGGGGAAGTAGGTACTTTTCCCAATGTTGTTTGATGCCTATGTGACACTTACATTATATTGTATTATATTATTACTTGTATAACCTTACCTATCATAGATGACGGTCCTGAAATTTAAATACTGAATGTCTAAAGCAGATAGTTCGTCGGAACATTTTATTTTATATTATACACCGCGAACCGCGACGCTTAGGTCATGAGAAAATTTCATATCTACATGTGATATGTGATAATAATAATTGTTCGGCCAGAATCAACACGCGGCGGCGGGGCGGGCACGGTACTTAAAACTGAAATGCATAGCACGTTTTTGCAATGTCCGTAGTTAATGCCACTGGAAGTTCGCGTTGTCTTGTCTTGAGCGGTTTTGTATTTCAGTTTCATACGCCGCACCCACCCCGTCGTAGCACGTTGACTCTGGCCGAGCACTAAAGCGTCTACAGGGTTCTCTCAACTATTATATATATATATAAGATAATTATTTGGCGAATTTATCGAACACTTCAAAGTTGACCTTGGTTGATCGTCCGTATGAGGACGAACCGTAGCAAGCAGCTCTGCTCGTTCAGCAGTCCCACAGAACATAATAATTATTGTGTAAATATAATATCATAAAAGTGAAAGAATCCGCCCCTTCCTCGGAACACCGCGAATAGTATTGCGATTAAGCGAGTCCCTTGTTAACGTTATGGTGGAGTCTTGTCATAATATTATCATATTACTTGCATCAAGTCATTCCATACGCAATCAGATATAATACACAAACGTCACTTGACCGGAAGCACAAGTAATTTATTCATACAGCCAGTTTGCTGGTCCCACTCGTTAGGAATGTAAATTCAATTTCCTTGTATTGTGTCCGAGGGAAGGTATATTACCTACTACTGTACGGCGTACCCTAAGCCCAACTAGCAGGTTATAAAATATGAGTCGCTGAGTCGCTAAACACGCTCCTGGCTATTTTACGTGCTCTATCGATAGATCTATCAATTTTTACAGTTGTAAGTCTAAATGTCGTCCCCTGTTCGAAATTTACAATTTTCCCAAACTTAAAAATGTCATTTTTTACACGATCTCGATCCTCGTTTTACAAGTTCGATGCGCTCCGAACCAACGACAGTCTAAAAGAATATTTTACTTTTATTTATACACCGGAAGACACAAAATAACTACAATTATATTTAACAGTTTTTCATGATTTACTCAAAACTCTAAAAACATTAATTAGCCTGTTTATCGACTCAGCGACTAACATATAGCTACACATATTTATCTCAGAAACCGGACAAATCCAAACATGGTAAAACAGAACGCATGATAAAGAAACATTTAATAGAATAGGATAACAAATCAAAGTATTCAGTTCTACATTTTTTTTAGTATGTTAGTTGATAGCTAGTCAGAACTAGACAAACTGATGATGGGGCGAAGCCAAAATAACTATGAACTAACTAATTTTGTCATACTATAATGAAGTTCTATCAAGTAAATGCCAATTCGATCAATAAAGAAAGAATCGTTGTGTGGGAAAAGGATCAATACGGAGGTCAACCAAGACGACATGGCAATAGAAGAACAGATGTATAGGACGCGCAATACCATCAGAGAAGGCGGACTACCCTACACACGGCCGGCTAACAATAATTTCTCACTGGCCGTCGACCGCGGTAGGCTGGCGGAGAATCTATACTTAAATTGAATCTCTGAAATAGTTCATTTACATAATGAACAATTCCTAATGTAGCTTTAAATTAAATATTTTAGAATGCCTAGCCAGGGATGCGATACTCGGAGCCCACGAGATAAATCCATAGCACTATAATAGCATAAAATAAATAATTATTCAGCTCTACAATTTTTTTTATTAGTTACTAGACAGCTATTTTGATTTTCCGCCATCGTCAGTACGGAACGAACTGACAAAAACTTATTAAATTTAAGACATCGACTGAGGGTGCTTGATGGAATTTCAATATAAAATTTGGATTATTGAAATTTTGTACACTTCCACGTATTTTGTCACTAACGACCCGGGTTTCGCCTTTCGGCATCTTCAGGCATTCGAGCACACGAATGCCTGAAGATGCCGAAAGGCGAAACCCGGGTCGTTAGTGACAAAATATGTGGAAGTGTACAAAATCTCAATAATCCAAATTTAGCTTATTAAAATTGGTAGAACTAAACACTTTGATATTTTATTATACTAAAACGGAGTTCAAGTAAATGCCAATTGGATTGATAAAGAAAAAACCGTTGCTACAAATTAAACATTTTACAATACCCAGCCAAGCGTTTAACCCTGGGAGTCCTGGAGAGAAATGCATAGCATTATAATAGGATAAAATATCGAAGTATTCAGTGTTACATTTTTTTATTAATTACTTGATAGCTATTTCGGTTTCATGTCATCGTCAGAACTAAGCTTAAATTTATTTTAGCTTTGATATATAAACTTTTTTAGAAGAGATAGACAATATTATGTCATGACAAAAAAGGCAAACCATTGTACTGGGAGAGAGAGTACTTTGATAACAAAATAACGCTTTAAATGCGATTGTATCAGGGCTTGTTTTAATGACTTGATATGTTCTGTCAGTATAACCTCAATATTATAGAACAGTGGTTCCGAAAGTATAAAAGGGCAATTTATTGTATTATCCACAAAAGAAGAGCGGAAACCAATGCTTGAACAAGGATACAACAAATTCTATTTAAATAAACAGATACCAATTTTATATCCTGGATTATAGGTCACTGTGCAAAGGTTGTTGATTATTTTTCCGTCTTCCTATTTAGTGGAACGTGGGTTTAGTGCAGTTAGGAGCCCCACTATATAGAAGATTAATTTGTCTCGTAAAACCGTCTTACGTATTTTCATAATATTTGACACACTCTGTTTTTTTTCTTAAGCTTAAGTTTTAAAAGGATCCAGAACTCACAGCAAATAGCTTTAATGACAATGATTCGTGGTAACAAATTATTTTGCCAAACCGGTTTATGGTCGTTAAAAATCAATCGGTTGCTGACTGACCGATGGGCTAAAGCTGAAAATAGAAAGCAGACGCTTCTTAATAGACTTGTCCGCTTGACGACAATCATTGAAAAATGGGAGGAGCCTACATAGTTTGAAGTTTTAATTTTTATTTTGGCAGTCAGTCTGGTTTCGGCGGCTTTCGCCAGCGCGCGCGCTGGGCCTCCGCCGCATCATTATAAACTATTTTGTTTTTTTTTGAAATTGAATTTAATTTAAATTAAAAATCGTTTGTTGTGTCAATTGTACTATAACTTAAAGGTAAATTCATGTGTTAAGTAAATGTAAATCTAGACTCAATTGTATGTTTTATTGGTAATTTTTGTGTATGAAACCATTGCGTCTTCAATAAATAAGAGATTAACCGGACTGGAGCGGTATCCTGATTGAGATCATAGACATCCTGGATGGTGATAACCAAGCATTCGCCCCTCTTCAGCCAGGCATTATCATATTATTTATCAGCTTGGTATTTCATACCACTTCTGACAAGGGTGGAAATGTATCTTGACATTTATGGTTAGAATATACACAATTATTACGAGTTTGACAAACTATTTTATTGTACATCTCATTCTGCATTTACCTAGTATCTATCAATTTTGTTATTTACCGAATTATGATATCGTCGTTATAGTGGCAGAAGGTGTCAAGTCAAAAAATAATGTTTTGAGATAATCGACTTTTAAGAAATTTAAGTCTTTATATTTACATACCTTCACCATTACTTATTAAAGTTATCGTTTTATGAAATTCATTAATTATTTACGAGTTTGACTTAAGTATTAATAATTCATTTTTACAGTAATACTAGCGAGTACCCAGCATGCGTTGCAATGCCAGTTAAAGAAAGAAAGTGTTTGTGTTTTAATCCTGTTTATTGAAGTGTTTATGGACACACAATATTTTCTGTTTCTGTGTGCGTACACGAATAAATCAGAAAGTTTTCCGAGATGTTGCTACTCGTACAAATTTGATTCTTTATTTCATTTTTTTTTTAGATTGTAGATATATCTGGATTGTGAGATAGATTTTTATATACAATAAGACCTACTGTAAGCTAAAAACTAAATCATTGATAGTCGGACTCGGGCCGGGCCGGGCCTGATTAGCAATGCCTATGTTATTTGCGCAAGTGTAAGTAATAACTTGACAAAGTTTTATTGGAATCGGATGAACGGTATGGCAGTGCATAAGATACGAACAAACCCGCATTGATTTGCTAATAACTGTGATCGAAATCGACTTGATTCATATTGATTTCTTCAAATTATGTAAAAAATACATGTCATATAGCTAAGTTTATTTTTTCAGACGATAGGCCGTCGTAAAATCTATCGTAATGCATTCATAACTCAAAACAGCCGATATTAGACTTATCGCCTTCTGCCAGTATGCCAACAATATGTTAATCGTAAGTTTATATTTATTCCAATTTGATTTAATAAAAAAAATGTTATTTTTTCAATTTAAAGCTTCCATATTTAATATTGTTTAGAAAAGAGTTAATTTTATTGATGTTTCGAAGTAATTTGTACTAGGCGCACAGAATACGTGAGGAGGTAATTCAATATCTTTATTCGACGGTTAATTTATTCGGGTAAAAAGACCGCATCTGTTTTCCTATTTTTAAACGACCAGACTAGTATGTATAGGGAATAAATCTACTCTAGAAGTTTCGGATTTCGCTTGCCTTGTTCAATTAAATTTGATTAGAATTTACAACGTGTGCTGTGTACACAGACAGACAGATTGATTATACAATAATGGCCCAAAACCTACACAATTGTAAATAAAAAGGCTGTTTGATTTTGTATTAAGGTATATGGAGACTCTAGTATCATAACTAGTTATTTTAGACCGGGAAAAAACCCGAGAATAAACTCGCATGAGAATATTAGGAAAAAACAATTTTATTATTAATAATTGTACATCGTTTTTAGAATTCGGTAACACTTATTTTAAAAACTTGGAATTTTTGAAGTATGCCAACATTGTATCTACAAATTTAGGTTATGGCGAGTTATTAGTTTCGCGATATAGATGGAAGTAAAGAACTTTATTCAATATCGGATCAAGTATAACATCTATATATACTTGAAGTCAGCACAAAATATTTACTGACTAGCTGCTGTTTTTATGTATGAAGTTAAACATATATCTATATGTGCAACTGGACTCCATTTGTTGAAAAACAATGAAAAATATCATATTTAACAGTTTAATCCCAATTTTCCGGGTTTTTCGCAGCATTAATCATAACTCAGAATGTCCATCATCGCTTGTTTCTGACAAACCGCAAAAAACCGTTTGGTACAAATAAAACTGTGGAAAAGACGTAAATGGTATGTAAAAAAACACTGGTGGCCAAGACATTAAAATGGATATTAATATAATTTAAGACATCGACTGAGGGTGCTTGATGGAATTTCAATATCAAATTTGGATTATTGAGATTTTGTACACTTCCATGTATTTTGTCACTAACGACCCGGGTTTCGCTACCACTGTTTACTGTCTGTCAGTTCGAGTCCATTCGTGTGCTCGAATGCCTGAAGATGCCGAAAAGCGAAACCCGGGTCGTTAGTGACAAAATACATGGAAGTGTACAAAATCTCAATAATCCAAATTGGATATTAATAGTTTAGAAAATTATAGGGTATTAAAGAATATGCCTGAACAAAATTTTCACATTCATTTTAGATGGGAGTTTGTAAGTTGAGAAATATTTTTAATATTTTAAAACACGAAGAGCAATGTCGAATAACTTATTTTTTTGCATATACTGAATATTATGAGCTATGATAGCTAGAACCATCATATGTGGTAGAATAGTGAAAAAGTATAAACCATTTTACATTGTTTTTTTGAATACTTAAACGGTGTAAAACTAGGGTTCATCCCACATTTTCTTTAGTTCGAAGTAGGCTTGAGAGTAGGTCGATTGTTTGGTGGAGGAGATTCAGAAGAAAATTTTGAGACTTCTCTATTTGAAGGAGTATGGTTTATACGCATGGCTTCATCCTTTGAACACTTGAAAAGAAATGTACCAGGAATAGGAATTAATTGTTAAATATGATATTTTTCATTGTTTTTTTCAACATATTGAGTCCAGGTGTACATATGAATATATGTGTCTCACTGAGTTTAACTTTATATATAAAAACAGGAACGTTTCCGTAAATATTTTTTGTTGGTTTCAAGTATGCAGAGATGTCATAGGTGATTCGATATTGAAGTATTATTGGTTGAATAAGTTGAATTATTTTGTTCAGAATAATAATACGACAGAAAAATAAATAATAATACAACTAAAATTATTCATGTATGTATGACGTATGAACATAATATGTATGGGGAAGAAGTAATTGAAAAAATATCTGTTCCCCTAGCAATGTAATATATTAATATATTACATTTTCGCAGACGATGAAATCTATTACCAGGCGCACATACGTTGCGAGAGGAGGTAAAAAATAGGGCTTCCAATCGTAACATCCGGGATCCCGGTTAATTAGTCAATTACGGAATTCCAGGATTCGCTGTAAATGCTAATAAACAATTCCTGATTAACTACAACGTGTATCTCGACTTGCTCATGTACCTGTAATATCTGTATATATATATGTAAAATTAATATAAATGTATTTTAGTCTTCCTTCTTCTCATATATCGTAACAGCCGTTTTTCACCAATGTGAAATGAAGGACAACAGACGACAGCTTCTGAAATGAATGGAGGACAATATTTTAAAGTCGAATTGAAGGATATATCCTCATTTTGGGAAGACCATCTGGTAAAACGTAAAATATTAATGCAAAAAAATACATTTTTTTTAAATTCAATTTTAAATATACAATTTAAAATACGAAATTATAGTTAACAACTAATCCCGTTCGGCTGCGTGGTGCAGTAGTTAACGTCGTTGGCTACGGTTAGGAATATCTCGGGTTCAAGTACCGGTGAGGACAGTTTCATAAATTGATTTTTCATTCGATTTATGTTTTTCTGTTTGTACGCATGAATGTTTGTGATATCGAAAATTCCCCCAAAACTCATCCTAAAGACGGGGTATAACAAAAGCAATTCGCTAACCAGTAGTTCTGTCCTAGCCCTATCTTTCTATCCCTACTCTCTTTTAAAGAGAGAGGTTGAGCAACTGAGTTACAAGTAGGTTTCGTAGAAAAACTTTGGTTGAGATACCTCCATTAGGGATCGAGAAATTGTGAATCTCAAAATCCCGGTATCATAAAAATGGTCCGTGATTGGATGCCCTATGTGACACTGCACCCGAGTTAAGTTAAGATTTTTTCAGAATTCTGATATGTCGAAGTAAAAACTTTAGACATCCCTGGTCTAGTAGAAACTCTATACCGCAGATTTTATCACGAATAAAGTATCAATACTGCATGCCGCATGTTTGGGTTTGGGGAAATTGAACAATTTTTGCGCTTGGATGTTTTTGTATGAGTGAAACAAATATTGCTTACCCCCTGTTGAGAACGAGTGACGTCGGCTACTGATTGCCTCATCACCATACTAATGCTGCTCCCCTGTCACCAGATGGGTTTTGCAGGGCTCCGGCGATCCGCCAGGGGGCCAGGGGATGAGTTACGAGTGTAACAGCTTTCACTAATACTGTATCGTTAAATGTTTTTGGATTTTGTTAACGAATATTTGTGTGGATTTATAAATAAACAACATAAGAAAAAAACATAATATTGTCGTTATTCTGGAAGAACACGCTAAATCGAAATAATGACAAATTGAGTTAGTTATACCAAAAGGTTCCTTATTTCTAACTTTACCGTATGAAACAACACACATATTTTTATAATTAAAAACAGTTTTATACAAACAAACAAACTGAAAAAGGTGTAGCATTTCAAACATTTGAAACTCTTCAAAGTTCAATTACTCAAATTAATATTTTAGAGTAGATGACATTCGAGTACAAAAATCAGCTCAAACTAATAGTTAACAAATAGTTTATTTCGTTTATAGTTTAATAGCGAGAACCAGGCATGCGTTGCAATGCCACTCAAAGAATAAAGAGACAACAGTATATTTCCCCTTAAATTTTCCATTTAAAACCAGCAATTGAAATCAAACAATTAACACCACTTGTTATGTCCCACACGAACTGAATTGTCGCTGTTTGTACCTATTCGATTTTTTTTAGATTTTTTATTTTTTTTTACTCAGAAACCTTTGCGTGTGTGCGCACAACAACTCACCAAAGCTTCATTGCAATATGATAAATGGTATAGGAACGCATACGGGACAAATAAACATTCATTTTTGTATATATAGATATCGTCGCAGTCAGCAGAAGAAACCGCTAAATCGAAAAAATGACACATTGAGTTATTTATCCCAAAATGCTCCTTATTTCAAACTCTACCGTGTGGCAGAACAAACTTATTTTCATAAAGTATACGTTTGAAAACATTTAATTTGGTGATTATTTACATTTGAATTACTGTAACAGGGTGTTACAGCATGTTTCCCTGCTATAATTTCTGCCAGAGGTAGATAGAAGGTTATTTTACAACTGGCCGTAGGGCTTTGTGGTAACAGAATAAAAGTAGTTAGCCGTGTTGTCTGTCTGTCGCCCTGATATATTTTGTTCAGAATAAGTGACACGTGGTGTCGAAACGAGCTGAAAACTCTCATTGTCTGTCTGGCTGGGGAACACAGTGGGTTGCGAAAGAGTTTTCGCTAAAATTCTTTACTTTAATTAATTTTTCTTACTTCTACTGAAGGCGTGTGAACTATGTGAGAGGTCTAGTCCAGTGTTCTTCAAGCTTTTAATATCCAAGGCCTGGAGAAATTAGTTTGCGGACCGGCGTCAACCGGATACAAAAACACACATTAAGTCAACTCTCGACTTACAACGGAGTGTAAATTAGTAAAATATATTTTTTTCTTCAGTTCCTGTCCAATATTATAATAAATAATATAAATGTTACATAGAATTTTATTTATTAAATCTAATGTTATCAATTTATATTTTTTTGTTAGTGTGACACGGTTACTGCTTTTTTGTAAGCAAATTTTATATCCGTGGTTGTTTCTGAGAGACGATGAGAACACCCAATCAATTTCTCTGTCTGGTTTTTATTGCTGAAATACTTGAAAAAATCTTTTAATACAAATAGAAGTCGAAAAAACGACCAACAGTATGGTATCTTAATAACTGAGAGTTGGATATTATTTATCGAGAGATAGCCAAAATTGGGATAACGATTTCTTTTTTTATCTGACACTAGAGTGACACTAGAGTGACAGTTGAAGACAGTTCGATCAGCTTTTTTTTCATGAGGATGATTTTATATCTTCCAAAAAGGGATTATTAATCTAGAGTTTGCCTCTATGCAGATCTTCATTTGAATAATACAATATTTAAAAAAAACAATACGCATGAGCACGATAAAATAAGTGTCGCCGATAGGCAAACTGACGCAATACTAGCATACATGTCTACAAATAAGTTCTGCCAGAGACCGTCTAGTGTTTTTTTATATGGAGTTAGTCACAACTGTAGGAATTCCCCGAATCGTCTAGCGGTCTGGTGAAAATTTTCGTCGACCGGCAATAAATTCTCACAGACCGATGCCGGTCCGCGGACCACAGGTTGAAGAACACTGGTTTATTCAACACTGCCTGTATAGTATAGTCCTGCATCGGATATAATAAGTCTGAAAATGCTTCTTAAGAAGAAGCGAAACTCGTTACGTTTAGTGACAGCCAGTGGAATAACAAAGTTATAAATTTTAATTTTACATATAATGATTAATATTTATATTTCCACGAACGTCACTGCAAATTGAATGCTGAATCTGCACCAGGGGCGTAGAAAATAATGCTGATATTACTTAACACGTCCCCCTTTTTACTATGTACCAAATGGCACTGCGCAGTAAATTTATATTGAATGTAACAAGGCAATTAACAATTTGCATTTAAAACAATTTTGAATGAGGACATCTACTCAACAAAATGTGTGTTCAGATGATAAAGGTTTTTTTAGAGCTTATTATAATGATTTTTAATTTTACATATCACTCTCCTACAACAGCACTGACACAATCCGAAAAATGCCGGGTTTTATCTGTGGATTGTAAACAAAGAGTTATGGGATAGAATATTAAAGGATAGATTATCAGTTTCACAAAATTTTATTAGTTCGTTGAAAGCTGTTTCGGCGTCATGCCATCGTCAGTTTGTTCAGTTCTGATGATAGCGTGGTGTCGATATAGCTTTAAAAATGAACTAACTAATAGTTATATTTAAGGTGTTAACTGTCAATTTTGTTTGTAATACTACTACAATCATAACAGAGCTATTTTTTTTAAATAAAAACAATTCATTTGTACTAATTCCACATGTTTATAATGATCAGTACCGGTTTCGATCATTACAAGCATTTTTAACTGATAAAAATACGAACAAAACACGCCTATTTATATAAAATTGAGTGTTAAAAATTTAGATATATAAAACAGTTGGTTCATGAACTAAGACAAGAAATTACTGATTATCAAACAAATTATGCATAAACCAAATAAAACAGTCTACAATTAAAATGTAATGCACCTCTTACAAATCAATAAATACAAATATAAATACATTAAAAGTTCTTTAACTGAGCAATCATTTTTAATGACATTTCTGATGCATTAAGTAAATAGAAAATTGGGAAAATTTCAAGAAGAAATTAGTACAAAACACGTGGAAGTAGTAAAAATGAATTGTGTTTTATTTTTTTAAATATAATGTCTTTCCACCAAGAATTGACAGTTAACACCTTAAAGGTGACAAAGTAATTTACATAAAATTAAATTTATAAATAAACCTGTAATGATTTATTTTTATCAATTGATAATGCTCGTGGTGAGGTAAGCCGGTTCTGATCATTATAAACATGTGGAAATAGTACAAACAGATTGTGTTTTATTTTTAAAATAAAACTAATAATATTGTATAGAGCTCGCTACATTGATGTTTTATCTTATGATTTTTTCGTTGGTTGAGACATAGTCCTACTGATTTGAAATCGCTGCCTTTACGGAATATTTCTATCAATTCATAATCAGCCCTTGTTAAACTGATGATTGTTTAAATATTCTTACAACTATAAAATCAGCCTCGCTTGTTTGTTTTGTGACTTTACATATCGACGGTGTTTTGGCCAATTGATGTGACCATAAAAAAATCGAAAATGAGTTGACGATTGGATCTCATTTTAAAGACAACAAAATAAATTGACCACTTTTTGGAAGAACATTATTTTACACAGGTTTAAACATTCTGACCCGGCCACTTGATGTAAGCTACCATTATATCGACACTACCTACATATAATCCCGTATCTGCAAACATGAGAATTTACAAAAGTGCATTTCACAGATTCATAACGCAACTTACCATATAATCTTTTCGATAAAAACAGTTTTTACTCTCTTCTGAACCTATTGCAACTTAGAGGGTTACATCAATTGGCCAACACACTACGTTGCCAACACACCACGTTGCAATATTAATGGTAAACAAAGTTTTTGTGTCCGCGACCTACTCTTTTCGAAAAAGAGAGGCTTAGCAACTGAGTAACAAGCGGTTCTCCTACAAAAACGTCTGTTGAGATGCCCCCATTAGGTGTTCATATTCTCCTCATTGCGAGAGCACATGGTAAAAAAAAAAAATTGTGCTAATCCCACCCTTTCTTTTGTACTAATTCCGCACTTTTTCATGATCAGGACAAGTTTCACTCATCACGAGCATTATTACCTGATAATCAATCCAGTATTCCACCAAGAATTGACAGTAACCACCTCAAAAGTGGAGTTGAATAATAATAATATTTAAAAACAAAACAAACAGATTTTCTGTTTGCTGAAAATAAATAAAACGATTTAGACTTACGAGATTAAGACAGAGCAGACAAGATATTTATGTTCTGTATTATTTGAAACAGACACAGTTAAAAAGAATACCCACAGCTATCGAAGACCAAATAATGTGTTATTTTGCTCGCTGCCTTCACATTGCCTTTGGGCGTTTAATGTTGATTTACTATTTCTTAACCTTTTCAAAGCCATGGAAATTTTACTAGATGGAAGGCAAGTACGCCATCTATTTTTGGAATAAAATAAATCACTTGACTATGAAATAGTAATGCATATTTGTGAAAATTTACCAAATTAACAAGTATCATGACAAAATATCGTAAATGCTATTTAAAAAATATATATATATTAACAAACTCGTCATCAATGTCTAAGACGGGAGATTCTCTGCCCGGAAAATACATAGGCTGAGCATACCAAACCAACAAATGCGTGGGATAATTTAAACTTTCTAACAAACAAAAATACGTTATATTTTTACGGTGTCTTCCGATCCTAAAAAACAGACTATAGCGAGAGCAATTAGCTGACCGCTAGTCCTGTCCTAACTCTCTCTCCCTTACTCTCTTTGAAAAAGGGAAGTTGAACGACAGAGTAACAAGCAGTTCTCGTCGATTTTTTCTGTTAATATAGTTCTATTAGGAGTCCACATGATCTATATTAAAGGTAGCCATGCTATCAAAATGAATATATATGTATTTTCAAACATTAAATTGGAATATTTTGTATTGTAATGAGCGGGCATCTACCAGTGTCAAGCTGCAACACTTATCAAGATTGCAGATAAGGTCTATAATATCGACATTGGACCAATTAAATTATTAATTAAGTTGTTTGCATGTGTCTAGCTGCAGCACTTATCAAGATTACAGATTACGTCGATAATATCGATATTTCGTTCGAGGGAAAAAGTCACTACTATTATAGATGGCTCTGTATGATTTTACACTACAGAAGACAAAATACATATTTGATGACGATGATAAGAGCTCGCGAGCTAGCTCGCCGATGGCATGTCGCTTTGTACAGGCTTTGTCAAGATGGCTCGCTCTTGGCACTCTATAGGTTTAAAAGTTTTTTTACTCCTTTCTGCGGGCCTGATATCTGTCTGTTTATATTAGATTCTCACGATTGCAAAGAGATCTTTTATAAAAGAGAATAATGAAAAAAGAAAACATTCCCAGTTTTAAAAATTTGGAAAATAATTTTTATTACTGGCATTTATATAAATCAAAATTGTTTTTGATTTATTAAAAACATTCGTTTAAATAATATATCGTCGTTTTTCTGGAAGAAGGCACTAACTGAAAAATACTAGTTTTGAGTAATTGGATTTTGAAGTTTGTCAAATGTTTGAAATGCTACACATTTTTCATTTTGTTTGTTTTTTTGTTTGTAAAAAACTGTTTTTAAGTAAAAGTATAACTATTTATAAAAATAAGAGTGTTCTTTCATACGTTGGAGTTTGAAATAAGGGACATTTTGGTATAACTAACTCAATATATCATTTTTTCGATTTAGTGTTATCTTCCAGAACAGTGACGATATATTTGTGCTTTATATTTGGTATATCAGGTCGGTGGTGCAGTGGTCAACGTCGTCGGCTACGGTTACAGATGTCTCGACTTCAAATCCCGGTACGGACAGTTTCAAAAATTGACTTTTCAATCGATTTATGGATTTCTGTTCGTCGGTATTGATGTTTGTTTTGTACAAAATTCCCTCCTACACCCATCCAATCCTAAAAACGGGGCGTAGCGACAACGAATAGCTAACGAATAGTCTTTTCCTAGCCCTATGCTTCTATCTCTACTCTCTTCAAAAAAGAAAGGTTGAGCAACTGAGTGACAAGCAGTTGTTGTAGAACACTTCAGTCCTACAGAAGGAATATGTATAAGTAGCTCACCAGACAATCTCAATTTCTGAAAGTAGCTCACATCCTTATCGAGTTTGGAGACCACTGCTTTAATCGGAGAGTAGCGATAGCTATTGACTAACTACTTCACCTAGAAAAACTTATGTTGAGATACTTCCGTTAGCAGCCATATACTCCACATTGGGTGCGAACATGGTAAAAAATAAATAAATAGTAATACTAATTTTCAGAGAAGTTTTGTAGTTGTTACGGTTTGGATCTAAAGTAATAACAACCATTGTCATTCTAAAATAACCACAGATTACAACTTGTTACATTTTGGTACTAGCAGATATCGGTATTAAAAGCATTTCCTCATACTTAATTAAAAACTGTTTTTTTTTGTCTTGTTACACTGTTGATCTGAGGTATCGATATTTTCCTTAGAAATCACACAAACACTTCGTCATGGAAAATATAAATAGGTTGTAACACCTGTGAAGAAAAAACTTTTCCTGTATTATTTTTTCTTGGCATAAAAGTATGATAAACGTTCGCGTGTATGAGGCCCGTCTCTCTATCGTCGGTTGGTACAGCCAGTCGCTCGAGTGCCTCCTGGAAATTTATATCTAACGTTTTCTTTATGTGCTCCCTGTACTTTATACCCTCGTCTGTGCACAACTTGAGAGATCTTTATTACATTCACCTTGTAGGAAAACTATCTTTAGATTTTCACCCAGGCACAATGCTGTTTGCCTGATACAAGAAATGGAAACGGCCTAAGAAAAATGATTGCAGAAAAACAATATAAAGCTATATTATCGATGGATTCGGCGGTAACTTTGTAAAAATTCGTTTTTAACATAAAATTCAAAATGATAGCTTAGTTATTTCACTGACTGTGTTACTAAATGTAACTCGTTTCGCTTCTTTAAGAAGCATCTTCAGACTGATTATATCTCAAGGTTGTTTATTTCTAAGGTAAACAATGATTCTAATTCTTAAATTAAAAATAGGCTAGAGTGGGTTTATTTCCTTCTACTGACGTGTAAGACACAAATGATAACAGTATTAATTACCATAAAACTACTAATAATCAATTAATTACTATTATTTTAAAGTGAAGATCCCAAGGGAAATAAATGTAAAAGTGGCGAGCCACCTGTCCTATTCAAAATGTTATTAACTAATAATCGTTATTGGTTTTATTAATATCTAAGAACATTAAACTATTAATTTTAATATCTTTTTTTACTTTTAGTTGAAATAGTTAGTCTGAAGATGCTTCTTGAAAAAACGAAACACGTTACATTAGTAACAGAGCCAGTGGAATAATAAATTTTAATTTTATAATCTAATATATAAAAATCAATGTGGGTTTGTTCGTATCTTATGCACTGCCATACCGCTCATTCGATTCCGATAAAACTTTGTCGAGTTATTGCTTGCACTTGCACGAAGGATATAGGCATAGTATAATCAGGCCCAGCCCGACCCGAGCCCGACTCTTTTTAATTTTTAACTTACATTATGTCTTATAAAACAAATCTTAAATAAACAATCAAATTCGTACGAATAGCGACATCTCGGAAAACCCTCTGATTTATTCGTGTATTTCTTGACGCACCAGACGGAAACAAAAAATATTGAATAAACAGAATTAAAACACAAACACTTTATTTCTTTGAGTGGCATCGCAACGCACGCCGGGTACTCACTAGTATTATATAAATCATATTCATTTTGTGACTACTTATAAGTTAAAAATAAAACACAATTTGTTTTGAACTTGCATTTATCGAGTCAGCAACTATTTTAATTTTTGGTTAGTAAGACATAATTAATGATAAATCAGTAAATCATTCGATAAATGGTTAGTATACACGTGGTCAATAAACGGTCAGATATTCATAGAATCGGTCAGTTTTTGATTTAACCAAACTTAATCTGACCTGACCTTTATCGATTTGGCAATTCTCTACTGCCCAAATATAATTATTAATTGACCATTTGTTATTTCTTACTGATCATTTATCCAATAAGTTACTGACCAAGTAATTAGTTGCTGTTAAACTAGACAAAAGAAACAGCATTGATAATTGTGAAAATATTCCTAAATACAACGGAAATATATAAAATTTGAACAATCAAAATCTGATATTAAAATTCTATCAAGCAACCTCATTAGATATCTTAAATTATACAAACAATATTTTTGTGATTATTATTATTTTTTTAAGCATATTGAAAATGGATTGTCACAAAATCCAAGCTCTTATAATTCATACGTCCAAGGATTGTGAAAGCCTTCATTTAAATGCTAACAAAGATCCATCCTTTGAAATAGTGTATCAGGCGCGAATGATGTTCGACGGGTAGAGATAATAATGCCTCAACGGTTTCAACAGCTTTTGGTGTAGACAATAGACAATCAGTAGAATTACGATGTAAAATAGTTCAGCAAGGCTCTATTATGGTAATTAATTCCAGTGAATTTCACGTCTAATTTAGCCTCTCGAATGCCACGAGCGAGTTAACTCACTAAAGCCTGTATGTCGCGTCAGGCCATCGACAAGCCAACTCGCGAGCTCTTATCATCGGCATAGCAGTCGATCAAATATTTATTTTGAATTCTGTAGTGTAAAATCGTATAGTGCCATCTATTGACAAGTAGTGATTTTTTTTCTTCAAGCCAAATATCGATTTATCCACGTAACCTGCAACCTTAATAAGTAAGTGTTGCAGATTGATGCTATTAGATGTCACAAATTCGTTGGCACATAAACACTGTTGAATGTGGTATTATATGAGTCGATGAGTCGTTAAATAGGCTCCCGAACAAGGTTTTTAGAAATACACAAAAATAAAAGAACTCATTGTCTCTTCCTTGCGCAATGACCTTGCACTTTAGCTACTTATATGTGGAATCTTGCTTTGAAATGTTCCCTTCCGTTAGAAAATTATAGTGTGTAAAAATTGATAGTGATTATTATATAATTTAAGACATCGACTGAGGGTGCTTGATGGAATTTCAATATCAAATTTGGATTATTGAGATTTTGTACACTTCCATGTATCTTGTCACTAACGACCCGGGTTTCACCTTTAGAAATCTTCAGGCATTCGAACGCACGAATTGACTCGAACTGACAGACAGTAATTTTTTTCCCTACCTCTATTTTCCGAACCGAATGGACTCGAACTGAGTTCGAGTCCATTCGTGTGCTCGAATGCCTGAAGATGCCGAAAGGCGAAACCCGGGTCGTTAGTGACAAGATACATGGAAGTGTACAAAATCTCAATAATCCAAATTTGATAGTGATTAGTTTGGTAAAGTGACTTAAGTTCTGATGTAATAGCCTTCTTCATGTATATTTTTGAAATAGTATTTATGAAAATACTAACGGAAATCTCGAGACACGTGCTGATTTGGTATATCAAATGTACAAATGTACGTAATTTTATTGCTATTTTTTTTTAGGTGATTTATTTTAATTCAAAACTAGTCGGCTTACAAGTGTCCACCTAGTAAAAGTTTCTTGGCACTAAAAAGGTTAATTCAATCAGAATAATTGATCATTCAGTCGCCATGCTGAAGCCATTTAGTGACAAAACCTTTAAGGTTTATTAGTGTGTAAATCAAATGAATTTGTTTTTGATTGACTCAAAATTCTTTGATTCTCTTTTTGCACGAGGGATACCTTTCAGAGACTACCGTGTAAAAAAAGATAAGGTGTACATGTAAAAATAGTAGATAGGTTTAATTACTTAAATTATTTCTAAAATATAAATTCTTGAACTAAAAAATAATTCGAAATGAATTTACTCCTGATGTAATTGGCCCGATGTTACACAGCTGCATGGGACTGATATTTTAATCGTGTACAATTGTACTTAATAAAATAAAAAAAAGAGAAAAAAGATAAGAAAATGTGACTTGCCCAGTCACTTAGTTTTAGTGATGGGTTGGCCTGTATTTATTGGGTCAGTAACTTTTTCAATTTTTGGTCAGCAAGAAATAATAAATGGTCAGTAGTTACTCAATATAGTCAGTATACACACGGTCAGTTAATAAAATAAATAGTCAGTAATTTAAATAAAATGGTCAGTTATTAAATTAAATGTAAACGAAACTAAATTTATTTAGCGATTATTTACTGACCAAACATAATTTTTAATTGAAAATTTATTATTTTTTACCATGTCCGCTCCCAGTGTGGAGCGTAAGGCCTCCTAATGGAGGTATCTCAACAGACGTTTCCACGAGAACTTCTTGTTACTAATTGAGAGCAATCGACTGAAAATCAATTTGTGAATCTGTTCGTCCCGGAATTATTTCTTACTGACCATTATAACTTTTTGCTAACCATATTATTTCTTACTGACCAATTACCGAAGGAGTGCTAACCAAATAATTAGTTACAGTTTAAATAATTAAATAATTAGTTGTCAAATTTTAATAGCTCTTTTATGTTTCGATTTTATTACCTTTCTGGTTTTTTAAAATGTCCGATGTATAATTTAAATCTCAAATAATGTCAATTATTCAGTTCGCTCGCCATATTATTTAATTTCGTTTTGCAAACGCTTCAATTCTTAGCCGTGTTTGTTGTTAATTTAATTGTTTAATTAATAATTGTATTTAAAGAGTAACTAAAATATAAGTTCATTTGTGTACTTGTTATTGACCACTGAATCTAATAAAAGGGATTAACCAGACCGAAGTAGCGTTTGTATTGAGATCCTTCTGCCTATTCTTGATGCTGATAATGATCTCTTCGCCCCCCTTCAACCTGGCTTTCTCAAGTGACAATGCATTATTAAAATTACAATAAATTATTAATATTTAAAAAAAATATATGTAAATAACCAAAACTTACGTAACATTCTAAGAAACTTTGTATCAGGCAAACATAAAGTGAAGGCGGTGTTTCTATACCGTATTATGTATATGCGTCCCTGCGGGCTGTGGTAATCGTGTTGATATCAGATTTTGAAATAGAGCGAAGTGCTGTAGGATAGAAGACTACTTTTCCTTTCTGTTTCTTTGGGGCTTTTGTATCAGGGCCGCATAGCTAGAGTTAGAGATAAAAATACGCATTATGTGATCCTAATACTTCTAGAAACTAGACGTCATGATTTGAAGCACTTTGTATAACGTTTTCTGAATTATAATATCAATTTATTCTGACAGGACATGTCATCCCGTATCTGCAAATATGAGATTTTACAGTAAATAATTTCAAAGATTCATAGCACAATTGCAAAGTAATAAAGTGTATCTTCTTAAAAATTGAGACAGTGGTACTACAGGTCAATCTGGGTAACTTTGGTCCAGTTCTGACGGTTTTTGTATTTTGTATGGTTCAACATTGCATTTATGTATTTTATGATTTGTATGAAAAAAGATTATTCATAATAATGTAGAAAAAATCTTTTAAAACCACAAACCATCGTGCTTGGGAGAGAGAGTACTTTTGAAATAAATAAATAATGCTTTATCGCTAATATTCACTAATATCCACTCTATAATAATCTCAACATTGTGGGTGAACAAGGCCAAAAGAAAAACTCTGACAATATAAAATTTATTGAATTTTCTCTGATATATGACCAACGACAAGCGCGTATATATTACTGTACTATATATATTATGTACTTTAAAACACGCATTCAATTACCGTGAAACGTCATAAATTGTAAAATTTTCAAAATGTACGTCCGTAAATGTTTTTTAGCGATAATGGAAATGTGATGCGATTGAAAAACAAATTTGAATATTACGCTCGATATGTTTGATTTGATTTGTTTGTTATACGTAGCTGGTTTTATAATATAATTTATTCCGGAAATCAAGCCGCTGGTAATTGTTTTGTGATTTATAGTTCTATCAATAATGATAATACTGTTTTTATTGCCAGACAAAAACAGTTAAAAAACTCAAATTATTTGTTGAAAGAGATTTCATTCCTCATTTTCATCTACATATATATATATATATATAAATATTTGTTTGTTTGTTGGTTTGTTTATCCCGTATGCGTTTCTATATAATTCATCTGATTGCGATGGAACTTTGGTGAGTTGTTGTGCGCACACTCGCAAAGGTTTCTGAAAATCTAAAATTAAACAAAAAATGAATCAAATAGGTACAAACGGTGACATATCAGTTCGTGTACGACGTAACAAGTGGTGTTACTTGTTTAATTCTAATTGTCTAATTACAAGAACAGCTTGTTACTGAAGGTCTCTTTTCTGAAATCTCTTTCTAGACACAACAAAAATTTATGCCAACGAACAAAAATCTATAGATCAATTGATGAAGCTGTTATTTTTTAATATCTAATTATTTAAATGCATGGCGCTTTTGCTGCAATGTCATGTATTGGAATTATGTTTAAAAGTAAATGAAGAATAAAAGTTTAAAGAAAACTCGTATTATACAACAAGGGTGACGAACCTGTGGCTTTATAAAGTGCGGTCTTTTGACTAAATAAAAAAATATATAAATTTCATTGTTTTCCTTTATTTACAAAACAATGTACAAACATTTTTATTAGTTTGTTTATAAATGCGACCTTAGTTGATTTTAATATAAATGAATGTGAAGGAAAAGGTTCGTAACCCCTGGTATAAAATATAATAATATCGTTGGCTCAGTTCCCTAAGACGAAAAGTAAAAAAATGATGTTTTGACATAAGTTAGCAATTATATTCGAACACCGCTGTTCTACAGTTCCACAAAAGTACAGCTTGTAAAATGTACAGATTTCATCTCAAAAGGCAGATATTTACGTATGGAAATCAGCAAAATTAAATAATTTCTCATATTGTCTTGTGGAGATATATTTTTGTGAATCCATACAGAAATAACCATTAATCCTAAAAGTATTAACTATTCACCACCTATTTAAATAAAAAAGTAATACAAATAAAAAAGCCATCACTTTTTACGAGTCAGTTTAGATGATCTCAAAACTACCAATTTCTAGTTGAACTAGGCCATCGATATATTCTGGCTGGTATTATAGTCCAGGCTGGCGAAAGATAAAGTGAAATCAATAATTCCTTGGGACATACTAGCTATGTAGATTAAATAAAATATGGAATTGAAAAAATACGGAAAATATATTGAAACCAATCATTTCTTCGCGTGTGCGGCAGCTGTTTATTTTTCTTTCATCACAGGAGCACAGCATGAGCCCAAACTTCAAGCCTTTGATACGAGAAACTAAAAGAAAACCGAACATAATACCCGGAAATACTTCTGTTATCCGCATACTCGGGAATATGTAATGGGGAAACATACTTGAGTGCATCTCGGCGGGTGGAAGGAAAACATCAAAAGTTTTCATCGTCGCATTATACAGTAACGTCTAGGCCAGTGGTCAGCAACCTACAATCCACGGTTAATTGAATTGAGTCGCTGAGTCACTAAACACTCTCCAACTAACAAAAAAGTTGTAGAACTGAATACTTTGATATTTTATTCTATTATATATATATATATATATAAATGAAGATTTTTTGTTTATCCTCTATGCATTCCTTTACCATTCATCCGATTTCTATCAAACTTTGGTGAGTTATTGTGCGCTCACCCATTAAGGTTTCTGAAGAAAAAAATCTAAGAATAATCAGATACGTACTACTAGCGACATCTCTGAACCAGACGGAAAAAATATTGTATACCCAAAATAGAGGTTTGCACCGGCCCGCGCTTGTCCCGCGGACCCTTACCCGGGAAAAGACAACTCAGGTTCAGGCTTGGGCTGGACCCGGGTAAAAAATTCAAATTTAAGAAAAATATTTCGTATTGTGTTCGGCGTCATGAGTCAGCCATAAGGCAATAGTTTTCATAATTTAAATAATTTATTTCACATGTGCTATGGATATCGTTGGAAATATGGAAACAATCACATATTGTATTGTTTGAGAAATATAAATGAATTACTATATTAAAAACTAAATCGGGCTTTTTTCGGGCTGATAAAAATAAATTTGGGCTTCGGGTCGGGTTCGGGTAACAAGTGTGATATTGAGACTCGAGCTCGGGCCGAGCTGGGCCTGAAGATGATGCGCTCGGACCAGGAAATTTTATGAAATTTTGGCACGGTCTGCACGTGCAAATACAAAACCACTTCAATAAACAGATTTAAAACACAAACCCTTGCTTTCTTTGAGTGGCATTGCAACGCATGCCGGGTACTCACTAGTATTAAATATTTCTTTATCTTTGTGTCTTATGTCATTTTGTCACTGTTCTGTTTTGTTCGGTTTCTGACATAAATATGATTGCTATATATGAGTCGCTCAGTCGCTAAACACGCTCCCGAAGGTTTTCAGAGTTTTGAATAAATCACGAAAAACTGTTATCGGCAGTATGATATTTTCAAGTATAATTTAAGTTGTTTTGAGCCTTCCGGTGTATCAAGAAAAGTAAACTATTCTTTTACACTGTCGTTTTTTCAGAACGCGTCGATCGTTTAAAAATTTGTTGAATTTCGAATAGGAGGTGAAATACGGAGAAATTTTAGACTTGCAACGTAAAAAAAATGATAGAGTATATACGTACATTCAAAACTTGTTTTATTGAAAAAATGCCACTCAAATACCCACTACCCACCACAGCATTTTGAGTGAAGCCTCGCAGCATAGAGTCTACGTGACGCCGGAGCGTTTTCCACTGTCTCACAATGTCGCACGTAACATAGTGCGGCATTTCTACGTGCCGCGGGATATGTCGCATGTTCACGCATCGAGAGCGACATGTCAGATGTTAGAGAGTGAATACGTGTGATTTCAATTATAAATGTATTTATTATTGAAAATTATAAGTCGACTAAATATGACAAAACTATATAATGCGTTTTGAGTGATATATTTTCATATCGCGAACTTTATGACCAAGATGCACTTTTATACACTACTCCACTTTTAGAGGCAGATTTCTTGTCCCTGGTGCCACTATAAATACTTCAACGATTACTTTATAGAATCATGAGTTTGGACCTCAAGTCCACAAACTCTTGATCCCAGATGCTGTCTTGAAATTCTGCAAGCTGCCAAAATTCGAGAATATTTAATTTAAAAGTACTGTTGACTACTACATCTGGATATTTGATTATTCTAATCATTTTCTGTTGATTAAATCTTTCTCGTTGACTGTTATTTGTGAATATTGTGTACCCAAAATGTTTTACTTATGACACGCGTGTCCCGAGTTTGCCATCACTAGTTTAGGCGAGTTGTGTCGCTTAAAAGTTCCGGGAAAACATATCCATTGACAGTTACTGTTAGTTACGTGATAAAAGTAAATTTTTGAAAAGTGTTTTTCTTTTTTTTCTATTTATTCAAAAAACAATATTATTTCGAATTACTATCACAATAAAATTTGCTTAACCTTCATTCTCTCTTGTCAAGTCCGTGGTGCAGTGGTCAACGTCATTTGCTTGGGTTATGGACCTTACGGCGTCAAATCCCAGTACAGGTTTATGGAATTCTGTTCGTAGGCATGAATGTTTGTGTAGGCTAGGACAAAAAACCACCCAGCCCTTCATTTTTAATTTGAGAATTAGAATCATTGTTTACCTTAGAAATTATTAACCTTGCGATAGAGTTAGTCTGAAGATGCTTCTTAAAAAATTTAAACGAGTAACATTAGTAACACAACCAGTGTAATAGCTAAATTATTTTAATTTTATAGCACGTACACAATTTTAAGCCTATTTTTTTATTTCAAAAATAGCTAGCCTACAAGTTTCCACTTGGTAAAATTTGCCTGGCACTTAAAAGGTTAAGAGTAATTTTCTCGATTGAAATGTAATTCAATATGTAAAAGATCGT
Source organism: Himalopsyche phryganea (assembly GCA_022494535.1). Taxonomy (NCBI): domain Eukaryota; kingdom Metazoa; phylum Arthropoda; class Insecta; order Trichoptera; family Rhyacophilidae; genus Himalopsyche; species Himalopsyche phryganea. The sequence goes on from JAGVSL010000051.1 coordinate 2,583,144, forward strand.
ATTTTTGACTACGTGTCATTTGTGGTACAATGGTCTAGACTCTAGACGCCCATTTTATTCAGACTAAAGCGTCCCTTTCTGTGTTTAAGTCAATCAATTGTTACTTGTTTCACGTTCACAGATGTGGACATAGAACCAGTGATTGGCAAACAAAGGTCGTACTAGATGGACGCCGGGCGGCGACTACCGTGTAGGCTGTTTGCTTGAGGGTAGGCGTCTACGATGTCACTACGCTACGACAAACATTGTATATTCAGTGCCTACATTATTTTTTTTGAACGCATATCCATTCCGTCGATGTTTGTCCTATCTTGCATAAGATCTGTTTTGAGATTGGTTGAATTTTTTAAATTTCATTTCGTTTAGAACCGTAACATGTCAAAAAAAAATAGTTTAAAGTTAGGTATGAAGAAATGATTAGAATACCGATATCTACCAGTTCCAAAATGTAACAAGAGATAATATGTGGTTATTTCAAAACGACGGTGGTTATTAATACTTTAGATTTAAACTGTAATAACTACGAAAATTCTGTGAAAACCTGAGAAAACTTATATTATTATTGTTTATTTTTTTACCATGTTCGCTTCCAATCTGGATCGTATGTCCTTTACAGAAGTTTTTCTACAGGAACTGCTTGCTTAACCTCACTTTTTCGAAGAGAGTAGAAATAGATTGGTTAACTAATCGCTCTCGCTACGCCTCGTTTTTAGGATCGGATGGGCCGGAGGGAATTTTAATCAAAATTTGTAAATCAATTTATTGAACTGTCCGTATTGGGACTTAAACCCGAGACATCCGCAACTGTAACCAACGACGTTGACGAAGTAAGGTATTTTTTACGAGCGAATTTCTAGAACCAATGAATCGCGTAAAAAAGGATTGGGTGTACAGTACTTAAAATCACTACTCAACCCACCGCACCGGTCTATCGAGTGTTCATGTATCCCCCGCACGTGATAAATAACGGACAGTGCTTTTGCTGTGAAAGCTTCATCGTTCAATAAATCAAAGCTACGCTGAGAGAAAAGCTTCGGCGCTTTCCACAAAAGCTCAGCCAGTGTAATACCAGAGCCAGTCTCGCCGATATTTTCGCTTAATGTCTGTACGAGGAATCAAACAAAATCTGTGCAAACAGCGGTTAATTATTTTTAGGCCTGTAACTATTGGGTTTAAATTTCAGACCTGTGGTGCAGTAATCAACTTACTGGCTACGGTTACGAATATCTCGGGTTCAGGCCCCGGTATGGACATTGAAAAATCGATTTATGGATTTCTGAGGTTTGCGATGTCTAGAACTTCCCTCCCTCCCTTCCGATCCTAAAAACAGGGCGTAACGAGAGTGATTAAGTAACCACTCATCCTGTCTTAGCTCTATCTTTAACAGGAGATAAAAAAAAGGCTAGATGCGTTTGGAATATGATGCTTGGAAAGGATGTTCGGTACACCATGGTCGACACACAAACGCCTGAAAGATCTCCAAACACAGGTTAGACTGTCAGCCGTCTATACAAGACGCGTACTCGTTTGTTTGACCACTATCTTACTGATAATCTCAAGTGGCTCATCATCAAAGAAAACGTCGAAGGCTGAAGGGGATTCAGAGTAGCGTAGTGCAGGAGCGAGTAGCGAAGGGTCGTCAATGGCAATGGAGTTGCTGGAGTAGGCGGAGGTCAACCCTAACACGTGAGGAATATGAATACTACCTCGAAGATGAATCTCCACAATGAGAGTGGACATGACTTATGAAATATAGTCGCTTTATGATACTGGATATCGCAGATGTTTTTTTAGTATTTTCACAGATATTGTATGCCAGGCTTTTCGTGTCAAAAATAAATTGATGATGCACACATCACGTTATTTTAAATGCCTCACACCAGACAGCGGTGGGCTGTCAATACGTCAACAAGGGGCTCGCTTAATCTCAGAGCTACTCGCGGTTTTCCGGGGAAAGGGCGAATTTTTCTACCACTGTTATACAATTACTGAAGCAATCAAATGTTACTCAATATACTTATATGACGCAACAGGACGTAATATACCGTAACATAATTAATATCAGATAAGTGACCAATATATTAATGTTAGTATAAAGCACACGCCGTCGACACCAAACTGAGCTAACGAAATAACACTGATTGAGACTGAAATTCTCATTAGTAAATGTTGGTATAAAGTAATAAATATTAGCAACTACCCTTCTCAAAACTGTGCACAATTGTGGCAAAAAGAAAAAATGTGCACGTGTGAAGTATGAAGCGTCCTTCACAAAAATGTTGCGTTGAATATTTAAGAACATCTTGAAGCAATATAATGTCAAACATCGGCGCTTTTAAGCATAACATTGTTAAGCTATAAACAAAAAAAACGGCTAGGTTTCTTTTATTATGTACCCGAAATAAATGTATCATATAAGAAATTTCAAAAGAAAACCATGTCTTATATTTTATTAAACAAGATAGATGCCTCCTCTTCCACCCTTTATGGGTATGTAGCCGCTGTTTAACGGCCGCCATCAATAGTGAAATTATGATAAAGAAAATAAATAAATTTACTTCTCATGTTCTTGGCCAAATGCAGAGCTGTACGGGACCGATATTTTAACTACGCACTATTGTGTTTTTTTTCATGTACGCTCCCAATAAGGTGCATATGATCTCCTAATGGAGGTATCTTAACAGAATTTTTCTGCGAGAACTGCTTGTTACTCAGTTTCTCAACCTCTCTTTTTTGTTTTAGAAGAGAGTATGGATATAAGCATAGGGCTATGACAGGACTAGTGGTTAGCTAATCGCTCTCGCTACGCCTCGGTGGGAGGGAGGACTCAGAAATCCATATATCGATTGAAAGATCAATCTATGAAAACCGTCCGCACCGGGAATTGAACCTGAGACATCCGTAACCGTAGTCAGCGACGCTACCAACTGCGCCACGGACGCCGACAGTCCCATTGTGTTGAAGAAAAGAAAAAATATAGAGAAAAAAAATGAAAATGTGACTTGCTCAGCCGCTTGGTATCAACGGTATTAAGTATCCTGTGTATCCATATACTGAGAATCAGCAGAGTTAATCTAGTTAGAGTTTAATTTACTCCACTGTTCATGTATTTTAAAATAAATTTAAATCATTCATACAAAAATTGTTGATTTAATGTGAGAGTGTTTTTTTCCTTCTTGATTTAGCAAGGGGCTCGCCGGTCTAAATCCTCGCGCGAGCCCCTCCGGTCCTTCTCAGCTCACCCCTGACACCAGATGAAAATTTATAAAAAAAACTCATTCATAAAATACAGACAACCGATCCATTCATTACATCCGTCATGAAATACATTGCGTGGTAGACAGCCTGGCTTTACGATAACGGCTAGTCACTCTCTCGTGCAGTTTTTACCCCTGCATGTTTTGAAAGAGATAGTATTTCTACTATTTTGTATTTAAGTAACCTCTGATCAGTGATGCGAGGAACGGAAAAAATTAAGTAAAAATAAACTCGCATGGGAAAATTGGAGAAAAACAATTATAATATTTCAATCATCACTTTTAAGGTGTTAACTGTCAATTCTTGGTGGAAAGACATTATATTTTAAAAAATCGGACAAACAGGAAGGTCTTTTAATATTAGAATCAAGGAACATCTAGCATGTGCTAAAAAAGGTGATGATTTGTCTACATTTGGTAACCATTTGTTTCTAAATAAACATACGTTTGACATAACACAAAATTTCAAAATCCTGCACTTAAATAACAAATCTTTAAAATTAGATAAACAAGAGATTTTAGAAAAAAATAGATATAAATTTTTGCCCAATTCAAATTTATTGAATGAGCAAACCGTCTTTGCATCTTCTCCTTTGTTATATCCGATTCATTAATTTGTATTATACCTGTAAGGTTATTTTTAACTTGTAAGAATTGATTCTGTCTCTGTAATTTTTGTTTTTCAGCTATTAAAATTTTTATGGATACTCATAGCTGCTCTGCTTTCTCCACTTAAGATGGCTGTTTATCGTTCATATTAATTACATACTTAATATTTGATTATTTTTAAATGGTTCACTAATTTTTTCTTATAATTTCCCTGTTTCATTATTGTATATTATATTAGTAACGTCATTAATAATATTGTTCAGCTAAATAGACTTTTAATGTAGCTATATTTGTGATTTCAGAATAGTATTTAATGATTTGCAAGAGGTCCATAACATTTTAATTGTAGACTCTTTCATTTGATTTATGTATAATTTGTTGCTAATCAGTATTTTCTTGTCTCAGTTCACGAACCATCAGTTTTATATACCTTCATTTTTTCACTCAATTTTATATAAATACGCCTGTTATGTTTGTATTTTTATCAGTTGATAATGCTCGTGATGAGCGACACCGGTCCTGATCATTATAAATATGTGGAAGTAGTACAAATAAATTGTGTTTTATTTTTTAAAATATAATGTCTTTCCACCAAGAATTGACAGTTAACACCTTAAAAGTAAACAATACTGATCGTTTATTTTATTAGCTAACCACGTGTATACTAAGCATTTATCGAATTAGTAACTGCCCATTTATTATTTCTTACTGACTGACTGAATTAAAAAAGTTACTGACTCAAAAAATGCATGCCACAATCATAACTGTATCTCATGTTTAGCAATTGGTAACATTTATTTTAGAATCGTTGAATTTTTTAAATATACGCCAACATTCGTTCCACAAATTTTAGGTTAGATGGAAGTAACGAACTTATATCGGATCACCAGTGACATCTATGTATACTTGAAGCCAACTATATTACATATTAACGGAAACGTTCCTGTTTTTATGTATGAAGTAAAATTCGGCGAGACGCATGTATGTGTGCACATCAGTCAATATGTTAAAAAAACATTGACCAATATTATAATTCACAGGAAATTTCCCGATTGCCAAGTTTTTTTGCGAGACTTCCTGTGACAAACCCTAGTTTTACAGCGTGCCCAAAACAATGCCTTGAGCCACCTGTAATTATGACAATTCATTTGTAAAATCATTGGCAAATAAAAAATATTTAATTTAATTTTTTGACGTACAACTGTGAAGTAAATATTAGGGATAAAAAAAAGGCTAGAACAAGATTAGTGGTTAGCTAACCAGTCTCACTTTACTCCGGTTTTAGGAACAGACGGGTGAGAGGAAATTTTAGACGTTATGACATTATTTATATGTACACAAATAAAAATCAATAAATCCATTTATCAAACTGTCCGTACTGGAATTCGAACCCGTGAGCTCCACAATAGAACGAGGTTTACCACTCGAAATGTGACTTATCACTATCAAGTTTATTTCCCTAAGTTTATTTACCGTAATTAGTACTATTATCATTTGTGTCTAGTTCCCGCCCAATGTTAAGTAGAAATAAATAATCCAAAGTAGTTAAGAATTAGAATCATTTTTTACCTTAGAAATAAATAACGTCGAGATATATTTAGCCTGAAGATGCTTCTTGAAGAGACGAAATAAGTTTAGTAACACTACCAAGGAATAACAATATTATCAATTTAAACTGTACCAGAAATTGTTTGCCAAAAAATCCTCATTTGTGTAATACAACATAAGCGTCAAATACAGGGTTGACGAACCTGCGGCCTTAAGGCCACATGTAGCCTTATAGGGTATCAAGTGCGGTCTTTCAACCGAAATAAATTATTTTCATTTTTTTCCTTCATTTACATACATTTAATGTATGTTTCTTAAATGATTATTATTTGATTTTAAGATAAATGAATGCCGCCTTCCGACAAGAAAACGTTCGTCGCCCTTCGTTTAATACAAGATAGGTGTCTGATATATGGTGCAGTGGTCAACGTCGTACGATTACGAAAGTCCCGAACTAAAGTCCCGGTACGGACAGTTTTATAAATTGATTTTTAATCGATTTATGTATGTAAGCATGGATGTTTGTGATATCTAGAATTTTCTAGCCCTCATCCGATCTTAAAAACAAGACACAGCGAGAGCGATTAGCTAGCTACTAGTCCTGTCCTAGCCCTATCATTCTATCTCTACTCTCTTCAAAAAAGATAGAGTACCAAGCAGTTTTCGTAGTAAATTTTTGTAGAGATACCTTCATTAGGAGTCCATATGATCTGCATTGGGATCGGGAAAAATACAAAATATATAATACGATAACCAATTGATCGCAATGGCAGAATTTTCTTTTGCAAAATAAAGATTCCTCCCCTTTTAACCGTGTGAAACAGACAGCGTGTTCGAAAATGATCCTCGATCGCTGTTCGACGCTTTTGGCGTGCATAAAAGTGCATCAATACAGCATGCTAACGCAATTCCTGACACTCGTTCACGGCGGGGCTATCATAATTCACCACCCCTCCCATTTTTTGCGCAGCCGGGCGTCATCGCTAATGCGATTTTTGCATGAGAGCATCTGCCGTAATATGTGTGAAGTTTTTTTGTCTATCTCGAAAAATGCAGTTAAAAGTTTCGCGCTGTGCTTCAAAATACACATTGCCTTTTCCGAGTTGGCAGATTAAAGTGGTAGAGGGTACAATATTTATTGATTGAATTGCTATTTACTTGGTAGAACTCCATTATAATAGGATAAAATATCAAAGTATTTAGTTTCACAACATTTTATCAGGTAGTTTGATAGCTATTTCAACTTAACGCCATCGTCACAACCATACTTAAAATTATATTAGCTTAGCTATGTATACTGTATAGAAGAGATAGACGATATTATGTCATATCACATGTTCAAATATAATATTTATTTAAAATTAAATTTTTCAAGGTTAGCTAAAATAAGTTTAGGTATACTTCTGCCGATGGTGTTAAACCAAAATAACTATCGACTACTGAATAAAATTTTGTGGAACTAAATACTTTGATATTTTATCCTGTTACAATATTTTTTTCAGGCTCAAAGAAATAAAACTTATTAATGAATTTTTAAATCCATATCAGCTCCATACTCGTAGCATATGGCTACCAGTCGGTTCCTCCAAGATTCTCTGTCCTCCACAGTCTTCTTACTTCCTCCCAGGTCACACCAGCGTCCCTTAACTTCACCGAATACATCGTATGGATGGTCTTAACCTGTCTTCCAGGGCGACGTAATCCATCCGGCTAGCAGGAGACACAGGAAAGATTCAGGCTCCCTGAGGCACTCGCAGCACATGTTCAAGCCTACTCCATCTTCGCTTTTTCATTTTGGAAGTAGTAGGAAGAGGCAGGTCCGCTCTCTTACATCCGAATTCCTAACAAATTCAAACCACCGTACCCCTAATATTCACAGTATACGGTTACCCTGTGTTTTAGCGAGCTGCCCGCCAGGATACATGCGTTGAATAGGTGACACTTAGTTCTGACCGAGTACAATCGTGAGTGCTCCAGTTATCCCTAATTGGATCGCGAACTCTTTGCGCGGATTGCTATCTCCCGTGATGTGTACCCCCAAGTATGTGAAGCCGTCGAATCTTTCGATGTCTTGCCCAGCGCTCGCCAGAAAACAGTCTGGGTCTAAACAGAAACTTTGTTTTTTGAAAAAGAGCAAACATGGTTTTATTAATTAATCGTTAAAGTGAATGCGTTGAAATATTGATTATACGTAATTACGTGGGCTTCTTATAATGGTTTTGCAAAGGTGATGGATTAATATGTATTTGGTCATTAAGGAGGTTGTTTTTTTAATCCATGTCCGCTCCTGACGTGGATCATATGGCCTCCTAATGGAGGGATCTCAACAGAATTTTTCTATGAGAACTGCTTGTTACTCAGTTGCTCAACCTTTCTTTTTTGAAGAGAGCAGGAATGAAATGATAGGTATAGGACAGGACTAGTGGTTAGCTAATCGCTCTCGCTACTCCCTGTGAAGATCGTATGAGTGGGAGAGAATTTTTCAGACATCACAAACACTCAGACTACGAACAGAAATCCATAAATCGATTGAGAGATCAATTTATTAAAACCGTCCGCACCGGGATTTGAACCCGAGACATCCGTAACCGTAGCCAGCGACGCTACCATCTGCGCCACGGACGCCGACATTATTAACAGACAGATTTGACTGATTTTAAATACGCGAACTACCTCTTAAAAGAATCACACAGCATAACTTCTAATTCAGCCCCGGTATGCCCACATTTATGTAATAAAAGCTTCGGGCTTAATTTCTTAGAACAACTGGACGATGGAGTGAAGCCTATTATAATATCCTATTATAATGGAGTGTTACCGAGTAGATGTTAATTCAATCAACAAATTAAAAGATACTTTAACGGATTCAGAATTATTTATTAACAATCGTTTGGCCTATGTTACTAAAATATTTATATTTATTGATTATATTTTCTCTAAATTCATTTTGAATTCGGGAAAACTTGATACTTGTAAATAATTAATACAATCTAACTTGCCAGGGGCGCATCCAAAATTTATATGTTATTTACGAGTGAGGCGTTTGTTCTCTTAAACATATGATGCCGAACCCCGGTGTGTAATCGCTTTCTTCACACGCGTTGGGGAAAACAAGGCCTCTCCTGTATTAGGGTTTCATCCAGGGGTGGACTGGAGAGCTTTCGCTGGGGCTCGCGCGAGCCCCTTCTTAAATTAAGAATAAAAAATATTCTCAGAACAAATCACTACGTAATGTGATTGCACTTTTAAGGTGTTCACTGTCAATTCTTGGTGGAGAGGTATTATATTAAAAAAATATTAGAAACTATTTTCGCGTCTTCGCCTCTTTTGTATCCGTTTCATCAATCTTAGCATATATATTATACCAAAAAAATTAATTTTAATTTTACTTATAAGAATTGATTTTGGTTTTTTTAAATTTGTTTTTCAGATATAGTTTGGATGCTCCTGGCCGATCTTCATTAACCATTTATCATGTGTTGTTTAGCATGTTATGTTGTTTTAATAAATAAAATATATACAACCTGACATTTATAAAATTTTTTGGTTCGGCCCAGCCTTGAATTTTGCAAAAAACTATCCTCAAATCACCAACATGGAAATGGATCTCACCAGAGAGCAAACAGGCATTGCAAAGACAACTTATTAAGTAAATTATTACACTTAATTCATTATTCGTAGAGTATTTCAATTGTGCGCAAAACTCCCTCAAATCATCTCTCGCCATGGCAATTAGCGAAAAACATTAAGTAGACACTTGCACTAAAATCATTATTATCAATCGTTTTTATGCAAATATTTGTATAAGAGTCTTAGAAAAAAATCCGTTCCTTCCCCTGAACAGCGCAAATAGTTCTGAAATTAAGCGAGCCCCTTGTTAACGTATATCCAGCCCACCGCAGGGTATCATCTAATATAAAACTTAAGCATCTGCGAATAAGACGAATAAGAAACAGTTTCGAGTACCAACATGAGAGAACGAACACCTGTTCCTTAATGTCCTTTATTCGCTTGTTACGTCATACTTATTGTATGTGTAAAGGAATTATTCGTCCAAGGAAAATATTATCTTTGAATATGTAACAAAGATGTTTTATTTATTCGATTTTTTTGATGGATATGTATCTTTCATAATTTATTTTACCCTGATACTTTATTTGGTCGTAGTTATGCAGAACGTAACAAGTTAACAAAAAAGTAAAAAAAATATAATATATATAAGGATCAGGTGCGTGAAGGTTTATTCTTTGGTTCTGCTGAAAAAAGCATGGCTCTAAAAATATATTATTTGTATAAAAGACTTGAAATATTGTGCTGATCATACAAGTCAGGCACTCGGGTAACAGTCACGCTACCCCATTTACAATAATAAACTAAATGATCTAATATTCTATATAAAACAGTCAGACAGTTGGTCATATTATACATTTAATAGATAAGATTAAATTAATCACTATATCTATCATTCGATGGTGTTTTGGGTGATTGGATCTCATTTTAAAAACGACAGACGTAAATTAAAAAAATAAATTGACAACTTTTTGGAAGGGAAACATCATTTTGCATTGGTTTTAGGTTTAAAAATTCTGACTCCGGCCACTTGATGTAAACCACTATCACATCGACAATCCGTACGCATAATCTCGTATCAGCAAACATGAGAAATTACAGTAGTGCATTTCAAAGATTCATAACGCAACTCTCCATATAATGTTTTCCATAAAAACAGTTTTCACTCTCTCCTGAACACCGTCGATGTAAAAATAATAACTCAGAGCTGTGGCTTTCACATTTTTCCTACATTTTTAATTTCATGTGATTGCAAAAGTGCCATTTTTCTTCTTCTCCATAACCTCTCCAAATATGTAGAAAATGAACTGCAAAATTTAGTATTTCAACAGTGGAGATTTTAAGTAGAATCAGTTTTAATATTTTTTCTGTTTAGTGTCGATGTTTATTTAATATCTCCGATCCCAATGTGAAGTAAATTTACTCCAAATGGAGGAATCTTACGGAAGTTTTTTCTACGAGAACTGCTTGTTACTCAGTTGCTCAACATTTATTTTTAGAAGAGACTAGGGATATAAGTATAGGGCTATTAGTAAGCTAATCGCTTTTGCTACTTCCCGTTCTTGAGGGATGGGCGGGAGAGAGTTTTAGACATCAAAAACATTCATTACAACACAAATCGATTAAATTCTATGAAACAGTCCGCATCGGGAATTTCGCCTGCGACATCCGTAACCGTAGCGCCAATGATGTTACCAACTCCAAATATGGAGCAAATTTAATATTTCAACAGTGGAGATTTTAAGTAGGATTAGTTATAATTATTACTTATATTTTTGATGGATTCAACGGTAGCATTTTGCAATTTTATTTTAAACATAAAATTAAAATTGATAACTTTGTTATTCCACTGGTTGTGTTAATAAATGTGAAACGTGTAGAAGCATCTTCAGTGTGTTGTAATTAGGTAATATTAGTCTATCATTGCTTATGTCTTACCCCCTTCCACGTCCAGTGGAAGGAAATAAGCTCACAGCACCCTTCATTTTTATATTGAGAATTTGAACCATTGCTTACATTAGAAATAAGTAACCTTGCTATATACTTCATCTGCAAATGATTCTTATAGGAACAAAACAAGTGTCTCATTTAGTTATTTATCTAGTGTAATAACTAAGTTATTAATTTTAATTTTGTATTAGAATTAGTCATATTTGTGCTGTATACTGTCAATGTTTTTTTACCATGCCCGTTCTCAACTTGGAGCATATGGATTCTTAATGGATGTATTTTAACAGAGGTTTTGAACTACTTGTTACTCAGTTTCTCAAGCTCTGTTTTTTTCGAAGTATACGGATAGAAGGATAGAGCTAGTACAGGACTAGTTTCATAAATTGATTTTTCAATCGATTTAAGGATCACTGTCCATAGGCATGGATGTTTGTAATCGTTAAAGTTTCGTTATTACCACCATTAGGAGGCCATGTGCTCCGCACTGGCAGCAGACATGGTAAAAAAAATACTTTTATTTAAAAACAAACTGAAAAAGGTATGGTAAATTACTCAAAATTAGTATTATTCAGTTAGTGTCTTCTTCAAGATCATGAACGATATATAAATAGAAAAATAAAACACTTGGCAATAAAATAATATGAAATACTCTCTTAAATGTCTTTTTCGATTTCTAAAAGCACGTAAAAACCTAGTTTATTGAAATTGATAGTAAATATAGTCGTAGAAGTGTTTTCATTTTTTTTCCGATAGCAAGTTATAAGTTTTCCTTAGAGATTTTCCTACCTAGACTCGAAATTTATCAAGGAGAGCAGAACGCAAAAGCGATCGGCCTATATCTACGAAACTGTATTGCCGCTGGGGACTCTCAAAAAGCTGTTCACGGCATCCCGAGTTTTAATAGCGACACGTGAAACGCGTCAATAGACACTAGGGACTCCAACAATTCCTCATTACAAACTATTCGAATTTGAATTGTTGAGATTTTGTATATTTCCATGTATTTTGTCACTAATTACCCGGGTTTCGCTTTTGGTATTTTCAGGCATTCGAGCACACAAATGAACTCGAACTGACGTTAGTTCGAGCTCACTCATGTGTTCGATAAAATAATGACAAAATCCATCAAAATGTATATCTTAAATTATAAACTATTCGGATATCAAATAGTAAAACTGAAAGAATTTCAATATTCGAATAGTTTCTGAAGAACGAAAATTATATTAAAAAATCGATTTGAATAATTTATAACATTACATTACATAAACAAAAATAATACGCTTAACAGAACATTAAAATTTGTAAGAAAACGAGCTCATTTATAATAAAAGTCACATTTATTAAAATTTTAAATCACTGATATAAACACATTTAATATGTTTTTAACGATAAGGTATCTACATTTTATAATATCAGATAGAGAAAAATAAATACACATTGCAAAACCCTTCTATCGTATTATGGTTTGAAAAATTGCAGTTGCGTCAGATTACTGTTTAAAAGGGTTTTTTAGCTCCCGAGTCATTCGTCAAGTATTATGACAAGATATTGAAAGCGCCCGAGTTTAACGAAGGCAAAAAAATACACTACCTGGGGTGTATACATTATTGTTTTTGAAGTCTGAAGAAATTGTGATGTTATCTTTCGTCGATTTTGTAAAATATTTCATTACAAATTATTACGAATACTATTCGAATAGTATTTGAATATCGTATACTTAAAAAATGGCCGCATATATACGAATATTGAATAATCGAATATTCGAGTTTGAATCCCTACGACTGCACCATAGATAAAATATAAACATAATCTATATCGATGTCCCAGTGCCATAGGACGAGAAGTTAAAAACGTGATGATTTGAGTTAAGTTAACATTATATTTTAAAAAATAAAACACAATTCATTTGTACTACTTCCACATATTTATAATGATCAGGACAGCTTGCTCATCACGAGCATTATGAACAGATAAAAATACAAACATAACAGGCTAATTTATATAAAATTGAGTGTAAAAATGAAGGGAGCTAAGTTAGCCATTATATCCGAACACCGGTCTTCTAAAGCTTGTATAAAATACAGGTTTTCTCTCAAAACGCAGATTTTTGCATACGGAAATCAGCAAAATTAAATAATTTCTCACTTCTATCTACTAACTTACATATCAAAATATCGTATTGTGTAAATATATTTTTGTGAATCGTGGCGTTCTACAAAGAAACTACCTTCAATCCTAAAACTATAAACTATTTACCACCTATTTGAATAAAAAAGTGATACAAATAATAAGTCATCACTTTTTACGAGTCAGTTTAGATGAGTCAAAATTTTGATCGGCCATAACTCAAAACTGCCAATTTATGGTTGTATCACTGTGGAACTAGGCCATCGATCTATTACCTGAAAACAGTATAAAATTTATCTTCTTTTTTAATTCATTGTATTTTCTATCAACTGGCATGTAGATGCAGTTGCATTGAAGTTTTTTATTGGTCTAGAAAGTGTCTAACAATTCGCTTTAAGATTCTGTCCACGTCCTTCCCCCCGTCTTAAAAAATATACACGGAAAAAAACTGTATAGGGAAATTCACCAAATGAATAAAAACAAGAGCCCATTCCGGATTTTTATTTAAAGCGCGGTCCTTCCATGCGGTTTTATTGGGCAAGACTTTTTCATTTTACGTGACTGAGTTTTCTTTGAGGATCAAACTTAATTAGTTCACTGTCGAAAGCAGTGCTTGTTAAACTTTTTCATTCCGCGGCCCACAAAATTTGGAAGTGAACCACGACGCATACACGGAAATTTAAATTAAATTAGTTAGACTGAGGGTGTTTGATGGAGTTTCAATATCAAATTTGAATTGTTGAAATTTTGTATATTTCTATGTATTTCGTCACTAACCACCCGGGTTTCGCCTTGCGGCATCTTCAGGCATTCGAGCACACCGATGGACTTGAAAATTTCATATTGAAATTCCATCAGGCACCATCAGTGGATGTCTTAAATTATATAAATATTTTAGTTATATAGGCCAAAAGACTGTTTATAAATAATTCTGAATTCGTTAAAGCATTTTTTAATTTTTTGGTTGAACTCGGTAACACTCCATTATAATAGGATCAAAAACAGTTATTATTAGTGCGTTAGTTGATAGCTATTTCGGCTTCACGCCATCGTCAGAGCTATGCTTGTTTGGTAATAAGGAGGTTATTGCCTTGATTATATCTTTTAATTTCCAGTCGTTGTAAAAAATTAAGCCCAAGGCTTTTCGAAAATCCGTTTTTTGAGTACCACTAATAACCTCCTTAATGACCAAATACACATTTCCCATCACTTTTACTTTAGCCATTATAAGAAACTGGCGTAATTACGTATAATCAATGAGATTTCAATGCATTTACTTTAACGAATCATTAATAATACCATGTTTGTTTTTTTTTCATCTGTCCTTACCCAGACGATCCATTGACGAGCACTGGGCAAGACATCGAGACGTTCGACGACTTCAGTGACGAAATACATGGAAATGTACAATATTTCAACAATTCAAATCTTTGCTTCGTTTGTTATTATATATGAGTCACCGAGTCGCTTAACAAGCTTCCGTAGGTTTTTAAAAATAAAAGATTTCAGCCGTGAAACAGCGGCTGCTCACAACGGGTGGAGGTGGTGCAGCCAACTTGCCATATACAAATAAACAAACACTTGCATTTTTCAATCGCCACAAAAACTAAATTTTAATTAAATCACTAATAATCCTTTCTTGAATAACAAATATGCACACATGTAAAAGGTAAAAATGCATACTAAAAATACTTGTAGCTCTGCTAGAACATTTTGTGACCTCTTTCAGAAGCCTTACGGCCGGTAGTTTGGGAAGCGCTACTCTGTAGGACTTGAAAGCACTTCATTGCGGACTTTTTTTTCTCGTTTTAATTTCTGCGTCGTTTCTAATGGCTGTTAATATTTTTAAAGAATTTTCAAATCAGTTTCTAGAATAGATAACCAAGTCTTTATTTAAAATAACAAGTAAGAAATACTTGTCGGCATATTGGCAGAAGGCCATTAGTCGTAAATCAGCTGTTTTGAATTATGAATGTAGTACGATAGATTTTAGAACTGTCTTAGGCATTTTCCATGAACTGTTTACGTACTTGGAAAAAATCAATATGCATTAAGTAAATTTCTTTCATAGTTATCAGTGGCCAAAAAATTATAATTAACATTGCTATAAAAATAATTACTTATATTTAAATTGAATTTGTAAATGATTAAAGAATTTCATAATGAGGTTAGTCAAATAAATACATAGAGAAACATATATTTATCATGATTTTCTTAAAAGTCGATTATCTAAAGACAAGATTTTTTGACTTAACGTCTTCTACCATTATAATGTCGAAATACTATAAGAATGTCGGTGTTCAACTTTGCATATTAATACATAAACCCGATTACCTTTTTGCAGGGTTTAAGAAAATGCATTTTTTTTGTTTTACACTGATTTTTTCGCTTTTACATAGTGTTTTTATAAAGATATTTTTTTCCATACCCGCTCTCAATGAGGAGCATATGGTCTCCTAATAGAGGTATCTTAATAAAAAATTTCTACGAGAACTGCTTGTTACTCAGTTGCTCAACCTCTCTTTTTTTTTTCGAAGAGAGTAGGGATAGAAGGATAGGGCTATGACAGGACTAGTGGTTGGCTAATCACTCTCGCTACGCCCCGTGAGGATGGGATGGGTGGGAGGGAAGACTCAGACTACGAACAGAAATCCATAAATCGATTGAAAGATCAATCTGTGAAAACTGTTCCGCACCGGGAATTGAACCCGAGACATCCGTAACCGTAGCCAGTGACGCTACCAACTGCGCCACGGACGCTGACATATAATATATATATGTATATATATATATATATATATGTATATATTTAAAAACACTATATTTAAAAACAATGTGAATATTGAAATAGAATTTTTTTTCATTTGTCAAATTTTAAGTTGCAAGATTCATGACTCATCCAAGGCTTGTTATTGTTTGACACATTTATGTTTCGATTTTGTTCCCTCTCTGGTTTTTATTTTTGAATGTCTAATGTGTTCTTTAAATCGAAAATCATATCAATTTATTACTTAGTATGTGTGTATCTTTTAAATCTATTGTTCTATATAAATAAAAAATAAATTTGAATTATTTTTGAGTTTGAAAATTTTATATTATGTGGGTATTTTGAGTAATGGAATCTATTTCCCATTTTAATATGGGCACCTTATCTTTTTTTCCACGGGTTTTCTTTAGAACATCTTCTCCGTGCAAAAAGAGAATGGAGTGTACTGTTTTTATTGATACGTTTTTTTGTTTTCTAACCGTGTAAATGCAAAAAAATCAATGTAAAAAATAATTGGTTCGTTTTCTTCGACCGTGCAAAAAGAGAATAGGGCAGAGTGTTTTTAATAAAACTTCTTGTGTTTTATAACCATGTAAATGCAAAAAAATAGTGTAAAAAAATGTTTGTCCGTTTTCTTATACCGTGCAAAAAAGCCGTGCTAAAAGAAAATGTGTAATGTTTTTATTAATACTTTTTGTGTTTTATAGCCTTGTAAATACAAAAAAATATTGTAATGTTTTTTTCGTTTTCTTATCCGTGCAAAAACTGTTCTTAATTTTTATTTTTAATAGTTGACAGCTTCAGATACCTCTGTGTGGACATCCCGGAGAACTGCTATCTTCTCGCTATTCGGTTAGAATACCCGGAGCTGCATTTAGCTGAATGCTACACGATCAAAACCAAATGCCATTTGTTCAACGCTTGCATTCTACCTGTGCTGATTTACGGTAACGAATCATGGCACCTGACGAAGTCTCAAAAAAAACCGAATACTTAGCTTCGAGAATAAATGCTTGCACCGGACATTGGGGGTGAGGTGGTTAGACTTCGCGAGGAATTTAGAGATTAGGGAACGTACTGGGCAACGCCCTCACATCGGCGGTTATGGATAGACGTTGAAACTGACTGGATAACGTGCTGCGGATGCTTCCGCAAAGCCTCAATACTGCTTTACTCTTCTTCCGGCCTGTGGGATTCCGGCGTCCTGGAAGACCATCGGGTACTATCCATAGGATGTACTTGACCGAGCTGAGGAGCTCTGGCATTTCATGGGAGGAAGCAAATCGGTTGGCGGGTGACAGGGATTCATGGAGACGCCGCGTGGTAGTTATATGTTCCACATAGGAAGCGAATATGAAAGAAGAAGAAGAATTTTTAATAAATATTTTTGTGTTATTTATATAAACGGGTAAATTCAAAAAAAGAGTTTAAAAAAAATTTGTCCGTTTTCTTGGACCATGCAAAAAAAAAAGTGCAAAAGAAAATCGGGTGTATTGAAGTATTGCTGGGCGAAGCGTGTAATTAAAAAAGTTGCAGTTTTAATTTTCTCACTTACTTTTAATCAGTGAAGTAGGTGCAAGAAATGATGATTACTCTTGCATGTTTTTTTATTGCGAATTACAAATGGCGTTCGCGTCTATTTTAATTACTGGCAGTGCCGACTCGCGGGAAGGGGAACCATCGTTTTGAGAAACCGGTCCTCGCCCCGCGTCCCGATGCGATCGTGGGATGAATTCAAACGAGAAAAATTGCCGTTGAAATTAAAATACATTTATCTACGTAGGCAGGATAACGTTTGTATTTTGGTTACGAAAATATAAATAACATCGGTATAGTATTTTTAGCATATTCGTGTTTTTTTGTTTGTCAACCTTCATATTTCGTGTATTTTTTACTTAATTTAAACAAATCAGGATGTGTTGAGTCAATTTCGTTAGTGGCAAAAAGCTGTAATTAATATTACTAATAATTAAATGAAATTCTTAAATAAGAAATGGTTAAAATACAGTCAGTCTTGGTAACTTTGGCCCAGTTCTGAGGGTTTTTGTAATAGTATTGTTCTACATAGAATTAAACTAATGTCTTAATACGAAATTTAATCAACACAAATAGATTTAGTGTTAAAATTGCTATATAAATATAGATAAAACCAGGTGGGTAACATTTTCATCCAATTCGGGTAGCTTTGGCCCACGATACAAATAATCACTGTAATTACTATAAATTCAGTGATTTTAAAGTCTTGGCAACATTTCTTTATGCTTTCATATGTTCTGTACATAATTGAGATGGGAAAAAATATACAGCATTCGGTTTACAGATTAGCAATACAAATTGAAAATATGGGTAAAACTATTTATTTCAAGATAAGTTTTCAAATTGTGTTTTATCATTCCAAACTAACAGCTTACAAATTCGAAAATTAAACAAAATATGTTGCAAATTAATTCATATTTCTACTACCTTTGCTTAACTAATAATATATATTAAAAATTTTCATATGGCATTAGTATTATTATAGTATTATCATGGTATTATTTTACTCATGTAGTGGGTCAATCTTAGACCGATAGGCAAACTTATCCAAATTGATGGTATGTATATAGAAAGATTTAAATTTCGTGACTTTTTGAGAAGTCGCTTATCCAGTCCTATCATTATAAATGTGTGGAAGTAGTACAAAACGAATTGTGTTTTATTTTTAAAATATAGCATGTTACGAAACCCACAATGCTATTATAATTGTAAAATCACTGGTAGTTCTAATAGTAGTTGGAAAGCGGCAATTCGTCACTCTGTTAATGCGTTGTTTACAATATAAGGATTAAGGTATCAGTGTGGATCCTAGACGTATAATATTTTATCTCGTAAATAATATTTGTCGCATTTGTATCTTCTATATAAACGTTATACACTGTTTACTGTCTGTCAGTTCGAGTCCATTCGTGCGCTCGGATGCCTGAAGATGCCGAAAAGCGAAACCCGGGTCGTTAGTGACAACATATATGGAAGTGTACAAAATCTCAATAATCCAAATTTGATATTGAAATTTCATCAAGCACCCTCAGTCGATGTCTTAAATTATAAAACATGTGTGTTGATTTATTTATTTCAATGATCGCTTAGTAACCTTCCGTTCGTACAAAATGAGCGCAGACTAAAAAGAAGGAATGATTTCGCTTTTAATTCAAAGTACAACGAGAATGGTTTTATTTCTGCCTAGCTTCATGTCTTCTCCTCTCTTAAAATTGTTAAACATTTACTGTAAACGGACTAAGCCAGAGCTTAAAATTCGGAGTGATTTAATTAAGGGAATCGATTGAATTCTATCAGACAAGCATGTTTAAGCCTTTCTTGTTAATCAACCAAACTAATTGGGTAGCGATTGAGCGGCCGTTGATTGAAACTTAAAGGTTAAAGGTACGGTTACACTAGGGCAAGGGTCGGCAACCTCTTGGACCAAAAGAGCCAAAAGTGAGTAGCAAAACGGCTTAGAATTCTTTCGAAGGCCAAAAATTATTTTTTTAATTATTTATTCAAATTATTTAATTGAATTTTATTATGTACTAGTATAGACGTACCCGTCATAGATGCCGGTATTGAAATTGAAATACTGAATGTCTAAATTGGCTAGTATATACACCGCAAACGTCATGAGAAAATTTCATACCTACATGTGATATGTGATAATAATTAAACGTCTGCAGAGTGGTCTGGGCTATTTTATATAAAATATTTAATATATTAATTGAAGAAGATTTAATGTAAATATTTAAAAGTTTTCTTTTTTTATTGTTGAAACTATAAATGTAGAGGAGGATCTTGGTATAACTGACCGATGCGGGAGAGGGGGTGTCTGTTTAAGCCGAATGCTGTTTTTATTAAGAAAATAAGCTATCCACTACAAGGCCTGTGAAGTTTCCATAAATGGATTGAAAATATTGTAAAAAATTATGAACTTTTGTAATGCACGGATTTAGAATAAATGCTAGGGTTTCTTTGATATTATTAAAATCTTGGAATCTTCGCATAAAAGATACCATCATCTGTATTATTGCTGTTCTAAAATATTCAGTTCTAATGATGGTATGACTTGAAATGAATCAAGGATCCTTTCTCTAAGTCTATATAGACGGTGAGCCTAATCAAACCTACCAATAAATTAATATGCACATAAACATTGGAAAAAATTAAAATTGTGAATTCAACAAAGAATTAGCCACACGAATTGTCCCAAGAGGGACATGTGGCTCGCGAGCCACAGGTTGCCGACCTTACACTCGGGGACAAAATGAGCGACATGCCGCGGGACTAGTTGCGGGGATCTACGTCGATGCTGCTGAAACAATACTTGGTATCATTTTGACTGTACACACCACAGGTCACGTCTGTGTCGCACGACAAGTTATGAATATAGCTTTGTAGAAAATAAAAGAATACGTATTATTGTAATTCAATTGAAGCATTTTGAATTGAATCAAAACAATTAATTTGAAAACGTGACATATTTGGCAAAAGATTTTTACGATTATCTCTAAACTATGAAAATAGGGATGACACTTTGACACCTCACGTCAAATAATCATGATAACCTCAAAAAAGTAACGTGGTCTATATAAGTGAATCTTGGTAATAAACGTTTGTGATACAAAAATATCACTCAGTTAAGGTAAACATAGTTCCGTCATATTAAGTTAAATTATAATTTTCAATAACAAATACATTTATAATTGAAATTACACTTAATACACTCGCCACCATCTGACATGTTGCATATTGCGCTCGCTATCAAAGCGGGCGCATGCGGCATCTCCCGCGGCACGTAGAATAGCCGCTCTATGTTACGTGCGACGTTGTGAGACAGTGAGAGCAACGCTGTAACATCACGTATATGGCGTCCTATTGGAAGTATATTAAAATAAGTTTTTATATGAAAACATTTTGTTATTCAATTTACTGTCTTTTGAGTGTAGGGATAGATGGATACCACAGGTCTTGTGATTAGCCAATCGCTCTAACTACACCCCGTTTTAGGATCGGAAAGGAAACAAAAATCTATAAATCGATTGATTTTCTGGATTCCCGGAATCCCAGGATCATAGAAAGGGTCCGGGATTGGATGCCATAGTTAGGAGGGAGTTCTAGACATCACAAACATCCATGTCTACCAACAGAAGTTTATAAATCGATTGAAAAATCAATTTAAGTAACTGTCCGTACCGAGATTTGAACTCGAGACATCTGTAGCCGTAACCAACGACGGTGACCACAGCACTAACATTTAACGCGTGAAATTAAACTTAATTGCCAATACCGGGATCGGAAAGAGGGTCCGGGATTGGATGCCCTTGGCGGGAGAAAACTTTAGACACCACAAACATCCATGACTGCGAAAAATATATATAATTCGATTGAATAGTCAATTTTTGAAACTATCAGTACCGAGATTTGAACCCGAGACACCCATAACCGAAGCCAACGACGTTGAACTCTGCATCACGAACCCAGCACTATTTTATGAATGCGGTATTTTCCAGCTGCGTCGGATTACTCCAACTTGTGTTTATTCAACTACTAAAATTACGGCAAGCTTAAAGAGTTTTTTTTAGCCCCGATCCATTCGCCAAACTCAAGAATTATAAACTTATGATATAAAATATTGAAAGCGCCCGAGTTGGGCAGAAAGAAAAATAAAACCACTGCCTGAGGTATTTATTATTGTTCTTGAAATCTGGAGACATTGTGATGTGATCTTTTGTCGATTTTGTAAAATATTTCATCAAAAATTATTACGAATAGTTTCCTAAGTATTCGAATACCAAATAGTTAAAAAGGAGCCAAATGTATTCGGATATTGAATATTAGAATATTCATTTATGAACTGGACGATTGATACGTAAAATTCACATCATTACGATGTCATCAGCTTGGCATGTTTAATAATTTATTACGTCTATGCATTCAATAAAATTCCAATATATCTCAAGTCTTATGCTTTGCTGGGTATTTATAAATACCAGGGTATCATAATAACTCACCCCCACTGAATGTTCTCGGCAGCCTCTTAATCAAACTGTCTGGAATCTCTTCTGCCGCGAGACGTATGTATTCATTGAAAGAAAAATGTTACCTCCTCGAAATGAAAAATCCCGCGTCGCTTTTCTGCTCGCCGGGTAGTTTTTATTTTTGAATTCTGTAAAAATTAGAGACATACAGAGTATTTTTTAGCATATTCGTGTTTTTTTGTTTGTCAACGCTTTTTTTATCTTTGTGCGTAAGGAAAAAGGCGTCAAGGCTTAAAAATAAACTTAAACATGCCAAAATAGCTGCAAATAATATATCACCGGCATAGTGGCAGAAGGCGATTAGTCTAAAATTGACTTTTTCGTGTTTTGGATGCAGTACTGTAGATTTTAATCGTCAGAAAAAACAAGCTTGCAATATTCCATGTATTTTTTACGTAACTTGAACAAATCATTATGAACTAAGTCGATTTAGTTCACAGTTATTAGTGGTAAAAAGCTATAATAGCTTGTAATAACGAAGAAAAAGAATTAATAATAATTAAATCGTATTCTTTAAGGATTAACGAATCTCATAAAGTTTTTAGTTCCATAATTACTGTTTACAGAGTACAATTACTCAAAAGTGGTTCTAGGATAAAACTGTCCAGGAAAAAAGCGGACGAAAAATAGCAAACCGGAAAAAACCGGGCAGGGAAAAAAGTGGACATGGAAAAAACCAGAGACGGAAAAACCCGCACACAGAGTAGAAAAAGAAGTATTCACATTTAAAATATAAGTATTTTTCAGTTGCAAATATTGTGCAGTTCATGCAGTTCATGTACAAATAAAAATATGAAATAGACGCTATTTAAAAGAATGAATGAATCACATTGTAAGTGTACAGTCATATACAAATAAGATCGTGTCAATCCTGTATCAGCTGTTTTATTATAAGTGAAACAGTTGAATAAAATGCATTTACGTATTTTTACTGTAAATATATTATAGAAAATTTATTTCTAAAAAAAGTCATAAAAAAAGGAAAGACGAAATTACTGAGTACTGAAGTCTTATGTACTGAACACTTTCAAACAATTTTTTTTTTATATTTTTTATTTTTTTATTTTTTTACAAAAATATCTGGCGTTTTTTCCTGTACGGTTTTATCCGTCCACCTTCAAAACTTCAGTTAGTGTCTTCTTTCATAACAACGACTATAATGTATTCTCGATCGAAAAAACTTAGAGATAATATAAAAAAGTTATTAAGAGTGATTTGCATAACCAAATTAGCTTCACCAAAACTCTGCTTTAAAAGAAAGTAAGTTTGTACAAAACTTTCGTCATTTTCCCAATTTCGATTCCAATTAAAAATATTGTTTTATCTTCCGGACACAGCGCTATGTAAATAGCAATTCGACCTTTTCGGTTTTTATTATGACGAAGGACCTTTTTCTTGTCATTTCATTTTATTTTTTAAATTTGTCGTTGGCCAGTAAAAGTTTTGACAGACTATTAACTCTTAACCTATGCGTGACATGAGCGAGTTAACTCGCCAAAGTCTGTATGTGTTGTCAGGCTATCGACGAGTTAATTCGCAAGCTATTATCATCGTCATAATAAGCCATCAAATATTAATTTTGACTTTTGTACTGTAAAATTGTTTAACGCAATTTATTAACATCGCATTATGAACAGACCATAGTGGCTTTACAAATACGAAACAATAAAACAACCTACAAAAAGGTTTTGTCGTAAATGTTGTGCTAGTCTTCCAAAGTGTTTTAACCTCGAGAGTGACATGAGCGAGTTAACTCGCCAAAGCCTGTATGTAGAGTCAAGCCATCGACGAGTTATCTCGTGAATTCTTGTTATAGTCATAACAAGCCATCAAATATTTATTTTGACTTTTTTAGTATAACATTGTATAGTACCATCTATTGACAAGTAGTGAATTCTTTTCCTGAGGTCAAATATCGATATTATCAACGTAATCTGCAAGTTTTGCAACTTGACGTCTGTAGATGACACAAATTCGTTTGCACATAAGGCGCACATGCATTTAATGTGACATTATGTGTGGAACTTGCTTTGAAATGTACCATTCGTTAGAAAACTATAGTGTATAAAAATTGATATTGGTTATTTCGGTAAAGAGACTTACATTCTGAGGGTGTGACAGCCCTGTTTATGTGTATTTATCATTCATATAATTCAGAAAATTACAAGAAACGTGTTGATTTGGTAGATGTTCTTCTACAAAAATCTAAATTATTTTTTACCTATTTCATATTTTTTAGCTGGCCTACAAGTGTCCAGTAGAATTTGCCTGACACTAAAAAAGTTAAGTTAAAACACATATCTGCTCATATATTTTGATCTCCTGATACTTAGCCATGCATATTTTTAAATTTTCGTAACTAACTTATTAAAAATAAAGGCTTTTAATTCTCAAAAAAAATACAGACCATTTTTAATGTACTTTTTTTCATTTTTTCCAGGTATGTCCAATATTGAAGGAAAGATTCATTTGAACATTTGGATTAATGTAAGTAAAATTAATGTCTTTATTTTTTTATGGAACCTATATTACCTTAAATTTTGTGATATCTCACTCTTAGGACAACACCACGAAAAACCGAAAAATGCTGGTTTTAAGATGTGAATGCTAAATCAACTGGCTGGTCAGTATTTTTGATAATATCGCTGGTGTTTTGCCCGATTGATGAAATCCTCAAAAATTACAAAAATGATTTGATCTCATTTTAAAGACGACAGAGCAGGTTTCGGCGGAATGATTGACCACTTTTTGAAAAGGAAACATCATTTTATATTGGTTTTAGATTTAAAAATTTTGAAGTAAGCCACTATTATATCGACACTCCCTAAGTATAATTCCGTTTTTGCAAACGTGAGAATTTACAGGAGTGCATTTCAAAGATTCATAACCCAACTCACAATATAATGTTTCGATAAAAACAGTTTTTACTCTCTCCTGAACAATTTCAGTTTTGAAGGTTGTCCAAAACAACGTCGATGTATTTTTAAAATTCTGGAATAAAATTGCCATAATTAAAATATGGCTATATAGTACCTACCAGGAAATATTTCATATTATTATTTTATGACACACACATAAGTTTTTAGTTATTGTATAATGAGCTCTACCGAGTACATCCTATGGATGGTCATCAGCAGCCTTCCAGGAAGACGTAATCTATCCGGTTGGTAGAAGAGGGACTCAGGCTTCCTTCCGCAGAACATGCCAAATCCAAGATCATAGTCGCTTTTTAATTTGGACGTAATAAAAATATATTTCTCAGCACCGTGGTACAGTGGTTAACGTCGTTAGGTACGGTTACGGGTGTCTCCGGATAAAGATTCATAAATTGATGTTGGGATCAATTTATGGATTTCTGTTCGTAGGCATGCATGTTTGTTAACTGAATTGGCATTTAATTGGTACAACTCCATTATAATACGGCAAAATTTCGAAGTATTTAGTTCTACGAAATTTTAATTTGTTTGTTGATAGTTCTGACGATGGCGTTGAGCTGAAATAGCTATCAACTACCTAATCAAAATTTTGTAGATCTAAGTACTTTAATACTTTACCCAAGTATGAACGTTTGTGATATCTAAAATTCCCTCTCAATCATCCTTTCCTAAAAACAGGGCATAGCGAGAGTGATTAGCTAATCACTAGTCCTGTCCAAGTCCTATTCTTCTAACCCTACTGTCTTTGAAAACAGAGAGGTTGAGCAACTGAGTAACAAGTGGTTCTTGTAGAAAACTTCTGTTGAAATACCTCCATTAAGTGGCCATATACTCCACATTTGGAGCGGACTTGGTAAAAACAGCACGTAATAACACAAGTGTCCGTGGCGCAGTTGGTAGCGTCGTTGGCTACGGTTACGGATGTCTCGGGTTCAATTCCCGGTGTGGACGGTTTTCATACATTGATCCTTCAAGCGATTTATGGATTTATGTTCGTAGTCTGCGTGTTGGTGATGTCTAAAACCCCCTCCCACCCATCCGATCTTCACGCGGCGTAGCGAGAACGATTCGATAAACACTAGTGCTATCCTAGTCCTCTCCTTCTATCCCTACTCTCTTTGAAAATGAGAGGTGGAGCAACTGAGTAACGAGCAGTTCTTGTAGAAAACTTTTGTTGAGATACCTCCATTAAGAGGCCATATACTCCACATTTGGAGCGGACTTGGTAAAAACAGCACGTAATAACACAAGTGTCCGTGGCGCAGTTGGTAGCGTCGTTGGCTACGGTTACGGATGTCTCGGGTTCAATTCCCGGTGTGGACGGTTTTCATACATTGATCCTTCAAGCGATTTATGGATTTATGTTCGTAGTCTGCGTGTTGGTGATGTCTAAAACCCCCTCCCACCCATCCGATCTTCACGCGGCGTAGCGAGAACGATTCGATAAACACTAGTGCTATCCTAGTCCTCTCCTTCTATCCCTCTAATCTCTTTGAAAATGAGAGGTGGAGCAACTGAGTAACGAGCAGTTCTTGTAGAAAACTTCTGTTGAGATACCTCCATTTATAGGCCATATGCTCCACACTGGATGCAAACTTAAAAATACCACCACGTAAGCTCCGTTTCCAAAGAAATAATTGGTAGTTAATAGAATTTAATTTTAAATAAATATTGTGATGTTTGAATACGTGAGATGACATAGTTTTGTCTATCTCTTATATTATACTGCATATATAGCTAAGCTAAAATAAGCTTAAGTATAATTATGACCATGGCGTTAAGCCGAAATAGCTATCAACTACCTGATAAAATTTTGTAAAACTAAATGCTTCGATATTTTACCCTATTAAATTATTCGTTCTTAAATAATCTATTCCCAGACAAATATGTTTGGTAAATCGTATTGTGAAATATCGTGGAACTCATAGATACCAAATTTTGGGGTTGGAAAGACCCCAATTTATCTGCACTCTGGTGAAAATACCTTTGTGTTAACAATAACTCTGAAGGTTAGGGGAAGTTTAAGGTGTAATTTATTACACCAAATTATCTATTGTATCTGTTATATTGCCTAATTCCAGGTGACGCTGTGCAGGAATGTGTGTTTGTGGGGGTGTTATCAATAAATGAAATTGTCATTTTCCAAGTTATTGTGATATTAAATTTAATACGGCAAACATCGAGGGTATACTGACAGAATGCATTCAGTCATTAAAACAAGTTCTGAGATAATCGAATTTAAGGTATTATTTCTCTTTCAAGTAAATTGTTTGTTTTTGCATATCTGAAAAAAAGTGTCTAGAACTATTTGCTAGAAAGGTTTGAAAACTTTACTGTTTCCATAGAAATAAAAGTGTAATAATTTAAGCAAAGCTCTGAGAATTTGAAACAAAACATTTTTTTTGGACGTTTCGCGAGACTTAAGCGACGGTTAACGAATAATATTCATAAAATGGAAAAAAAAACCAACTACACCCTCTTAAATAAATGTTTCAATTAGTAACAGCACAGAAAGTGGAATAACAGAACTATCAATTTTAATTTTATTTTGAAAATTAATTCCTGTGTTATTTTGTATTGTACCAGAATCAATTCTTACAAGTAGGCTATAAAAATATTTTTTTTGATATAATACATATGTATAGGGAAAAAGTGAGGAAGACTCGAAAACAGTTTGCTCATTCAATACATTCGATATCTTATTTGCTTATCATATTAGGAAAAAATACTACCCACATTTTTTAAAATTCCTAATAATAAATGTATTCCTTAAATCAGTGCTCCGCAACCGGTGTGCCGCGACACAATGCTTCAGAAATGGGAAAAATTGAGTAGTGAAACATAAAACCAGTCGGTTGCTAAGATCTCCGTTGACGTTCTTAATAGAACTGCATTGATGGGGAAAAAAAGGGATTTGTGTCGAGAGGACACCAAAAAATCCTACCTTACAAAATACACATTTCTGCATATATTGGTAAGCATTGATGGCGAAATACTTCCTAGTGTAATTATAACAAACAATGATGGAATGCATTAAAATAGTACACATTGTCAAACCAAGAGCCTGAAATACACAATATTTTTTTTTTAAATATCAATCGCGTAACACACCCTGGTTTTTTTTGTTAAGTTTAAGTTTTATTAGGGTACATAGCTGAGAACGCCCAGCGTTAATGACAATGATTCGTAGAAGTCGATCCGACTTGTCGTGAAGGGCGATCGGTCAATCGCCGGCGGACACGTTCGCTGGACGTATCCATTTTTGACGGAAAGGGGTGGCTCCGACGGTAAGGGAGTAGGATTTTTGATTTTTGCGGGAGTCGATTGCCAGCCTTTGAGCTGGTAGAGCCGATGGTCCCCGTGGCCAGCACCGTTGACGTTGTGGATTGTTTTGAAATTCGACTTAATTTATGTCGTGTTACTTGCATTATAACTTAAAAGTAAATTCATGTGTTAAGTAAATGTAAATTTAGACTCAATTTTATGTGTTTGGAATTAAATTTGTTTATTTTAAACCACTGCATCTTCAATTAAAATAAATAAGAGTTGAACCGGATTTGAAATGGTGTTTGTTTGACATCCCAGACCTTCCAGGACGTCGATAATCAAACATTCGCCTCTCTTCGATTCGGATCTCTCACGCGATTGTTTCGCACAGAATGTGGACACGAGACTATTATTGAAAACAGAAAAACTATTTTGGATTTCGTCAAATAAAAAAAATGGGCTGTACTTTTATCCACTCAACTAACCTTAAATAATTTTTAGTAACTTAATTATATTTTTTTACTTTCAACTCTTACAAATGCTTTTTTTATAATTTGTAATTTTCAAAAAAAAAATTGTGTGTGCTAAATGTCCCATAACTTTGAAAAGGTAAAAGAGTTTAATTGGTTTTTATTAAAAAATGTATTAGTCACTATTTCAAATTCATCAAATAAAAACAAATCAATAAATTGTAAGTTTTGTTTATTAAATTTACATATTTCAGCTTGTAGTGTGCCGTGAAATATCTATGAATGCTTAGGTGTGCCGTGGGTGAAAAAAGGTTGCGGAGTTCTGCCTTAAATGACAAAGTATCTACAAGTATCCGGTCGGCAGACTGTGTAAGGAGATAGATGCGCCGCAAGATACTGCACTGAAAAGAAATCGGAATGTCATTGATTTTGTATTTGAAGCATTGGTCTTATTGGAGTGCGTGTTCAGAATAATCATCCAATTCGAGATTATAGTGCGATTTGTGACACCTGAGTTACTGATCAAATTTTTTTTTTTATTATTGTTTAAATATTTTTATAGTTTTAATTGGAATTTAGATTGGTGTGTTTTTTTACTATCCTTGCATCAACACGGATATTGAAGGCGTCCCTTTGACGCCGAACATGTCATAAAGTATACCTGTAGCTCACACTTATCGTTCATTCGTATATATGCTGGCGTTAAAAAAAAACCTAGCAGATTGAGCATCCGATCCCGGAAGCCTTTTCTGATCCCGGGATTGAAAAGAAGCCAGATTTTCATGTTTGAAATTGTCAAAAAATGTTTATTTGTAGATAATATGTACCACGAAAAACTGTGTAAATGAAGCCACGGAAAAAAATGTAAAAGTGCTCATACAAAATAAAAATAAAACTCCGTGAAAAAGGATTTGCAGTTCGTACAAAATAGGAGGATAGGTAGGTATGTTCCTAAAAACTTTTTAATTAATTTTAGTTAATTTTATTTATTTATCAGAATATAAAATAATACAAAATAATAATAATTATGAATACGTGCAATCACATAAAAATTGTTTGCTTATTTTTAAAATATGTAGGTACCTAGGTATCTTCATAATTATGCAAAAACTATTTCCATGCAGAATATTCGTATGTAATTGAGCGTATATTTTTTTCAATTTTTTTGTATTTTTATTAGTAATTAAAGACATGTTACAGTAAGATGACAACAACTTCACACGTACGCATCTAAAAATAGAATAGAACAACTGTTTTTTGTAGATAATGATGCAAAAAAACAATAAATTGTCTGCAGTAGGCGCGATATACGAGTTAAAAGTAGAACACAATACATTTATTATTATAATATAATATATTCATCGAAAATAGTGACTCGGCCGTCGGAAATGTTTTTTATTTGTACAGTTCATCGGATAATAATTTGCATTTTAATGTAAATTATCTTTTACTATTTTATAGCAAATCCTCAAATCCCGGTAATGGTATTAAGTAAACCCCGGAATTATGGAATTGATTAATTGGTCGAAATCCCGGGATTGTAAGCCCTACTAGCAGACTAGGTGATCTGCATCCACCCAACGGCGTCAAACATATCTATCCTTCCCAGACGTGACCTGAAGGTACGAGGTAAAGTGTCTTTCACCTAGGCATTGGGCTTGCCAGTTTATAACCGGCAATGCCAAGTTCAACGGTAAACTATTTGAGCAGGATAAGTTGGTCGAAAGGCTGGATTGCAAAACCATCAGGACGCTAATAACGTTTTGTGGGACTGCTCAGAGATTAATGCCGAATGAGCAGAACTGTTTGCTGTCGTCCGTCCTCGTACGCCCCAATAGGCCACGTTGACTTGATCTCAACCAAGACCAACTTTGAGGCATTCGATAAATATGCAACATCGTTAGGGAAGCTGGATATTCTCAATTCCTCTTTGGATTGAACGCCGAGTAGATTAAGCTCTAGCGCTATAAATATTCACAAAAGCCCCAAGTGTTTCATATACTGTATTTAATAATACTTTTTGTCTTTTATGGCAGCACTAAAAAAAAAATTGGTCTATTTTCTCAGACTACACAAAAAGAAAATCGGGTGTATATCGTTCATATCTTCTGAATCACAGTATAGATCATATTGCCGATCTCAGAGGGGGTATTAGAATAACTTAAGAGTGTTGCTCGATTTAGGAAAAGGCTGCGCCAGCTGTGATAGACGAAAAGTAGAACTGAAAACTTCCTACCGATACCTCAGTTCTAAAGTGTAACAAGTCAATAATTTGCAGTTTTGATTTAAGTATGAGGGAAATATTTTTTTACCATGTCCGCTCCAAAGTGTGGAGCATAATGTAGATATCTCAACAGACGTTTTCTACGAGAACTGCTTGTTACACAGTTGCTCAACATCTCTTTATCCAAGAGAGTAGGGATATAAGGATAGGTTTAAGACAGGACTAGTGATTAGCTAATCGCTCTCGTTCTACTGTAGGAAGAGATTTTAGACATCACAAACATTTATGCCTATAAACAGAAATCTATAAATCGATTGAAAAATCAATTTATTAAAGTGTCCTCACTGGGACTTGAACTCGACACATCAGTAACCAGAATAATCGACGTTATCCACTGCACCACGGAACCGACAAAATGGAAATGCTTAGAATACCGTTATCTACCAATACTAAAATGTAACCAGTGTTGCTTTTAAGCTGCAAGCGTGCGCGGCCGTGCAGCTGTTTCAGAGCTCATTTCGGGTTGGAGCCACACATCAGTACAAACTATTCAAGCTTAATTTAGAAAAATACATATATTCATTTTTACGATATCCGTTTCCGATATGGTCCATATGGACTCTTAATGGGACTATCTCAAAAGAAGTTCTTCCTACAAAAACTGCTTGTTACGCAGTCACTCAACCTGTATTTTTCGAAGAGGTATAGCGAGAGCGATTTATTAACGTCAACTAATTCTTTGGTCAGTAACTTATTTGATAAATGGTCAGTAAGAAATAATAAATGGTTAGTCAATAATTATGCTATTGATTGAATTGGCATTTATTTGGTAGAACTCCATGATAATATGATGAAAAAACAAAGTATTTAGTTCTACAAAATTTCATTAGAGTAGTTGATAGATATTTCGGCTTGACGCCTTCGTCAGAACTATGACATGATTACATGAACTATGATAGTTAGTGTTATTTCATCCTATAATAATTATGTTTGCTCAGTAAATAATTGCCAAATAAATAAAGGTAAGGTTTAATTAAAAAACTGACAGTTTCATATAAATATCTGACCATTTCATTCAATAACTGACCGCTTATTTTGTTAACCGACCATTTATCGAATTAATTACTGACCTTTTTTATTGATTTTTTTTTGACCAAAAATTTAAATAGTTCGTGACTCAATAAATGCAGGCTTTAATTAACTACGAGTCTTGTCCTAACCCTAGCCTTGAAAAAGAGCAGTATAGTATCAAGCAGTTCCCGTAGAACTTCTTTTGAAACTAATTCATTATGAGTCTGACCATTTATTTTTTCTTACTGACCAAAAACTGAAATAGTTACTGACCCAATAAATGTAGACCGGGATATGCAATAAATGCTCGTATTTCAATGAAATTATATTTGTTCAAAAACTTCAGCAATATTTTGTAAATTATTGCAGGAAATTTTATTATTGAAGATGTAAATACTATTCTCATATCTGAAGTTTATCTTTGGTATTTTAGCATACATGCATAGTACACAATAAAGTTATGTGACGTAGAACAGGGTTCCCCAAACTATTTTTAGCGAAAACTTGAAATGGTTTTATATGCTGCTCCAGCTGCAACAAATTTAACATGTTTGACTTCATATTCATATTATATACCCAACAAAATAAACAAGTTGTTCCGTTTAAATTTAAGGTTTCGCAAAATATTCCCTCTCAAGAAAAGTTTGGGAAACGTAAGTGTAAAATTGTATAGTGTCATCTATTGACAAATAGTAAATTTTTTTCCTCATGTCGACGTAATCTGCAATCTTGATAAATATTGCAGCTTGACGTTTGTAGATGGCACAAATTCGTTTGCACATGAGATACATGGAATTAAACGGATTTGATGTTTCATTATGTGTGGAAGCTTGCTTTAAAGTGTGTAAAAAGTGTTAGTGGTTAGTTCAGTAAAGTGACTTACATTCTTAGTTTGTGACAACTTTTTTAATGTGTTTATTTTAAAATAGTATTTATCATTTCATTGTGAAAATATAAATGAAAATCTGAACGTAAATGTATTGATTCGGTAAATGTTCACAAATGTACATTATTTTATGCTTATTTCATGTTTTTTAGCTAGCCTGCAAGTGTCCACCTAGTAAAATGTACCCGGCACTAAAAAGGTTAAGCATTGTTTTTTAGCTCAAGGATTATTTCGGACGTCGGAAAGGATATTTGCATAAAGGATTATAATATACGTATGACAAACCGGAAAAAGATCAAAAGATTTATTTAGACTTTTATACAAAACAACACCGTGTTATACGAGATAGGCTTTGTCATAATGTTTCACTTTTAATTTGATTTAATTCTTGAAAGCGAAAAGCCATATTGTAATGAAAAAGGGATAAAAGAAATTTAGGCAAAAATAATATTTTTAAAAACATGCTTCTGTATCATAAATTATGACAGGTCAGTGACGAATTGGTCAACGTCGTTGGCTTCGGTTAGGGACTCACGGGTTTGGGTAACAAGTCAAAGATTTGCAGTTTTGAGTTAACACGTTCTCGGAGTCGTGTTT
Organism: Himalopsyche phryganea; assembly: GCA_022494535.1. Taxonomy (NCBI): domain Eukaryota; kingdom Metazoa; phylum Arthropoda; class Insecta; order Trichoptera; family Rhyacophilidae; genus Himalopsyche; species Himalopsyche phryganea. Next base: position 2,616,488 of record JAGVSL010000051.1, read on the forward strand.
TCATGTGATAGACCAGCCTATCAAAAACAGTCATATTTGAGTCATCAAGCGATACGTATTACAACGAAATCTTGGTTTTAATTATAGTCAAGACTCAAAATTTTGCAAAACAGTCATCTAATTTGTGGTATCACCAAAATAGATTTTGATTTTATATGATTAAAATCTCTCAATCGAATTTTAGTTCTATAATACTCCCCTTTCTGGAGACAATATTGCGGTGACACCGAGTCTACTCCGAGCTAGACTTTTCCCAGATCTGCAAGACAGGTTGTCGGGGGATATGTCTAACCACATACTGATACCAATACCTTCAACAGAAAAAATAAGCCCTGTAGAACATGCAAGGTGTGTGCAAAGCACAAGACAAGGAGTGAGACTCGGTGCATGTGTAAACATTGTCGTGTGGCTCTTCACAAAGGGCAAATTGGCAATTTTACCGTACAAAAAATAAACATTAAAATGCTTTATACAATTACAAAAAATGTCATATGATTTCATACACTATTTAAATAGTTATAACACTTTTAGTAAGCGCTTAAGAAAAATGATATTTCTTCAAAAATGAACCTTGCACAGGGGTCGTTTTACCTGATTTTGGCCGGAGCTGATAGTCCGGCCAATGAGAAAATTTTAAGTTTCCAGTTTCAAAATGTAACAAGTGGTATTCTGTGGCTATTTTAAAATGACAATGGTTAGTATTAACTAACACCTAGTAACAACTAAGAAAATCGTCTAATATTAGAAAAAAATAATTTATGATTATAATATTAATATAAATACATTTTTTAGATAACCATAGAATTTTATAAAAATCGATAGAAAACCAGATGACTACAAAAATTAGATAAAGAGTAGAAGATTAAACCTGCCCATAATCTTGTTTCCGAATTATCTCTAATCTATGGATTTTGAGTTGTTACACTTTGGAACTGAAGTATAGAACCGATTTTTCAATCGATTTATGAATTTATGTTTGAAACCACGGATATTTGTGATGTCCAACAATTCCCTCCCATCCAACCCATCACAGATAGTGATAAGCTAACCACTAGTTCAGTCATTGCCGTATCCTTTCATCTCTACTCTCTTAGAAAAAGAGAGTTTGAGCAACTGAGGAATACGCAGTTCTTGTAGAAAAACTTGTGTTTATGTGAAATACCTCCATGAGTTTGGTTTAAAATAACTGTGTTTTTTCACATCATTGAGTTTTTATGTGTTTTAATTTTTGATTTCAGATTAGTAGTTATTGATTTGTAAGGCCATATGCTTAACATTGGAAGCGGACATTGTATAAAAGAAAAAATCTTTTAAAGGTTCAAAAATCTAGTATTATTTCTAATACGTATTATATATTACAAAATCAAATACTTGATTATGATTGCATTTTATTAGGTACTTTAAATCAGCTGTTACCAACCTTTTGGCCGCAAACTGCAATAACTCCGCGTACTACTTACATTTTCTCGCGGATCACCGGTTGGCTACCACCGTTTTGAATTGCTACAATGGACGAAGTCATTTCTTCCAATTATTTGTTTTTCTATAAAAATGGAAGTTTTTCCAAATAAAAGACTTTTTAAAACCATTTCCGCTCCCAATGTAGAGTATATGGTATTGTAATGTAGGTATCTTCGAAAAAAGTAGTGATAGAATGGTAGACTTAGCACAGGACAGTGGGTAGCTAATCGTACGGTTTTTAACATCCATGTCTTTGAACAGAAATACATCAATGGATTCAAAAACCAATTTATGAAACTGTCCAAACTGGGATTCGAACTTGTGAGATCCGAAACCGAAGCCAACGAGATTTACCAATGTACCACGGACCAATACAAATTCTTAACTTGTTTAAAAAAATATATGATTTTTGGAGGTGTGTCACTCAAAAGATAATATTTAGAACATCTGATTTGTGATTTTATTTGGGTTGATTTTAATAAAGACTTCTTTATTTTCTTATATGTTTCATGGTATGACAGTATCATGTTTGAATATTTACCTTTATTTAGTTTATACAACGCAAGTTAAACAGATTAAAATGAAACGCATTCAAACGTAAGTTAAAGCCCCGTATTCACTAGGGAACAAAATGGCCCGCAACTCGACTCGCAGCATAGACTCTACGTTATACTGCAGCGTTGCTCACTGTCCTACAAGGTCTCACGTAATATAATACGGCATTTCTATGTAACACAATATCAGTTGTTGGCGAGTTCCTATGTGTTTAGGAATATAATTCCAATGTTCTTGCTTGACGTGATTAAGATAGTAGAACAGGTGCTGAAGATTAATGCAGTTCAGAGTTTGGTCAGCGAGTGACGACAGAAATCACGTTCAGAGGCAATTATTGAATTACATTCTGCGGTCGACATAAAATGAATCCAGTTGTTCCGTGTTTGTTTATTTATACTGTCGTGTCGACTGCATGTGGCCTAGTTTTATCATCATGACATTGATGAGTTTCCACCTGTTGTGTAGCGTCAGCAGAATATCGAGTATTGGTCAAATATTATTTTCCAATTAATTTCGCTACAGGTGAGTACTAGATTTCGTAATCTGCAGCATCATGTCTCGCCACACGTGTGATTTCAATTAAAAATGTATTTATTATTGAAAATTGTAAGCCGACAAAATGATATTGAAATTTACTAAGTGATATTTTCGTATCACGACCGTTTATTGCCAAGATACACTTTTTGAAATTCAAAATGTTTCAAATTAAAAAGAATTTGTTATTTTATGGGCTTAACGTAAATTTTTTAATTAACAAAACAATATTCATAACTTGTTCAGCGACACCTGACGTTAGCCTTGGTGTGTACACGGCATTGTTTCCGCAGCATCGACGTAGATGTCCCGCCTCTAGTCCCGCGGCACATTGCTTATTTTGTCCCCTAGTGTAACAGTGCCTTTAACAGTGTGTATGAAACAAACACATACATCCAGAGGGTTCATGTTTAATTTTTTCAAACAATCCGCACTCAAATTTTTTGTAAAAGGTTTTGAAGCTTGACAAAACACAAATAGTGAAATATTTTATTGTGTGGCAGTTATCAGGTTAATTATTTTTTAAATATTTATCTGGTGCATGGTGTAGTGGTTAACTTCGTTAGCTTCGCTTACGGATGTCACGTGCTCAAATCTCGGTACGAAATGTTTAAAATGTGCCACCCGGAGTAGACCGTCTTTCCCCGGCCCCCCCTTGCTTGTAACAAAGACTTGCAGGTGTCACAGATTAATGGTGTAAATCCGTTTTTTTACTGTTATATGAAAAAATGATGAATGCTGATTAAATAGATATTCAAATTACTTACTCATATTTATTTCGCTGCGAATTGGCCAGGTAAATATTTTGCACAGTAATTTTCAATTACACGAAACAAAACAAAGGGTTTGAAAATGTTGTTTACGCAACGATATCTGAAACAGCGAAACGGGTTTTCAAAGCCCTTAACACTAATTTTATCCGAGCTTGCTACCCTCTTAAGGTAAATATAAACAGCCCCATATCTGTGTACTGTCTGATACAATAATATTTGTACATGGTAAATATCGAGACTATACTGACAGACAAATTTTGATGATGTCCTGTTTTGAAAGCAAAACTGTATGCAATTTAACGTTCTCCGTTCTTGGTGGAACGCATGAAGTCATAGGATATAATAGCTTTGAAAAAAAAACAGTATTAAGTCACATTGTTATTTTTTATTCTGGCAGAAAGCATTATATGACTTCAACGCATTGAAACCAAATCTTATGTTTTGTTGCTAAACATATTGTTATTTGTTATGTACAAAAAAATCTTTTTAAACCGCAAACAATAATTGTATTTGGAAGAAAGAATACCCTGAAAAAAACTTATGCTTTAAATACGATTATCTCGGAAATTGTTTTTGTGGCTGAATGCCTTCTGTTAGTATACCCTCGATATTTTCTTTAAACTTTTCTTTCACATTGATCGATCTCAGACATTTTGTAGTGACGCTAAGCGTTGAGTAGACAGAGGAATATTGATTTTTTATGACTTAATGCTTTTTGTCAGCATAATACCTTCGATGTAAACTCCTCATGGACCTTATCCAACAGATCTTATTCTATAAAAACGGCGTACTACTCAGTTCAGGTTTGACCTTTCTTTTTTGGTGACAGTAAAGAATTATGAAAGATTTCACGTTAAGTTAAAACATAAATTGATAAAAAGTTGACCATTGGATGTACACTTGTAGTTCAATAAAAGCTTCCAATCGAATTCTTCTATAAATAATTTATTTCATTTCTAAATAAAATTCAGCGAGTGTCAAGTGAAAACACTTCGCTCTCCCTTTCAGAACTGCTATTAATTAATACAATCATAAAAATACAATCATAAACATTTGAGATATCTTCGTTTTAAATGCAATTATTTGTCAGTAGCGTGCATCACGACTCTTTCATTCGCACACGATTTATTTATTATTTTAACTATAAATTATATAAACTATCGTTTCATTCCTACAAAGTTTCTCATTGATCAAACATTCTTACATATTCTTAAAATATTTTATCAAAGCACATTTTGAGATTTTTTCTTATAAATAATAAGACAGATACATATCGATACCCCAGTTCCAACGTGTAACAACTCAAAAAACACAGTTCTGAGATAATAAGGAAACAAGGATTTGGGCAGGCTTAATCTTGTACGGTATATCTAATTTTTGTAGATTTTATTGAAAAAATATATTTAAAGAACATATCTACAGATTTTTTTTCTAATATTTATAAAAGATAAAACACAATTCATTTGTACTACTTCCACATATTTCTAATGATCAGGACCGGTTTCGCTCATCACGAGCATTATCAACTGATCATCAATTGATAATGCTCGTGATGAGCGAAACCAGTCCTGATCATTATAAATATGTGGAAGTAGTACAAATGAATCGTGTTTTATTTTTTTAAATATAATGTCTTTCCACCAAGAATTGACAGTTAACACCTTAAAAGTGATTAATAAAAGAGTTTTCAGAGGTTTTCATATGATTTTCTTAGTTGTAACAGTTTGGGTCTAATATAATAATAACCACTGTCATTTTAAAATAGCTACGGAATACCATTTGTTTAACTTTGTAACTGGTAGATATCGGTATTCTAAACATTTCCTGATACTTGAATAAAAACTGCAGAATTTCGAGTTGCTACACTTTGGAACTGAGGTATCGATATGATGTACATTTTTTAATATCAATCTGAAAATGATGACGGATTTGATAAGTGACAACTGAAATGATTTACGGACACACTTATATCTTTTATCTCTTTCTTTATCACAGTGGAAGAATGAGAAAAAAATATTCAAAGCAATACATTCTTAGTAAAGTAAATATATCAAAGTATTCAGTTTAAGAGAATAATTATTATAGATTTGTTTGATAGTTATTTCGGTTTCACGACGTTATCAACTATGATCTTTGATATATCCCCTTATTATAATAAAGCTCTACCAAGTATTATAAATTAATGTCAATTCAATAAATAAAAATAGTTTTTTTATCGTGAAATCAAAAGAGTACATAATATACAGACAAGTGTCATAAAAACTTTTAGAAGCACTGCTTTTAAATTATGTAAATGTTAAAAAACAAAAATATTTTTTTTACTAACTATTATTTACAATACTATTTAAATTAAAAACGCCAATAGTGGTGAAATTGTAAAAATATAAATAGTCTTATTTTAAAATATACTGGCGATTTTTTTCGATTTTGTTTTAGTGAATATCCATCCGATAATACGGGTTGAATTTTTTTTAATCATATCCGCTCGCAATGTTTTTGTGAGTAGGGATAGAAAGATAGGGCTAGGACAGGACTAGTGGTTAATTAATCGCTCTCGCTACTCCTCGTTGTTTTTAGGATCGGATGGGTGGGAGAGGAATTTTAGACACCATAACATCCATGCCTACGAAGAGAAATCCATAAACAGATTTAAAAGTCAATTTATGAAACAGTCCGTACCGGGATTTCAACCCGTGAAAACCAAAGCCGATGACGTTGACCACTGCACCACGGATCTGGACTGTCGATTCTCTGATAAATTACAAGGCATTCAAATAGCTCAAAGCGTCCTATGGAAACCGAATGGAACTCAATTATTTTTATAATTATTATTTATTATGTAACTGTGTGTGTAAGGAAAAAGGCGTTAAGTCTACAAATGGAGCTTTTAGAATAGCCAAAACAAGATTTAGTTTGTTAATTTCATGTTGAGAAATGTGATTTTTCAACATGAAATTGACTAATTTAGCAGCTTTGTTTCGACTTGTACATTCACCCTTTTATACAAATATGCGTTGTGTTTTATTTCCGCACGTTCAACTTATTTTTAAATTTTAAAGACTTAACGTCCTCTTCCTTAAGCAGACAGATTTTATCCTATGATAATGGAGTTCTACCAAAATAAATACCAATTCAATCAATCAAATAAATGAGTTATTTCAAAGACAATAACCTTTAAAACTACCAGGAGCTCAGAAGTTTGAAGAGGTAAACACTATTCTAAATTGTATGGCCACTCAGTACTTGTATCCGCTTTCTTTGGCGTATGAGCTTCTTTCGCGTAACTGTTCTGGATTTGAGTAACCTTGGTTACTATTTTGACCGCCTTGGCTGCCGTACTGGTAGCCTGGTGTTGAACTGTTTTTGGCTATTTCTTCAGCCAAATTGAACTCTATTGACCTAAAAAAATTGTGGTTATAAAGCAGTGTATAAATTGTGCAAGCAGCGTAGCTAGGCAGTTAAACAAATGACAAAGCGCGCAATGATAACAGAATTATGTGTTAGTAAAATTAATGATTTCAGGTCTTATAAAATAATACTGTGTTATCATAAAAAAAATGTGGAGCAAATGGCCTACTAGTGAAAGTATCAGAAAGTTGTTTGAGAGAACTGCTTGTTACTCATTTAAGAACCCCCGAAGGAATATTTTATGAATTGATTTTCAATCGATAATTTTTTTATTATCGACATGATTTCGAACCCGTGAGGTCTGTAACCGAAGTCAACGACGCTGACCACTGCTTTACGGATCTGTAAAAACCTGTCCTATCATTGATACCTTTGAATAACTTCAGGAATTGGAGGAGGTGTTGGTATGTGGTCTCCAACTGCTCGGAATCCATTTGCATCGGCAACATATGTCACCGTGTAGGTTTTTCCATCATCCCCAATGTAGGAGTAAGAACCATGGATGACTTGCTCTTCGTGATCTGTTCCTGGATTCTCAATGTGTCCTTGCTGCATCACGTGCGTTTGGTCTCCCGTAAGAGTTCTAGTGAAACAAAAAATATTTTTGCTACAGTATTCGGTTTAAAAAAAAATATTAGTTTGTTGGCAATTATTTCGGCTTCACACAATCGTCAGAACTATGCTTGAATTTATCTTAGCTTAGCTATATAGACCCAATTCTTTTTTTACGCGATACATTGGTTCCAGAAATTGACGTGTAAAACAAAATCGCGTGAAAAATACCTTACTTAAATATAATTTAATACATTAGAAAAAAAGAGAAACGGTGCCAATCAAAAAATTGCGTAAAAAGAGGTCCGGGTGTATACTGTTTTATAAGAAATCTCGCTTATGTCAACATCAAAAATGTAAATATTAAAATCAATATGCTTTGCGAGATTGAAAATTGTGATGCTCAAAAGTGTCTACTTACTCAAAACTAAAACTGCCATCTGCCGCCATTTCACTCATTTGTTTCAAAATTGGAACAGATTCTGTAGTGTGACCAGAATAATGAGAATTCGGATGCGAATAACTCCTTTGGGATGAGTGATCGGTATCCTGTTGATTTATTGATTGGAAAGGAATCGACTCCAACGGCTGAGCAGTTCTCAAGTGATTTGAATCAAATCTGTTCTGATCCGCTGGAGATGACTCAAATTTGTCACTTTGCTGACTTCCTGATAATATTCCAATAGCAGATGACCGTGAGTTCGCTGATGGTGGTACTTTTGTTCTGTACGCAAACGACTGTCTAGATTGGGCTTGTGGATTTATCTTGAATGTTTCAAATGATCTAGGAGTCGTAACTGAATCAGTCTTTGGCCATTTTGGTGAATTTGTTGATTTTCCGATCTCAATTAGCTTAGGTGAGTATTTAAAAACTGGACGATCAGTTCTTGCTGATTCATCCGATCTGTAGTAATCGTTTCTTGAACGTGATATAGTCGCAGGAGTTGAAAACGTATATGAGTATGGATATGGAGTCGTTGATATTGTATTGAAATTGTAAATGGAAGATGGCTTTGAAAAATCATTGTCGTACCTTCTAGTAGCTTCTGAAACTGTTGGAAGATACTCGCTCTTTGGAGCATACTTTTTATTCACTGTGTTGTCAACAGTTGCTGGTAAATATTCAACTGAATTTTGTTTTGTTTGTACTGGAGAATCATTATATTGTTTCAGTTGTGGATTGACATCAGCTACTGGTAAATATTGATTAGAAACCGATTTTGTATCAGTGAGTCGAAGATATTCTGGAGCGTAATTTGTTTGGGTGTATTGATTCACTGGTGCGTTAATGGGCACATTTTCTGTTTGTATAGTCTTTGTGCTAGGCGATAGCGGATAAAGTATGTTGTTTTGTCCATTGTTTGTTTGAATGTATTGATTATTAGGCAAATTTGTGACACCAGAATAATCGTTGGAATTAGGTTGTGTATTTCTTAAATTTAATTGGTTCAAAGCTGAATTAGAATCTAGTAGTGGTAAATATTCATTAAAATTCTGTTGATTTGTTTGTTGGTTATACTGATTTGCTAAAGAGTTAACTGATACTACTGGCAAATATTCATTACGAACTGAATTTATATTCGGATCATTTTGGACCAATTTCTGGGGCTCAAAATCCACATTAAATTTATGTTGTGCGTAATTATCATTATTGTTGAATGTTTTTGTATCAATTTGTGCTAAATATTGCTGTGGTGATTGTCCAACATTATTTTGGGCAGCGTTCCGGTTTGAAATTATTTCCACGTCGTTAGATGATGGTGCGTACTGATTTGAAATCACTTCCATGTTATTTTCTGGGGGTATGTGCTGATTTGAAACTACTTCTGCATTATTTGTTGGTGGTGTGTAATGATTTGATACTAATTCTGCAATGTTTGTTGGTGGTGTATACTGATTTGAAATAACTTCACCATTATTTGCTGGTGGTGTGTACTGATTTGAAACTACTTCTACATTGTTTGTTGGTGGTGTGTACTGATTTGATACTACTTCCACGTTATTTGCTGGTGGTATGTAATGATTTTGTATTACTTCTGCATTGTTAGTTGGTGGTGTGTACTGATTTGAAACTACTTCCACATTGTTTGTTGGTGGTGTATACTGATTTGAAATCACTTCCACGTTATTTGCTGGTGGTATGTACTGATTTGAAACTACTTCCACGTTATTTGTTGGTGGTATATACTGATTCGGATTCACGCCAATATTTGTCGGAGGAAGATATACTTCTGAGTTCATACTTTGTTCATACGGACGATAATATTGCTTCGAATAATATCCACCATCTTCTGGAAGCGAGTATATATTATTTCCCTGGTTACTGTCATCTGCACTGGGAAGATACTGATTGGACAAAGCATTTGTGTTCTGTGAAACTGAATAAATATTATCATTGGACACTGGTATTGTGTTTTGCTGAGGTTGGTAATACTCTATGGACTGCTGTAATGGATTTTCAGGTGATTGGTATTGATTGGTATTCTGCCCTAAATTATTTGGGAAAAATCTGGGTTGAGAATTTCGACAGAATCGGACACTGGCGTGTATTGAGGATTTGCCTGTTTCACTTCTACGGATGGGAAATATTCATTCGTTTGCTGTTGGTTTATAGTTTCTGGTGGTAAATATTGAGGTGATCCTCGTTGGGTATTTTGTGCCACGGTGTATTCATTTTGGTTTGTCACTGGGAGGTATTCACTGCCTCCTGTTGATCGAGTTGATAATGGAGCGACGTCGTTTCTGGATATTGTGGCGGCCGAACAAACCGTCACCAGAGAGAGTAATAACTTCTGTGGACAAAAAATAAGGCAATTAATTATTTGGTCAGAAATTAGTTTCATAAATCAGTTAGTTAAAAATTATGTTTGGTCAGTAAATACTTGTCAAATAAATACAAGTAAGGTTAGGTAAGGTTTAATTAAAAACTTACCACGGTGTACTGACCATCTATCGAATTAGTTAGTAAGCATTTATTATTTCTTACCGAGCCAAAATTAAAATAATTACTCACCCAATAAATGCAGGCAACAAAATAATATTTAGTGAAAAAATATAAAAAAAATGTATACATGTTGTTTGATAAAGTTCAAACAGCCGATAGAACTTTTTCAAACAAATTATTGTTGTCAGTTCAGACTGAAAAGGTTCTATTTACAGATTTAGGTACTCATTATTTCTAAATATAAAGGTTTGAATTGAGAAAATTATGCTTAAAACAAACAATATACATATATATTTACTAGCTCATCATTACAAGCATTTTTTTTTTTTAATTACAAAATATGAACAATCAAAACTTCAAACGCTCAAATTTCAAAACATGGTCAAGTGCAGTTAGAACCTTTTCAAAGTAAAGTGACGAACTATTAAACACTGTTAATATGGTAAATTGGGAATGAAGTTTTTTTAAACCAATTGTTTGATTTACCTTGTAATTATTAACCCTTAGTTTCAAATCAATAGCCTTGTTAATATAGGCATTTGGCAGTTGAAAATGCTAGCCACAAGCGAAATCAATCCTGTGCATTATAAAAATATGGAAGTGGTACCAAACGATTTGGGTTTTATTTTAAAAAACTATAACATCTTTTGTTAGACTCCATAGAAAAGATCTTGAAATGGAGTTGGTTCACATCAAACATGGATTGTTGATATTTACAAATCAAAGTGGGTTAAGTCCCGTGCCAAATATTGAAGAACGCGTTCAATAGTGCTCGGTCCTGATACTCATAAAAATGTGAAAGTAGTACAAAACTATTTATTTTAAAATTGTTATTAATCATCAGTTGATAATGCTCGCGAAAGGCGAAACTGGTTCTGGTAATAATACAAATATGGAAGCGGCACAAAACATATTTCGTTTTAAATTTGGATTATTGAGATTTTGTACACTTCCATGTATTTTGTCACTAACGACCCGGGTTTCGCCTTTCGGCATCTTCAGGCATTCGAGCACACGAATGGACTCGAACTGAGCAAAGATGCCGAACTGAGCCTGAAGATGCCGAAAGGCGAAACCCGGGTCGTTAGTGACAAAATACATGGAAGTGTACAAAATCTCAATAATCCAAATTTAAACGAAATTCCATCAAGCACCCTCAGTCGATGTCTTAAATTATATTTCGTTTTATTTTTAAAAATTATGTCATGCATTAGTCTGCGTAATACAGAATCTTAAAATTTAGTTGGTTCAAATCAAACATGGATTATTGTTATTTACAAATAAATGTTGGGTAAATCCAGTACCAAATAATTAAGAACGCGTTCAGTAAAACCGGCCGTGATCATTATAACAATGAGGAAGTAGTAAGAAACTATTTATTTTAAATGGTGTGTTATTAATAATACTCGCGATAAGCGAAACCGGTTCTGATAATATTAAAAATATGGAAGTAATATTAAACAAATTGTGTTTTATTTTTAAAAAATGTTTTGTTACACTCTGTGGAATATAATTTTAAAATTGAGTTGATTGACAACAAACATGGATCAAAGTTGGTTAATTCCAGTGCTGAACGCTTAATGACGCCTTCAATAATGCTCGCGATGAGCAAAACCGGCCATGATTTATCATTATTCTACTGTATGAAGTATGACATCGACTGAGGGTGCTTGATGGAATTTCAATATCAAATTTGGATTGTTGAATACTTTCGGCATCTTCAGGCGTTCGAGCTCACGAATGGACTCACGAGCTCACGATTAGGTCAGATCGAATGCCTGAAGATGCATACAATTTGTTTGGATCAGGATAATGCTCGTGATGAGCGAAACCGGTCCTGATCATTATAAATATGTGAAAGTAGTACAAACAAATTGTGTTTTATTTTTTAAAATACATGGAAGTGTACAAAATCTCATTAATCCAAATTAAAAAAAAACCAATTGTGTTTTGTTTTTAAAATATAATGCCTTTCCACCGAGAATTGACAGTTGTTGACCAGTCACAGAAAACATCTCGATGTTCACTTTTAACTCCGAATCTGTTCACGTGTTACAGAATGAGACGATGCAAAACATTTGTCACTTTCGAAAGAAGATGCAAAGAAGCATGATGCTGCGAGCATATTTAAGAGACACGAATGACACGATGCACTTTCGATCATGCAAGAGAAACGGCGCATACGGATCGCGTGGTCTCACCAATTTCATGATCGCTCCTGGATGCACTTTTGATTGGACTTGTTAAAGACTGTCGTTGATTGCGTGATGCTGGTTCTTTAGATGTCTTTATTCTACTGACGGTACACACCGCTGTATCTGTCCGTTTTATAGGCATGAAAGTCGCACGAAGAAAATTCTTAGTGATAAATTAAAATCAACCTTTGGAAATTAGATGTTCATTAATTATTGGTGCAAGACAGTGACAGTCAACGTATGGTGCACGGATCTGGCTTCACTTTAGTTTATAATGTATGTATGTTTTCTATCACAAACATTCATGACTACAAACAGAAATCTATAAATCGATTGAAAGATCAATTTATGAAACTGTTCGCACCGGGACATGAATCTGAGACATCCGTAACCGTAACCAACGACGTTATCAACTGCACTACGGAAAAACTCCCTTCCACTCATCCGAACCTCAAAAACGGGGATTAGCGAAAGCGATTAACTAACCACTAGTGCTGTCCTAGCCCTATCCTTCTATCCCTACTCTCTTCGAAAAAACTGAGGTCGAGAAACTGAGTCACAAGCAGTTCTCATAGAAAAACTTCTGTTGAGATACCTTCATTAAGAGGCTATATGCTCTACGCTGGAAGCGGAAATGGTAAAAAATGTGCTCTACTGACAGATATATCAATGTTTTCAGTTGCAAGTCTAAAATGCTCGAAATTCATGGTTGGTAAATGTCGATGTATCTTTTTTTGATTTAGAAACAACTAAATTTTGGAACTAAATAGAGTACAGCTTACCAATTTTGAGCGTCCAATATAATCTCCCTAACGCCCCCTTTATTGTGTCGTTTACTTGATATGAGTTTGTACAATAATTATAAATTACCCCATTACATCATCTGATATTCACCCTAACAAAATCGATTTATAATCAGTAGGTATTTCTATGTTATATTTTTTTCAAATTTTTTTTATTGTGATAATTGGTTTTTTGTCGCTTGCAATTGCTTTTGTAATTGTTTGTGCGATTGTTTTCCCCAAATAAGGTTAAAAGAAATATTATTAAATCAGTATTAAAATTAATTCAAATATCAATATAGTTTCTAGACTTAGCGGTAATAATTTTTCTTAATTTGTCTTATATATAAACGATATAAACTATTTACTAACCGTCAGTTCGAGTTTAATCCTGTACTCGAATGCCTGAAGATGCCGAAAGGCGAAACCCATAATACAATAGGTGAATACATAATTTTAAAAATTCAAATTAAAGAAGGATTCGTTGTCCGGAAAGAGTAATTTTACCAAAACAAACCGCGAATGTCTAACAATTAGAAAAATGTTGACAGCCACTTACTAATACAGAAATGGAGAGTAATAACTGCGCATTTGAGATGATCTAGATTTCTTCGGAGATTATGTGTCCTATGGCGCAAGGTCATTGCGCAAGGAAGAGACAATGGGTTCTTTTATTTTTGTGAATTTCTGCATCCAAATTTGACTACACATTTTAATTGTTGCCTATATCCGTGCTTCCCAAACTATGGGTCGCAAAATGATCCAGTAGGGCTACAGGTATTTATTTATACATTTATTTATTTTACATGTATATTATGTCGTTGTTGTTCTGGAAGAAAACACTAACTTTAATATATTCGTTTTGAGTAATTGGACGTTGAAGTTTTTCAAATGTTTAAAATGCCGTATCTTTTTCATTTAGTTTGTACAAAACTGTTTTTTAGTAAAAGCATAATTTATAAAAATAAGTGTGTTTTTCCATACGATAGAGTTCGAAATAAGGAACATTTTGGTATAGCTAATTTAATATGTGATTTAGTGCTTTCTTCCAGAACAGCGACGATATATTCGTTGTTATAGTGAAAGAAGGCGTTTGTCAAAAAACCATGTTTTGTGATAATCGACTTTTAAAAAACGTCCTGAAATTTAAGTCTTCCTATTAACATACCTTAACCATTAATTATTAAACTAAAAACTTTATGAGATTCATTAATCATTTACGAATTCATTTTAATTATAGTGATATTGATTATGGTTTTTTCCATTAATAGCTATGAATCAAATTGAATTATTTAATAATGATTTCTTTAAATGACATAAAAAATACATGTAATATGGCTGAACTTGTTTTACCAGACGACAGACCGTCCTAAAATCTATCATAATGCATTCACAATTCAAAACACCCGATTTTTGATTAATCGCCTTCTGCCACTATGTCCACGATATATTTATTATACATGTAAGAACACATTAGTGATTTCGTAAAATCCTTAGGCGATTGTAGCATGCAAGTGTATCTATAAATATTATGTATAATGTCAAATAAAGCTTTTAGTAACTAAATTAGTTTTATTTTCGGGGTAGGGGGCCGTGGTTTATTTCTTGAAAATTTTGTGGGCCGTAGAATGAAACAGTTTGGGAAAAACTGGCTTAGATGCTTAACTCAACAATCTTACTATGGATTTTATGGTTATAGATAAATTCTTTAAGTGATGTGGTCAACCATTAAGTATTATAAATTAATAATTGGTTACATAGAAAAAGGCCTGCATTTATTGGGTCAGTAACTATTTCAATGTTTGTTGATAAATATTAATAAATGGCCAGTAATTAATCAAAATAGTCAGTGTACACGTGGTCAGTTAGTAAAATAAACGGTAAGTAATTTATATTGAATGGTCAGTAATTAAATTAAACCTTACTTAACCATTTTGGAAATTATTTTCTGACGAAACATAATTATTAGCTGATCATTTATTATTTTTTACTGGCCATTGATGGAATTAGTTACTGATCAAATAATTAGTTGCCAAAATACTAATTGGGAAGTACCTTTAGTCGAAATTTATCGTAAAAATATCTTTACCATTACTATCGCATTTTTTTAGCCATGTCCGCTTCAATGTGGAACATGTGAACTTCTATCGCCGTTGGTTTCAGTTACGGACCTGACGGGTTCTAATCCCAGTAAGAACGGTTTTATAAACTTTTCAATCGTTTTGTGGATTTCTGTTCGTAGGCATGGATGCTTATGATGTCTAGAATTCATTCTCACCCATCCGATCTTAAAAACAGGGGTGTAGCGAGAGCGACTAGCCAATCAATAGTCCTGTCAAAGCCTATTTTTTTATCCCTACTTGAAAAAGAAAGTTGAGAAACTGCTTAACAACAAGTTCTCGTCGAAAAACTTCTTTTGAGATACCTTCATTAGGAGTACATTTGCTACAAATTAGAAGCGGACGTGATAAAAATAACAATACATATGTTTATATACTGTTTAGGAATAGACATACATCATTATAAACAAAATTGATGAATTTTTATTTTCCTTTTTAAATAAAATAGAAAATCTTAAAGTATTCCTAGCATAGCAAGACCCACTAGCTGGCTACTAGTCCTGTCATAGCCCTTTCTTTAAATCCCTTCTCTCTTCGGAAAAGACAGATTGAACAACTGAGTAACAACAAGTTATAGTGGAAAATTTATGTTGAGATACCTCCATTAGGAGTGCATATTGTCATTGCAATGGAAGAAAACACCTAATCAAAAACATCACATATTGAGTTAATTATATTAAAATGTTTCTTATTTCGAACTCTACAATATGGAAGAACACACTTATTTTTATGAATTCTTTAACTGAAAAACAGTGAAAAAGGTATATCATTTAAAACATTTGGAAAACTTCAACGATCAATTACTCAAAACTAGTATTCTTCATTTAGTATCTTCTTCCAGAACAATGACGATACGTTACACACCGAGAGAGTAGATATTAAAAGAAAAAAATACTTCACGTTTTAAAAAATTATATTCAAAAAAATATATGCAGCAACTGTTGGTGACTTCTGAAGTCTATTATTGGACATCACTCAGTTAGGTTTCTGTTGTCTTCTAGAATTGATCGTCTCACGTGATAATATGTACAAGAAAAATATCAAATCTAAGATAAAACCAAAATTGTAAATTAAATTTATGTTCCAAAAGGGTAACGCTTAACAGTTTTGGCCAGCGACGAATAATATTGGCCATCCAAAATAGTCTTCATTATTTTAAACCCTTTAGTAAGCGAGTTATTTTTATAGTTAATTAAAAAAACGATTTTTTTTGGTTTTGGATCAATCTGAAAAGAAAACTATTTTTATGCTATTTTAAAACGGATTGTTAAAAGTGAAAATATAATTCATTATTACCTTAGATCTTATTGCTTGTGCATTTGTCATCACGTGGTTTTCTTTTGAACAAATGTAGCAACTTAAAAAGTATAGTTCTGAGACAGTTAGGAAACAAGATCTTGGGCAGGTTTAATCTACTACTGAATATTTATTTTAATGATATTCTAAGATTGTCTAAAAAATATATTTATACAAATATTATTATGAATATAACTATTTTTTTTCTAATACTGATAAATGAAAATTTCACTGAATTCTATTAATTGTTACAGTTTGGATCTAAAGTAGTAACAACCAATGTAATTCTAAAAAAGACAGAAATTACTACATGTTATATTTTGGAACTGGTAAATATCAGTATTCCAAGCATTCCCTCAAATTTCATTATAAACTGCAAATTTTTTACCTGTTTCACTATTTAACTAATATCAATATTCATAAGATAAAATATGAGTTCTACAAAAATTTGTAGAACTAAATACTTTGATATTTTATCTTACCAAGTAAACTGCCAATTCAATTAATAATACAAATGTGCTTTTTCTGGTTTCATGTCGTTTCCATTAGAATGATGTACATCTGTAAATCATGCACTTTTTGTATTATTCATACTGTAAAAAATCACCCTTGTGCATGCAAAATAACACATAACTGAAAAAAATATCATTTAGTATATATATTTGATATTAATTAAACGTTTTTTTATTTTTGTTTTAATTCTATAAAGATAATTTTCAAACTATTTTATTTGCTTTCCTGAAAAATTGAGATTTAGTAATGGAAACGATAATAAATATTGTTCGGCAATCATCATTTTTTCAATCGACCAATAATTGATGATTTTACCCTAATTTAAATAAATGCATGGTGCAGGGTTTGCAATATTTTTTACTGCAGATCGTCCACAATACTTCCCAAGAAAAACAAGTGTGAATATTTGTAACCGATTTCGATAGGTATTATTATGCATTGTCGAATTCTCGCCAAGAAATAATGGCTGTATTTGTAGTTGGCCTGCATTTATTGAGTGAGTAATTATTTAAATTTTTATCTGTAAGAAATAATAAATGGTCATTAACTTATTCGATAAATGTTCAATATACACGTGGTCAGTTTAAAACAATATTGGAGAGAAATTCATTTGTTAAATTCGGTAAACAGACATTAAAAAATAATAAAAAAATGAGATGCAACTATATCGAAACATAGAAAAGATAGGAACATAAATATGTCAAATCAATAACAAGTCATGCATGAGTCACGGCGATTCGCTAAATGGTAAAAATGACGTTTTCAATATTCTCTAAGGGCCGAAGTGTTAAAAAAACAGAAATACTGTATTTAATAATAGGTTTCGTTTTTTGTCACCGTGTAAAAGCAAAAAAATTAATTGGGCCGTTTTCTTAGACCGTGTAAAAAAAGAATTGGGTGTATTTTAATAAAACAAACGGTCGGTATATTGTATAAAGTGGTCAGTTCTTAAATTTAACGGTCAGATATTTTTATAAAAAAGTAAGTTTTTTAATTAAATCTAACCTAACCTAACCTATACTTCACTTATTTGGCAATTATTTACAGACCAAACATAATTATATTACCGAGCATTTTTTATCTAATTTTAAACATCAAAATAAAATAATAATTAAACTTACTTTTATGTAAGAAATAAACTGTGTCCGGAATTTCCCGTGTGCGGAATGTTCTATGTCCGGAATACTCCGTGTCCGGAGTTTTCTTGTGCGCGATCATCGTGCCCGGAATAATCCGTTCACCAAATATAACAAAACACCAAAATTTCGACAGAACGTGAGCAATAATATCGACGGCGTTTTGACCAATTGACGTAATCCCTCAAAAGATACGGAAATGAGTTAATGATTGTATATCATTTTAAAGACGACAAAGCAGGTCTCGGAAAAATGATCAAAATTAGAAAAATAAATTGACCACTTTTTGGAAGGAAAACATTATTTTACATTGGTTTTAGGTTTAAAAATTCGAACCCGGTCCGTTGATGTAAGGTACTATTATATCGACACTCCCTGCGTATAATCCCGTTTTTGCAAACATGAGAATTTCAAAGATTCATAACGTAACTCACCGTATAATGTGTTCGATAAAAACAGTTTTTACTCTCTCCTGAACAATTTCAATTTTGAGGGTTACATCAATTGGCCAACACACCGTCGAATTATGTTTTTTGCATTGCTTGAATTCATGATATTCATAATTAAGAAGAACGATAATTGCATTGTTGCATTAAAAGAATAATTGCATTAAATTTTATTCCCAAACAAATCATAATTTTGTAAAAGGTTAGAAACGTAGAATCGTGACAAAAAATGATTGTTGTTCCTGATAACGGTTCTATGAAACAGTTATTTATTAATTTCGATTCATTAGGATTGATGAATCATTCAATAAATGTTTAGAAGTGGCCTAAAATCGAGGTAATTTAAATTTACAAAATTTTTTCCTCCTAATCTTATATTTTTGTCATTAATTATTTTATAATTTATTCTGTAAAACAGAAAATACACGTGTAGTCTGTTTGTCACAAGAACTCCTCCGAAACGACATTAATATAAAATTAATATTGATAACTTAGTTATTCCACTGGATGTGCTATTAAGTGTGACACGTGTTTCACTTCTTTAAATAATCAATCAATACTCCCAAAGTTACTCAACGACGTACCCACCAGCCACTACAGCTCCACACTATTCTTAGAATGTGTATTCCGAAGCGTAACAACGTTATTTGTGGCTGTTAAGTATTAACGCAGTGCGTTACCGCAATTAAAATGATAAGAGGTAAGCATTAAATAAACTGATGGCACTCGTGATGAGCGAAACCGGTCATGAGCATTACATCGGTGGTGTTTTGGCCAATTGATTATTTTGACTATTGCAATTTGTAACCCCCAAAATTGGAATGGTTCAGGAGAGAGTAAAAACTGTTTTTATTGAAAACATTATAATACGCTGAGTTGCGTTATGAATCTTTAAAATTCTCATGTTTGCAAAAACGGGATTATACGTATGAAGTCCAATCATTTACTCATTTTCGTAATTTTTGAGGGTTACATCAATTGGCCAAAACACAGTCGTTATTAGAAAAATGTACAATGTAAAGATATACATTTTTTAAATTCTTAATGTTTAAAAATGCATTTCTTAAATGAAAAACATCTACAATTATCCGGACTTTAAAATGAGATACAATCATTAACTCATTTTTCGTATTTTTTGAAGGTTACATCAATTTGCCAACGCACCTTGGAATTATAAATGTGAAAGCAGTTCAAAATAAATTGTGTTATTTTTTTATTTTGGACCCGGCATGCGTTGCAATGCCACTCAAACAAAGAAAGTGTTTGCCCTTTAATTCTGTTTATTAAAGTGCTTTTGGATACACAATAATTTTTGTTTTTTCGTCTGGTGCATACACAAATAAATCAGAAATTTTTTCCGAAATGTCGCTGTAGATTTAATTTTTTTTCTCCAGAAACATTCACGGGTGTGCACACAACAACTCACTAAAATTTGATCGACATCGGATGAATGATAAAGGAATGCACAAAGGACAAACAAACAAACAAATCTTCATTTATACATATGTATATATAATGCTCTTCCACCAAGAATTATCAGTTGACACTTGTGTCAAAAGTGACTTGTGTCACTTGTTAAGTTGTGTCCGATGTAAAAAATATCCCATAAATGAATCGTATCGCTTGACAAACAAAAGAAATATCAACAAAATGCGTTGCTACGGTAACCAATCAATCATGATACAGTTGGCTGTGCATCAAACACAGAAAACAAACAGATTTTGTTTGATTGAAATGCAAAAGAAATACCAAGATAGGCGTTACAATCACTTGGCACCTTTTTGCATATTAATATCAAGCGGATAGATTTCGCAAGATGGCGGTACGTCGTTCATTGTTTTGCGCGGTTATTATTGTAGTGCATAATGGTAGATGCATCTCGCAGAAGGTGTTCTCATTACAGATGTTAGACGATGCTTGGGCCATATTTCACTCTCAACGTTTGCATATTTATAATGATGGCATTTTGCAGGGGAGTTGAATGTTTTTATAATAATGGACAGTATTACATTTTCATATCAATTTAGTCAGCGCAGTGGTCAACGTCGTTGGCTACGGTTACGGATGTCTCGGCTTAAAATTCTGATACGGGCAGTTTTATAAATTGATTTTTTAATCGAATTTATAACACATTTGTTACGGGACATATTTGGGTAATTTGGGAAAAAATTATATACTTTGAAAAAAACGTATAACTCTTAAACCAAAAAATCTAAATAATTTGGAGATCAGTTGTAAAACACGTGGTTTAATAATTTTTTTACATTTTAATCTGGCATTTTAAATTGAATCGGATATGTAGTAAATAACAAGTCAAATATGTATAAACGAACTCATGTATATTTATTTGACTTGTAAGCATTCTCGTCAAGAACAAAGATTTTATTAGCTCACCGAAAGAAAAATACATTCGGATATAGCAGTGATCAAACAAATACTGAACTTGCAATTTTGAACAAAGGCAATAGGAGGTATATCTATAGAAAATATTGATTTTTTCGTTAACATCTGCATCATATAATGTGTGATCCAGATGTACTCCCTTCGAAAAATAAAAGTTGAGCAACTGAGTAACAAGATATTGACTGACGGTGCTTGATGGAATTTCAATATCCATTTTGAATTGTTGAAATTTTGTACACTTCCATGGTATTTCGTCATTAACGACCCGGCCATCTTCAGGCAATCAAGCACACAAATGAACTCAAACTGTCAGTTTGTTGTCGGGTCGGTGTTGGGATTAATTCAGGTATCAATGCAGTTCCTAGTCTTATGATAATATTTTATGGTACTTTTTCTTATATTACCGAGTACCCGGCATGCGTTGCAATGCCACTCAAAGAAAAAAAGTGTTCGTGTTTTAATTCTGTTTATTGAAGTGCTTTTGAATACACAATATTTTTTGTTTTCCGAGATGTCGCTGTTTATACGTATTTGATTCTTTTTTTTTAGATTTTTTATTTTCAGAAACCAATGTTTCATCGGATTAATGGTATAGGAAAGCATAAAGACAAACAAACAAACAAACATTCGATTTTTATATATGTAGATAATAAAACGATATAAACTATTTACTGTCTGTCAGTTAGAGTTTATTTGTGTGCTTGAATGTCTGAAGATGCCGAAAGACGAAACTTGGGTAGTTAGTGACGAAATAGATGGAAATGTACAACATTTCAACAGTTCACATAAATTTTTGTAAAAACTTGCTTTTTAATCGGAAATGTGGGTGCGAATCTGAAGTTTTAAGCCTCTTACTGTCTCGACACCAAGCCGAAGTTGCGTGCGTTCTGGCAGTGTTTTAAAACGGAAAGTATTTAGTCTTTTCTCTCTATAGGAATGTAGAGTGTAGAAATTCGTTAGTGGGACACCATAGTTAACTGTTTCATATTGCCATATTTTTATCGAAACGCATTCTATTCACTGGTGCATTGCGATCACTTCAGATTTGCATTAATATTGTTAACACCAATAACGCTTTACTGAAACTGATAGTTGTTTAATTATTATAGATATTCATACATTCCTGACACACTAGCTGTCGGACTGGCAGTAGGGATTGCAATTTGAATATTCAATATTCGAATACATTCGGCCCTTTTTTAACTATTCGGTATTCGAATATTTGGGCAAATATTCGAATAGCATTCTTAACAATTTTCAATAAAATATTTTACAAAATCGGCGAAAGATTACAACACAATTTCTCCAGATTTCAGGAACATTTATAAGATTATAAATATCATCGTTGTTCTGGACGAAGACACTAACTGGAAAATAAGAGTTTTGAGTACCATCAATTTTGGTAAGTTTTCCCATCGGACTAAGATTAGCCCACTACATGGAAAAAGTTGCTGTTATAATACCATTGTAATACTTTATGAATATTTTTTAGTTAAGCAAAGGTATTGAGAAACCCTTGGAGGTAAAAGTATGAATTAGCGTGCAACACAATTTGTTTCATTTTTGAATTTGTAAGCTGTCAGCTTGGAATGATAAAACACAATTTAAAAACTTCTCGTGAAATAAATAGGATTAGTCATATTTTCATTTTGTATTACTAATCTGTAAACCAAAATCCTGTACACAATATATGAAAGCATAAATAAAAGTGGCTAAGACTTTAAAATCATTGAATTTAGAGTAATTACAGTGATTATTTGTATCGTGGGCCAAAGTTACCAGATTTGGATGAAAATTTTGCCCACCTTGTTTTATCTGTATTTATATATCAATTATACCAATAAATCAATTTATGTTAATTAAATTTCATCTTAAGACATTAGTACATTTCTATGTAGAACAATAACACACATAAATGCAATTGCAAACCATAAAAATATAAAAACCCTCAGAACTGGGCCAAAGTTATCCAGATTGACAGTAATTGCACTTTCAGAGTTTCTGCAAAACTTTTTTGAAAAAAAAGTTTAATTTATAAAAAATATTTGTAACCATAGCCAACGACGTTGACCACTGCACCACAAACCCAACCCGATAATGATATATAAAATCCTTTATATTTTGAGTGACTTTTTCATCACAGTTCAGTTCGCCTATGTGAAGCATACCTACTATGCCGGGATCAGGGATCCCGGTCAATTATTCAATCCCTTAATCCCGGAATTCCGGGATTCACTACTGTGAATGCTAAAAATCATTCCTATATCAAATTAAAACTTTCTTATTAACTACAACGTGCACTTTTTTTTAAATAAAACATAATGTCTTTCCACCAAGAATTCAAAGTTAACACCTTAAAAGTAAAACGAGTACCTCAGTTGGTTCATGTACATAACCTTTTTGTAATATATAAAAAATTAATATAAATGTACTTTAGTCTCCTCCTTTCTCATTTTTAGTAACAGCCGTTTTTAACCAATTTGAAATGAAGGGCAAATTAGGATCGCTTCTTAAATGAATGGAGGACAGTATTTAAAGTTAAATTGAACGATATGTCCCATACCATTTGGTAAAATCTACCATAATAATGCAATACAGCATAGGTTTTTTTTTTTTGTAAATGACTGTCTGATTTAAAATCATTTAATAATATGTACATTCCAATTGAAGCAATGATGGACACAAATTAAATTACACTTAAAGACCAATCCCGGGAATCTGGATTCCCGAAATCCCGGTATCGTAAAAGGGGTCCGGGATTGAATGCCCTAACACTCTAGTAGTCGTGGTCTACTAATTAATATTAATGCATTTTTTTATCATCTTATGAAATAACATTTCCTAAATTCTTGATTAATATTTGTGAAATAGTTCATTCAAAATTTCGTGTACCGAATTACTCTTGTTTTTAAATTTTCGAACTCGCATTGTTTTAAAAAGCAATTAGCATTTTTTTTGCGTAAAAGTTTGCAAAACTATCTATTGTGTTTCTGATCGAAATTATTTATGCATTTTTTAAATTATTTCTTTATTAGAGCAAATTTATTCTATTCATTGAGCTGCAACTTTCACTAGAGTAGTTCAAATACTCATATTTGGCATAGCAACCAATATTAAACTTATATATCGAATGCATACTGTCAGAAGTCATTAAGTAATTTAAACAAGTTCTGAGATAATCGCATTTAAAGCATTATTTTTTTTCAATGTACTCTTTCTCCCAAGTGCAATTTTATTTTAAACATTTTTTGTAGGTAAATGTAGCAGTATTTGACTTCTTTTCAATAAAAGTGTCCAAGAAACGTATACGCGGGATTGCTCCAAATTGTACAGTTCAGACAAGTGAAACCATATTTTGTCGGATTGAGGAACTAACACATATGTCATTGGGGTATCTTAGCGGCTATTTGAAAACAACACCTTATGTAGTTGGTATTTTATTTTAAATTTATTAAGAGAGTTGTTAAAGATATAATTGAATGTAAGCATATGCTACTTGATTTAACCAAGAGTGGTCTTACAGGAAACTTTGAGAAAACTCTGATGAAAGGTTGCCATGAAACTCTCTGATTAGACATGGTCAACTACTCGAACGTTAACATAGTTGTGAAAAATTGAACACAATTTTTTTGTAACAGACCCTTTCCTAATTTTTGTCATATGATATTAATTAAGACATTTGACCCATTATAAATTCATTTGCTTTGTCATTATTCGGTCTAATCCTGAACGTTAATCGTTATTTTTGTTGAATTTATCTCTTAAGATGTCAACTACGTACCAGTAGCAAACATAGAGCGTTATACAGTTTTATACACGCTGGGAATGTCTCAGGAGCAACTGCCCAAAACTTGAGTGCTTGCACTTAAGTGTGCAAAAAATAATTCTAGAATGTAGAGCAATTCGTTTTTTGGGATTATCTAAAGCAGGCCTGGATTGTCTACGGCCCGTGGTGTATTATCGTGCGGCCCAGTCGTCAAATTAAACTGTTTTTCATTAGAGAATCACATTTTCTTTTCATCTCAAAATTCATTTACCATGATAATAAATTATGTACATATGAAAATAGAGTTTTATTTGCAGTCAACCGTTTATTTTGAATTTATTATGCGGCCAGATAAAACAGTTTGCTCTGGCCTGATCTAGAGTCTAGATATACGCGAAGCGTTTATAAGTTGAGTCTAATTACTCTACGTACGGACCGTACTTTTTGAAATTCATGTCCGCTCTCAACGTGGAGGATATGGACTCCTAAAAAAATTTTCTCTTTTTTAAATATTTTTTTTCTATATATTTACATAAAACACATCGATGTTTATTCATATAGCACGTCAATAATTTATAGTTTGAGGATTAGAGGTAGTTTCTTTATGGAACACCACGATTCACAAAAATATATTTCCGCAATACGATATTTCGATATGTATGTATATGGAACTGAGGAACTATTTAATTTTGCTGATTTCCATATGCAAATATCTGCCTTTTGAGAGAAAAACCTGTACATTTTACAAGCTGTACTTTTGTGGAACTGTAGTAGAGCAGTGATCGAATATAGTGGCTAACTTAACTCAAGACAAATTTTTTTGACTTATCGTCGTATGGAACTAGACCATCAACATATTAATGTAACAAAACAAAATTTTAAATTTGATCGTAATATGTAGATACTTAATTAAAAAAAATATGTTTACTAATCTGATTCCGCAAGAAGGGTCCCAAATGCGCCACTGATTAATAATGCTTTGTCAATATATAATATACACCCAATACCAATGTATATTAAGTACTTAATACTTTAAGATTGAAAGATGAATAGACGAGAAGGGCCCGCGCCATCTGTTATCAAGGTCTCCGCACTTCCATTCATAGTCTACTAAGTATCCGATTGTGCAACAGATGACTCTGCCCTGATTTTGTATCGGTGTTGATCTCATCTCCATTTTGTTTTGCTCCAGCGCGCGCGAAAAGATATAATTGCAAATGGCGGCGAGTCAAACTGAGTGATAGGCGTTCGATGTAAGATAAATTCAATACCTCAGATCCAATATGTAACAACTCAAAAAGCATAGTTCTGACATAATAGAAAAACAATATTTTGGGTAGGCTTAATCTTGTACTGAAGATCTAATTTTGGAGATTTTAATGAAGTTCTAGGATTATCTCAAAACAAACGTGTAGTATATGGTCTCCTAATTGAGGTATCTCAACAGAATTTTCCATGGGAACCTCTTGTTATTCAGTTGATCAACCTTTCTTTTTTCGAAGAGAGTAGAGACAGAAGAATAGGACTAGGGCAGGACTAGGATAGAACTGGTGGTTACCTAATCGCTTTCATTAAGCCCCGTGAGGATCGGATGGGTGGGAGGGAGTTTTAGCCATCACAAACACGAACAGAAATTCATAAATCGATTGAAATATCAATTTATGAAAATCGTCCGCATCGAGAATTGAATCCGAGACACCCGTAGCCCTAACCAACGACATTGATCACTGCACCAACATTACCCGATTGGATAATTAATTCGTAAATAAAAAAGAATAATATAAAAATATCTTTTAACTACGCTTATTATAGCCAGCCGCTTTGGGCCCGAGGTGTCCCAATTAAGCGGAATCGAATGTCTACGAATATTAAGAAAATAACCTTTTAATAATAATTATTTTTATTTTATTCATGTTCAACTTTTGCATTCTACCTGTTTTGCTTTACAAAGTATCCGTAGAAAAGTCGTGTATTGAGTTTAGAGAATAGATGGTTGTGTCGGATACTAGGGATGAAGTGGTTTGACTTCGTGAGGAACTTCGTGAGGATATTAGGGGACGTATCAGGCAACTCGCTGTTTCATCAGCGGTCATGGAGATACAATGGAACTGGCTTGGTCACGTGCTGCGGAGAGCCTCAATCTTGCTTGTCTCTTCTTCCGACTGGTGGAATTCCACCGTCCTGGAGACCATCGGGTACTATCCACAGGATGTACTCGACGGAGCTAAATGATTCTGGTATGTCACGGGAGGAAGCAAAGCGATTAAGCTGGTGACAAGGAATCATGGGCAATATGCTTTACATGGCGAGCGAATATGGTCGAAGGGTAGAGAAGAATTAATTAATTTCGCTGTTATCTAGAAGTCAATTTTTTCTTAACCTTTACAAAATATATAACGGTGACCAAAAATTAGACGTGACTCATTTTAATTTTGTCACCAAATAAGTAAAATCTTATTTTGGAAAACATGGGTCATGACATTTTCTAGTTCATATCGTAATGAAATCGAAAAGGTCAAAAAAAACTCAACCGAATCTTGCTAACCAATAAAGAATAGTCTTCTTAAAAAGTCGGTTAATATTTTATGGTTTTAAAAGGGGTTAGTAAACGAGCAAATTTTATTGGTTGATTAATAATTGGATCTAATTTTAAAGACAACAGAGCAGGTATGTCTATTCTGTCAATTCTGACCCCCCCACTTGATGGAGGACACTATTATATCAACACTCCCTACGTATAATACCGTATCTGCAAACATGAGAAATTACAGGAGTGCATTTCAAAGATTCGTAACGCAACTCGCCATATAATGTTTCCGATAAAAACAGTTCCTACAGTTTCTGAGCAATTTAAATTTTGAGGGTTACATCAATTGGCCAAAATACCATCGGTATAATTGATTAATACAACTATTGATAGTTAACAACTTAAAAGTGATTAATTTTAAAACGGTGTACGTAAAAAAATTTGTGAAGTATTTTTTGTGCAAAACCTTCACATTGGGAGCGGACAAAAAAAAATATTTAATTTAATATCTCAGCTAGACTCTGAATTTATTTTAATAAATACACATTTAATAAAGATGTACGTCCAAAGAGATTTATTATTGCAATTTCCACAGTGAAAAAATATGAAATAAGAATTGGCCATCATGCCATATAGGCATATAAGTTGTTTTATGTACGTGCAATGAATGCGCTACATACAAAATGATCTCGTTCTCGACATTGTTAAAGTCAAGGTGAGATGGTTATCTTATAACCGGGTGATCATAACGACTAGTTGCTATATTCGGTGTCCCGTTTAATACTGAAAATAAAATAATTAATATGTGGATGGTATAGGGCAGTGGGTCTCCAACTACCACCCGCGAGCACCACCAATCCTGCCCGCGGTCGTAACAATCCGTAACGCACAGCACGCGCATCGGCTATCTCCACCGCAATGAAATACCCGTAAGTACCGACCGAAATTGCAAACTTAGTGGAGTCCACCCCCGCACCTTGAGCCATATATATCTCACTCGCCGGATAGTCCCGATACAAAAATTTCCGCGTAATTCAAAACTACAGTATGATGGTTTTATGAGCTAGCTAGATCTTGACCCTTGGGACTTAGTGAATGATTCAGTGTGGCCCTTAGGCTAAAAAGTTTGAATACCCTTGGTCTAAGGCTTTCACGTTTATAATTACAAGCTTGTTTCCCCACCTCTACCCGTTATGTGTACGCAATATTACACCGCAAAAGTCCAAATAAATATTTGATATCAAATTTGGATTATTGAGATTTTGTACACTTCCATGTATTTTGTCACTAACGACCCGGGTTTCGCCTTTCGGCATCTTCAGGCATTCGAGCACACGAATGGACTCGAACTCCCGAAATGCCGAAAGGCGAAACCCGGGTCGTTAGTGACAAAATACATGGAAGTGTACAAAATCTCAATAATCCAAATTTGATATTGAAATTCCATCAAGCACCCTCAGTCGATGTCTTAAATATTTGATAGTTTGCTATATAATGATAAGAGTTCGTGAGTTAACTCGTCGATGGCCGGACACGAAATAAATATATACATATAGAAAACGTTGTTACAACTTCGTAATTTAAGTCACTTTACTGAACTATAATTTTTTTACAAACAACAGTTTTCTAACGAATGGTAAATTTCAAAGCAAGGTTTCACACATAATGTTGCATTCAATTGTTTGCATGTGTACCTTATGTGCAAACGAATTTGTGGCATCTGCAAGCGTCAAGATGCAACAGTTATCAAGATTGCAGATTACGTCGATTATATCGATATTTAACCAGAGAAAAAATCGCTACTTGTCTATAGATGGCACAATACAATTTTACACTATAAAATTCAAAATAAATGTTTGATAGCTAAATATGATGATAAGAAACAAACAAAATGAAAAAGGTATAGCATTTAAAAAAAGTCCAACTACTTAAAACAAGTATTTTTCAGTAAGTGTCTTCTTCCAGAACATCGACGATATATCGATGGCCCAGTTCCATAGAAATAAGTTAAAATTTGATGTTTAAATATGAGTTAGCAATTATATTCGAACACCACACTTTTCCAGTTCCACAAAAATACAGCTTGTAAAATGTACAGGTTTTCTCTCAATAGAAAAATATTTGTATATTAAATATTAATCAGCAAAATTAAATAATTCGTCATTTCAATATACATACATATTGAAATATCGTATGATGGAAATATAATTTTGTGAATCGTGGTGTTCCATAAAGAAACAACCGTTAATCCTACAAATATAAACTATTGACCACTTATTTAAATAAAAAAGTTGTACAAATGATAAGCCATCACTTTTTACCAACTTAGTCAGTTTAGATGAGTCAAAACTTTGATCGGCCATATCTCAAAACCACCAATTTCTAGTTGTATCACTATAGAATTAGGCGATCGATATATTATCATACACTTTTTGGTAACACTGTCACACGTATATAAAATTATTATAAAAGGCAATGCAGTGGAAAATGTCGTGTATTCCACGAAGCAAGACGAGCCTCACTCGCATAATGTGTACCATTTATTTTTTATACTTTAAATTTAATACAATATGTAGGATTTTGCAAGATTCTGGTGAAAATTTAAAACAGCTTTGTCCTTACTGATTTGATTATCACTAGGGCTTTCGATCGCGGGATCCGGGATCCCGTAATCTCGGGATTATATCACGCTGAATATCACAGAATGAAATAATTCTTAATGGAAGAGTTGACATCTTCACGTACCTTGGTGTACACATCCCGGAAGATGGTTTAATTAATAACTTAACCTAATCTTTATTTATATGGCAATTACTTACTGACCAAAAATAATTATTGACTGACCATTTATCGAATTAGTTACTGACCTAATCATTAGTTGCCCAAATACAATACTCTGATTCGGAATTATCTTCAGACGAAATTTGTCGCTAAACGTCTAAAATTCCCTCCCACACCTATCCGATTGGGGCCAAAAACTAAAGCTACGGGCAGTAGTGAGAGCGAACACTAACTACTAGTCCTGTCCTCGCCCTATCCGTCTACTCCTACTCTCTTCGAAAAAGAGAGGTTGAGCAACTGACTAAAAATCAGTCCTCGTAGAAAAATTTCTGTTGAGATACCTCATTTAGGAAGTTATTTGGAGCGGATATGATAGAAAAAATATATTCATTTACCAATTTAAAAATTACATTAGATTATGTTACTACTTGTGACTTGACTGATTAGGTTTTATAGTCACCGTAGCCGAGTGATAGTAGTCCGTGACTAATTTTCATTATCGTTTATTTGCATACTGTTGATAACCGATTACCGTGGCTTAGAGGTAATGCTTTAGTTTACGTTTCTGCGACCTTAACTTTAAATTCTATAATAGATTTTTGCATACATTATTTGCATTATTTCTATGAATAATTAAATTATACCCAAGGGTATTGAAATATTTTAAATTCTTTTAAAATTACGTACATTTTAAGATGAATAATTATGATACAAATGACTTTTAGAAGGCTACAATTAAAATGAAATGACATTATAAAACTGCTAAGAGCTAAGAGTTGAACTCGGAGATTAGGAAAAGTATCAGATAGCGCTTTGTTACATCAGCGGTAATGGAGAGACGTTGGAACTGGCTGAGTCACATGCTGCGGAGAGCCTCGATCCTGCTTGTCTCTTCTTCCAGCGGGTGGGATTCCGGCTTCTTGGACGACCGTCGGGTACTATTCACAGGATGTACACGGCGGAACTGAGGGACATGGGAGGAGCAAAGCAATTGACGGGTGACAGGGAATCGTGGAGGCGCCGTGTGGTGGCCATATCCTCCACTTATTTTTCATAACGTTTATTATCATTCGTTTATTGTTTTCTCATATTTCGTTTTCTTTAACGGTCCGTTATTGCGAACAAGAAATTTTCAGTATTATATATGCCTCAAAAAATTGTTCAAGCCTTTAGGTAGAGAAATTAGGCAACGGATAATCAAAATGTCAAGTAGAACACAAGAAAATGTATTTTTGAAAAGAGCTCTTGATATTTAGTCTTTCAAATTTCAGCTTTGAACTGCCGATGCGTAGCATTAATTGTCAATCTTATATATTTTAGATACTTATGCGGCTCCGCGCTTGGCTTTTGTGCGTGTTGGTGGTGTATATGAAGACTGGCCGCAACCATTCTGCTTGCGAAGTCGTAGATTAAATATTTTTCAGCTTCTTTCGATTTATTTCAGCAAAAATGTGAAGAGTTTAATATACTTCTTGATGTATTTAGGATAACTAATATATATTTCAAATAATTCTCCATTTTTACTGTTGAAATTGATCTATTTTACCACAGTGACCAAAGATAAATTCGAGTGAAAATGGCTCGCTCTGAAAGGGTTATTATCTTGGTTTTTTTCTCATTTTTGGGTACAATGCAACGCGGCACACATACAATCGTCTCGCGGCGCACCGGTGTGCCGAGACACACCGCTTTCGGAGTACTCCCCAAGTGAATACGGCTGTTGTTGCAGATGACGATGATGACAAGCAATAGCAGCTGACTGCTTAGTGACGTCATCAAATGACCTTTTATTAATATGCTACAGTTTCCTTCAAGCCATTAAGACTTCCTTTACTTGTCTATATAAGATCGTGGAATGTTATCTATTGAATTCTAAATTCTCGATAGTTTAAGTTAGTCCAAAATAAGGTAAACGTACCAATACTTGACTGCTTAAGAGAAAAATTCAACAAAAAATAACGATTAACGTTTTAGCATTAGATCGAATAATGACAAAGCAAATGAATTCATAATGAATAAAATATCTTAATTATTATGATAAGGCAAAAGTTAGGAAAGGGTCTGTAATAAAAAAAAGTTTTGAACAATGATGGTTCAGTAGTTGACCACTTTTTTTTCAGTGGTTGACCGTGTCTAATCTGAGGGTTTCATGACAACCTTTCATCAGAGTTGCCTCAGAGCTTCCTGTAAGAACATGGTGTAAGAAGTATAGATGAGCTGGATCGTTGTGTTTGTATCATATGTGACGTCACCTTGATGAACCAAATTTTTATTGTCATCAAAAAACTGTTTTAAATATAGTACATTGTAACTTTTAAGGTGTTAACTGTCAATTCTTGGTGGAAAGACATAATATTTTAAAAAATAAAACACAATTTATTTGTACTACTGCCAAATGTTTATAATGATCAGGACCGGTTTCGCTCATCACGAGTATTATCAGTTGATAATGCTCGTGATGAGCGAAACATTATAAACATGTGGAAGTAGTTCAAATGAATTGTGTTTTATTTTTTAAAATTATTACATTGTAATTGGTTAAGCAAGTAATGATGTTGACAAATATAAAACTGGCCACTTTCACATCTTATCCTGCTCACCTGTTCTTCTTACAGCAAGATTGCTGTAAGACCACTCTTGGTTGAATCCAGTAGCATATGCTTACATTCACTGATATCCTTAACAATGGTCTTAAGAAATTCAAAATAAAATACTTACAGCATAAGATGAAAAGGCCACTATGACACCATAATGGCATATATGATGATGCGTTAGTTCCTCAATCCGACAAAAGATGGTTTTACTTGTCTGAACTCTACAATTTAGAGCAATCCCGTGTCTACGTTTCTTATTTTGGGTACTTTTATTGAAATGGTCAACTACCGATACATTTACCTTAATTAGTTTAAAAAGAATGAGTTATTCTGATAAAAAATATCTGACCTTTGTGTAGATTCAGGCGGAACGCTTTACTGCCATTATGTTTGTTTGTTTTTCCTTCATATGACATAGTATTTTTGTGATTGTTTATTACTTGTTCATGCATGTGTTGAACAGTTAAAATTAGGGCATGCAACCCGGACCCTTTTTTTGGATCCCTGGATTGGTCTTTAAGTATAGTTTCATATTTTAAATTGTATATTTAAAATTTAATTTTTATTTATTATTGCTTCAATAAGAATGTATATCTGGAGAACGAATCAATACGGATGGCAATACACAAGCAAAGACACAATACTGTTTCACTGGCCGTTGACCGCGCGGGTTGGTACAGGTTGACGGGCGCTCTATTCTTTAATTAAATTTACGTAATAATTAATACAAGTTAGGAACACGATTCCTAAATATTTATGATTTAATACTTTTTTCGGGTGGTGGAATGTTTTTATTTATTTATCAGGAATATGATAGTAATTTACAAAAAAATAATAGTAGACAAATAGTAATCAAAATTGTTTTATATTTTATTGCATTATTATAGAAGGTTCTACCAAATGTTATATTGTCAATTGTACTCCATCCATTTAAAAAACATTTCTCTTTTGTCCTCCGTTTCAAAAACGGCAGTTACAAAATATAATAAGTCATACAAAAAAAACCGAGGTACACCTTGTAGTTAATCAGGAAGTATTTAATTTGAAATTTGAATTATTTTCTAGCATTTAGAGTGAATCCTGATATTCCGGGATTAAATAATTGACCGGGATACCGGGATTTCAAGATCGGATGCCGTAGTTAAAACCAGAGAAATCGAACGGATCATTTATTGAATTGCTCTGTGCTCCAGGTAAAAAGACTTAACAGAGAGATATCCTTAACCGTAGCGTTAAGGACGTTAACCACTGCACCGCGGAACCGGGCTAGACAGTTTCACAAATTGATTTTTCAATCGATTTATGGATTTCGTAGGAATGAATATTGATGATGTCTACAATTCTCTCGCACCCTTTCGATCCTAAAAAGGAGGCATAGCGAGAGTGATTAACCAACCACTACTCCTGTCCAAGCCATATCCTTCTATCTCTACCCTCTCCAAAAAGAAAAATTGTGCAACTGAGCAACAAAGAAAAAACTGCACCCTTTTATGTTAGGGCAACTAATTATTAGTAAATGGTCAGTAAGAAATAATAAATATTCGCTTAGTAATTATGTTTGGTCAGTAAATAATTACCAAATGAACAATTGAAAGGTTAGATTAGGTTTATTGAAAAAAAATTGACCAATTAATTTAATAACTGACCATATCGTATAAATAAATGATCGTTTATTTTACTAAATGATCACGTGTAGACTAACCATTTATCGAATTCGTTACTGAAAAATTGAAATAGTCGCTGATCCAATAAATGCAGACCTTTTGTTTGTAATATTTGTCTCTCAAATTTTCGTTTACTTTAGCCACCACTGCATTACAAGTAGCAATGTTTTGTTCGATTTTCCTAGAACGGGTGGCAATGAGCGGAAATATCCATCACGAATGATTTGCGAAGTGAAACAGATCGTTGATTGTTGGTGCTACATCTTTTTCATTCCACTCGGTGAACTTGTGTGTGATTTACATGCAGGCATACATAAACTTGACGCATGTTGTATCCGTTAGCTGAGAGCAAAACTCAATAGATGGCACTATACAATTCTAGAGTAAAAAAGTCAAAATAAATATTTGATGTCTTGCAATGACGATGATAAGACATCGCGAGTTAACTCAGGCTTTGGCGAGCTAACTCGCTCATGGCACTGCAGAAGTTTTTTTTACCATGTCCGCTCCCAATGTCTTTTTTAAAATCCTTCTTGTTGAGTCTTAGATGATTTACAGCCGAGTATAATGAGCCAAGAAGTTTTTTTAAAGCTAGGGAATCCAATCACTAGATTTCAATATTTATAATTTTTCAACCCCAGGATTTGATTCTTTTATTTCACTGCTTGGTACTTAGTTGCTCAACTTCTCTTTCTTTCGAAGAGAATAAAGATAGAAGGATAAGATTAGGACAGGACTAGTAATTAGCTAATCGCTCTCACTGCACCCCGTTTTTGAGGATCGGATGGGTTGGACATCACATTCATGACTACAAATAGAAATCCATAAATTGATCGAGAGATCAATTTATGAAACTGTCCGCACCGGCAATTCTTAACAAGCAGTTCTCATAGAAATATTCTGTTGAGGTACCTCCATTAGGAGACCATATGCTTCACATTGGGAGCGGAAATGGAAACAAAAATGACAACAGAGTTTAAACGAACGATTTTTTTACTTTATTTATATTTGCTTGGTTAATGCCTGTTTTTCCTACTAATTGTACAGTGAGAGGTGATGCGAGGAAGACTCTGGACACGTTGGCGCAACGTGGAGGTGTAAACTATTTAGAAGAGAAAGACAATAATATGTCATCTCACTTATTTTAGCATCATTACTGTTTTAATTTAAAATTAAAATATTTAACGTACAATAATGTTTTTGGAAAAGAGCTTACATGACAATATTTTATGGTGTCGGTTATGTCCTTTCGCCTTTTTAGAGTCAACAAAATAGAATTTTATTATTTACTAGTGAGAACGCCCTTCACAGACGGTACTGAAATCGAAATACTTAATGTATAAAGTAGCTGTTTTTTAGTTTCCATACTGACGAATTGTTTGTTTGCCTCGGATTTGCGTCGCGTCAAATGAACGAAACATGCGGGAAAACGATGGATCGGGGTTCCACTGTGTTTTCTGTTTGAAGTCTTCGCAAATGGAGTGCGTCTGGTGAGTAGGCAAGGGTCAAATAGATATACTTACAGATGATACGATCACTTTTTCACCTTGTGTAGGTATATTAACGAGGTTAAATATTTCACATCGCATCAATTGAATAAATTAACAGATCAAAACTTAGAAGATTTCTTAGTTTCGGATTGTTTGTATAAGAGAGAGACAATCAAGATTGACACAGCATAATTAAAATAACAACTTGTATACAATCGTTATAATTGTCAAGATGATAGTAAATGATAAATTTAATTTATGTATTTTACTTATCTGTTCTTGCTGTGGAGCACATCGTCATTTGATTTGCAACACCGCGTTAGAGACAGTTTTACTAAAATTTAATATACAAAAATATGGTTTTTACTAAGCGGCAAGTGTTAAGTGGTATCAAAAAGGCGAGCGTTTCAGTTCATGAACGAACAACGTTCCTAAAAAACGCCCTGCTTCACCCCAAACTCTTTGTATACGTACATATTTTTTTTTCAATTTCGTACTGTAAGCTAAAACAAACGATAACCCTTACAGTGCGAGACATTTTCGCACGAATTATGAATTTCTCAATATGACTAAAAATATACCAATTTCAACAGTAAAAAATGAAGAATTACATGAAATATATATTAGTTATCTAAAATACATCAAGCAGTAAACTAAATTTATCGAATTATCGCTAAAATAAATCCAAGATAATGAAGAATCTGAAAAAATATTCAATCTACGACTTTGCCAACAAAATAGCTGTGGCCAATCTTCATATACACCGCCAACTCGCACAAAAGCAAGCGCGTAGCCGCATAAGTATGTGTAATACATAGGGTTGACGATTAATGCTGCGTATCAACAATTCAAAGCTGAAATTCGAATAACTGAATATCGAGACCGCTTTTTAAAGATATATTTCTTTGTGTCCTATTTGAAATTTTCATGATCTGTTGCGTAATTTCTCTACCTAAAGATTTGAACTATTTTTAAAAGAATATATCCACAAGTGTTTCCTTCGAGTTTGGCCGGAAATACGTAATAAAGTCTAGGACATTTAAACATGTCATAAATAGCGCGTTCATCGGGTTAATATACATAACATTGGACGTTTTTTTCGCTGTCATAGATTTACACATTTAAACACTGACCGCCAATTATTGTGTCAGTTAACGAAACTCGCAACACACAAACTTCTCTTAAAAGGTTGTTCCAGTCAGCTGTCGTATTTTGATAATGGATGAAAGTTTCTTACAGAAATATATGGAAGTCATCTCTTCTGATCAACACTAAATAAAAAAATGTACTACACTTTTTAGAAGAATGCTTGAGTCGTCTAACTAACACGAGTCATACAAATATTTTTAGTACACATCCGTCGGGGGCTTTCAGTATGCCATAATATGACCATTATCACAACTCGTATCCTTCGGAATGATGGTTTTTAATTGGTCAACTAACTAGCCGTTAATTAAAAGTATCGAATTGAAATCCCTCGGTACATATTTGTAATAATTTACAATAAAATGATTACACTGTGCTTGACGCACCTCTAGCTATATGTATACACCGCATGTATCAATTGACCTGTTCATTACTCAGACATATCCAAATAACCTACATTGAGATACAGTGAAACCCCTATCTGCATGGATCGTTCATTTTTTATAGTCCCTTCAAACACCCATAAAAACAATGTTTAATAATCCCAGATTAAGCGTTCTCCAATTTATCGATTTCCTCGATCTATCGTCTAATTATCCTGATTGACCGTTTTTGTTGAATATTTCTCAGTTAGTTCATAAACACGTTCTACCCCATCCAACCGGTATGTAAAAAAAGAGACTGCAAGCGTCCAAGCTTCGTAGAATTATTCATGATCATGGTCATAATGTTTCGTATTATGACTGCACCTTCGCTGACATAGCAAAATATCCGGGACCAATGTTCTAGGAAGAGTGACATTCGCAAGACAGTCGAAAAGTGCGGCAAGTCAGCGAATAAAAGAAATTTAAGACATCGACTGAGGGTGCTTGATGGAATTTCAATATCAAATTTGGATTATTGAGATTTTGTACACTTCCATATATTTTGTCACTAACGACCCGGGTTTCGCCTTTCGGCATCTTCAGGCATTCGAGCTCACGAATGGACTCGAACTGACAGCTGAACTCAGTTCGAGTCCATTCGTGAGCTCGAATGCCTGAAGATGCCGAAAAACGAAACCCGGGTCGTTAGTGACAAAATACATGGAAGTGTACAAAATCTCAATAATCCAAATTTGAATAAAAGAAAGTTGAAAAATGAGATTATTCACACGTGATACCAGCAGGTGTGAGCTGAAAATATACCTATAGATGGATCCATAGTAAGAGGAAAGCTGTGCAAATTGCCAAAAAAAAGATGTGACAAATTTCTCTACATCGAACGGATGGATCAATAGGTTCAAAGATTAGCATGTTTGCAAAAAAATATTCTTTTTTTATTTAAAGCTTTCCTGCATTCATCGTTTAGTTTTTTAGGATCCCTTGAAAAACGTAGGATCGGGGTTTCACTGTACTGAAAAAAGCAATATTCAAATGGTCACCAAAAATCAAATATAATTGATTTATACCTGGGTTTTATACATTTTATAAACAGGTGTTCAACAATTAGGTACTTTCCAAGTACAGTGAGCAGAAGTTTCCCTTTAATGACACAGAAATATCTACATTTCATTTAATGCTTTAGAAGATTATCTGCCTTAGTATTTTTTAGGTGACAATTTTGAGTTTTCTGAATACTGAATCAGATAGAGTGCAAAATTTTATATAAATAATATTATAAATTATTAAAATATGTTTGCTGGTTAAGAACATTTAGCTGCCTTTAGATTAAAAAAAGAAACTTCGACATTCGCAAATCACTTGCTAATGGAGAAGCATACGTTTAATGCGGATGATGGGGTTAAACTGTTGCATAAAAACATGGGGGATCATAAATTATTTTATCAGGAAATTTTAGAAATTAATAGAGGCCAGTTATACTCCTTACCAATCTTGAATGAGCAGCTGAACCTTCCTAATTCTCCGCTATTATATCCGATACGTTGAAACACCTAACAGATTTCACTAAATGTGGAATGATTGTATATATTTACCCATTCGTCGAATTGCATCCCGTCAAAACCCACAATACTGTTGTAATTGTGAAATCACTGGTATTTCTAAGGGAAGTTGAAAGGCGGCAATTCGCCACTCTGGTAATATGGTGTTTACAAAATAAGGATTAGGACGATTTCCGAAATTTTAACTCAGGTATCGGTGTGGCTCTCAGACGTATAATGTATTGCCTCGTAAATGATATTTGTCGCATTTGTATCTTCTATATAAGCGTTAGACACTGTTTACTGTCTCTCAGTTCGAGTCCATTCGTGTGCTCGAATGCCTGAAGATGCCGAAAGGCGAAACCCGGGTCGTTAGTGACAAAATACATGGAAGTGTACAAAATCTCAATAATCCAAATTTAATTTTTATAGATTTAATTGAATTTAATTATTTATAATAATATCAACAGGATTTTTTTTCATTCAAATATATTAATAATAAGAGTTTTTAGAGGCTTTCACAGGATTTTCATAAATGTTGCAGTTTGAATCTAAATTAATAAAAACCACTGTCATTCTAAAAAAACTTAGATAGCCACTTTCAGCATTTTGGAACTGGTAGATATCTCAACTCAAAACCGCATTTTTTTGACTTGTTACACTTTGGAACTGAAGTATCGATATAATTATGAAAATAAGGTGTATAAAGTTTTAGAACTGGTAGATAGCTCAATTCAAAACTATATTTTTGTTTTGTTACACTTTGGAACTGAGGTGTCGATATAATTTACGAAAATATGGCGTATAATTTTTTGGAACTGGAAGACAACTCGACTCAAAACTGTTTTTTTTTTGACTTGTTACACTCTAGAACTGAGGTATCGAAATGATACCTTTTAAAATATTTTTAATTGCAACCCTCTTCATCTAGAAACTTTTTCAAGGCCTGGTATTATCTGTGAATAATGTGTTGTTTGGGATCAGGGTAATATGGAATAAAATTCAGAATTAATTTAACACTTAGTCATTATTTTTATTAAAAAAAATAATAATTTACATGTAATGCACATATAATACCTATGTACACAATTCATTTACACATTCGTTCAAAATCTGACCATTTTAGAACATTTTTATTCTATTCTGCTTAAATTGTTTAACGATTTTTGTTACTTCCAATAAAAATTATAAATAAACACCCAATAAATAGAAAAACCCCTTACGAAAAAATAGAGAATGAATAAATATATATGCGAAGAAACCATAGACAATAAATAGTTATAATTTATCAATGGAGTTCAATTCGTATGATAAAATTATATATAATACAAAAATGGCCGCTAGATTTTTCTTATTAAATTAAGAAAATAAATGAAATACATTATTGGAATGATCAAAAAATCGTCAAAAATCGTACAAAGCAGGAAGAATTGTTTTATCATTTATACGAAAAAGTATCAATTTTTTTAAACAAATACTTTAAACATGTATTGAATTATTATTTACAAAAAGAAAATCATTTTTTTTTTATAAAAAAATACTATCATTCAAAGAAAATTCTTAATAATAAATATACATACCACTGAGTTTGTATCAGAGTATCATAAAGAATAAGAGCTTTATTACATGGGTAATGTATTTTGTTTAATTGATTGATTCAGTCGGTTTGTTCCTGGTTATAGCGAAGTCCTCTGCGTTGTTCTGTTAGCCTAATACTGGTATCCGGTCTGCGGGTTGAAAGATGGCTTGTTCGGGGGAAGGTATGTCTGCTGGGGAGGTCCTGATGGATAGCCTCCGGTGGGTCCTGACGGGTAACCCTGAGCTGGTCCGGATGGGTAACCTTGGGCTGGCCCCGAGGGGTATCCCTGGCTGGCCTGGGCTGCCTCTTCGCGGGCGTTCTGGTCGAGGGCCCTAGAACAATGAATAATTATTATGAAATGCGTTTAAAACAGTCAATTTGCCTTGTCACGTTGTTTCTAATGAGTTTTTTTGTGTACTTTAATTGATACAGGTAGAGATTTGTCGCGTTTAGACAAGATGTTTATTAAAATCACTATGATTAGCTTAGTAATTAAAGAATCGTAGAATTCTTTCAAAAATATAACATATAAATATGTTATTCAGTTAACCAATCCAGTAAACCAACATTTCCCCCCCCCAATGTGGAGCATATGGCCTTCTAATGGAGGTATCTCAACAGAAATTTTCTACGAGAACTTCTTGTTATTCACTTACTCAACTTCCCCTTTTCGAAACGAGTAGGGATAGAAAGATAGAGCTAGGACAGGTGTAAAGGTTACGCCCCGTTTTTAGGATCGGATCGGTGGGTGAGAATTTCGGACGTTGCAAACATTCATGCCTACGAACAGAAATCAATTTACGAAACTGTCCGTTCCGTGACATGAACGTCAGACGTCTATAACCGTAGCTAACGACGTTAACCATTGCACTACGGTGCCAAAAAATTTTTGATACTTATGGATGGAACTCATGGAAGAGCGAAAACCAATTATCATTAAAATAAATTCGGAAAAAATAGCATAGATATCTGATTTTAAACAATCAGTCAGTTTGAGGTTATTCGTGTACTCGAATACCTGAAAATACCGAAAGGCGAAACACGGGTCGCTAGTGACGAAGCATATGGAAAAGTACAAAATTTGAACAATTAAAATTTAATATTAAAATTGCATCAAGCACTCTCAGACGATATTTTAAATTATGTAATTAATTATCGTTGTTCTGGAAAAAGACACCAACCAACAAATACTGATTTTGAGTAACTGGATTTTGAAATTTTTCAAATGTTTGAAATGCTATATTAACTTTTTCATTTGGTTTTTTGTAAAAAACATAAGTGTGTGCTTCCATACTGTAGAGTTTGAAATAATGAACATTTTGGTATAACTAACTCAATATGTAATTTTTTCGATTAACTGTTTTCTTCCAGAACAGTGACGATATTGAAAATGGATTGTCACAAAATTAAAGGTGTAATAATTCACAGGTATAATCAAAGCATGTGATATCCTTCTTTTAAATATCTATCCTTTTTCAAAATTATAAAAAGAAAATCGAGTGAATCAATTTAATATCTTACTTTTGGATTTCTTCTGGGATTGGTGGTGGAGTGGGGAGGTGATCTCCGAACGCACGGAATCCGTTGGAGTCGGCGATGTACGTCACGCTGTAAGTCTTGCCATCGTCTCCGATGTAGGAGTATGATCCGTGCATAACTTGCTCTTCCTTGTCAGTTCCAGGGTTTTCGATGTGTCCCATTTGTTCGATGTGGGTTTGGTCTCCGGTCAAAGTTCTGTTGGACACAAACGCAATTAGTAAATGTTTTATTAATTTTTATTGGGTATAGAACTGTATTGCATATTCACCGATGTTAGTCGTAGACAGATAATAAAGCGTCGCTAATATTGTATGATACAAACTAGGGTTGCCAATCTCAGATATCCGGTATTGTCAAAATATTAATACCGGGATTTCGTGAATTAATATGAATGCTAAAAACTATACTTCTTGATTAAATAAAACGTGTACTCCGCTTTCCTTATGTTAAATACTATGAAAGAATCTTCGCAATAGATAAAAATAACACATTCTCATGCTCTAAAAAATATATTATAATACATTAATTTCAATTTAAGCAATAATGGACACAAATTTAATTTAAAAAATGAATTTATGCTTAATGACAAATCCCGGGATTGAAAAATTGTGAACTCCGAAATCCTGAGATGATAAAATGGGTCCGGGATTGGATTCCCTAATTGAAACTAAAAAAACTTAGTGAAAAATATTCCATAAGTATATTTAAAACGATGCAAATTATCCATAATGAAAAATAACTTCAAATCACATAATTAATTTTAACAAAACCTCGATGTAAAAGACGCAGATGTCTCAATCGTTGTCTTAATATTGACACTTCAGTTCCAAAGTGTAACAACTCAAAAAGAATAGTTATAAGATAATTAGGAAACAAGGTTTTATCTTCTACTGGACGTCTATATTTTGTAGATTTAAATTAAATTCTAGAACTATCTAAAAAATATATTTAGATGTATAATATTAGAAATAAAACTTATTTTTTTCAGTCTTATATTAATAGTAGTGTTTTCAGAGGTTTAACATGATTTTCGTAGTTGTTACAGTTT
Organism: Himalopsyche phryganea; assembly: GCA_022494535.1. Classification (NCBI taxonomy): domain Eukaryota; kingdom Metazoa; phylum Arthropoda; class Insecta; order Trichoptera; family Rhyacophilidae; genus Himalopsyche; species Himalopsyche phryganea. The sequence continues at coordinate 2,659,661 of JAGVSL010000051.1, forward strand.
GAATCAAAAGTAATTACAGCCACTGAAATTTTAAAATAACCATAGATTACCACTTGTAATATTTTGGAACTGGTAGATTGCGATATTATAAGCATTTCTTCATACTTAACTCATAACTGAATTTTTTTGATTTATTACACTGTCATTTTATAACATAGATTGTAATATTTTCGAATTTAATTATTATAAAATTTCTTCATACATAACTCATAAAGAAACAGAACCAATACAATAATACATGTACAAAGTTAAGAGGTAATTATGTAATATATGACTGCATTGAATTGTTTGTTAATTATTAACAATTTATTATATCTGTTATGATAACCTTCATGTGACAATTTTAGCCCCGTCATAAATTGATCGATAGCTTGGTTGAAGTGAATCACAGATTAAAATACTCATTACACGTGTAATGGTCGGTATTCATTTGAGATTTTTGTGCGCGCACAGCATTCTGTGTGTCATAATTTGTTTGCAAACACGCTTGAGAGCGCGAACAAGTCAGTAAACGTCCACACCTGAGCAAATTATGACTCACAGCGTACTGTGCGCGCACAAAATTCTTGGATGAATACCGATCATAAGACATTAAACGATTCATACGTGGAAGTATACATTAAACTGTCATTTAATTAGCATACAAATGAATAGTTATCTGTTTTTAGATAGTTCCATTTCTGATTAATTACATTTTATTTGTTGTAGCGAGTATTTTATGTTATTATTTACTGTCCAAGTATTTGAATTAAATGTAGTACCATTTAAAGCAAATAATAATCTTGGAGAACATCTTAAAAATAGCAAAGATAGAATACTTAAACTAAACAGATACGGAATTTACAGCACTTTCTGCGGTATGTGTGATTCACAATACATTGGACAGACATAAAAAAGAATTTCAACTAGATGTATAGAACAAATAAATTAATATATATAATCAATGTAATAACCTGTTTAATGATCAACCCAATATTAATTAAGCACATTTACTTGAATTATTACAAGAATCTCATGTAATTATGTATAATCAATAAAATATCAATGCATTTACTTTAACGATTGATTAATAATACTAAGTATGTTATTTTTGCTGTAACAACTCAAAAATACAATTCGTACGTTAAGTATTTCAATATTAAATAAAAGTTATGATGTTGGAATATGTGAGATGATTTTAAATCTCTTGTAAAACAGAGGAAATCGAATTTTAAGAATTGAGTATCACTCGTTCGAAAACAATAAGACCTAATTTTCAACCTTTTTTACGTATATTTTTGAAATATTATAGTATATAACGTCGTTGTTCTCAAAGAAGACACTAACTGAAAAATACTAGTTTTGAGTTATTGTACCTTGAAGATTTCAAATGCTTGAAATGGTATACACTTTTTATTTAGTTTGTTTATGTTAAACTGTTTTAAGTAAATTTATAAAAATAATCTGTTCTTCCATTAGTACAGTTTGAAATAAGGAGAATTTTGGTATAAATTTCTCAATATGTCATATTTTCGATTTAGTGTGTTCTTCCAGAACAGTGAAGATATCATTTTAGTGTGAAAATATCAAGAAACGCGTTGATTTGGTAAATTTTCACAATTTTGTATCATTTTTTGCTTGTTTCATATATTTTTAAGCGATTTATTTTATTACAAACATAGATAGCCTCACCTAGTAAAATTTGACTGGCACTAGAGAGGTTAAAAAAATTCTTGTGTCCCAAAACATGATACGATATATGGGTCTATATAAACTGGCTAAGGAACGAAACATTAGGTAGTATGATGCAATAATTTGTTTACTCACTCATATTTGTAGCTGCCATCTTCGTTGATTTCATTGATTTGCTTGAGGATTGGGACTGGGGGAGTCACTGGCTTGATGTTACCTGGAGGCAAGTAGTTCTGGGGAGGAAGGTATGAGTTGGTAGGCTTCTGGGGTGGCAGGTATTGGGTTGTAGGTCTGCCGGTGGTCACTGCAGGGGGAAGGTACTGTTGGCTGGGGGGTTGGTAGCCGTTTGAGGGAGGAAGGTAATTGTTTGATGGGGGAATGTAGGTGTTCCTGGCGGGATTCAAGAAGTCACCGCCACCCGCTGAATAGGCGCTCAAGGGGGCTTTTTGTCTCAGGGCGAGGAGATCAGCGCTGCATGATACAGCCAAGGCTGCCACTACGATAAACTATAAAAAAAAACAAATAAATTATAAATATTTTTTCAGTTCAAGTTCCAAAGTGTAATAACTCAAAATTTGTAGTTATGAGATAAGCCTTTGAGCAAGCTTAATCTTCTACTGAAAATCTAATTTTTGTAGATTTAAATGAAATTCAAGGATTATCTCTAATATGTATAAATATATCTTCGTTATTCTGGAAGAAGATACTAACAGAAAAATACTTGTATTGAGTAAATGAACTTTAAAGTTTTTCAAATGTTTGAAATGTCACACATTTTCTTCAATTTGTTTGTGCAAAACTGTTTATAAGCAAAACCATAATTTATAAAATATGCGTGTTATTACACACGGAAGAGTTCAAAATAATGAACGTTTTGATTTAACTAATACAATATATTTTTTTTGATTTAGTGTTTTCTTGCAAAACAGCGACGATATAATAATATTATAAACATAGGATATTCGTCGTTGTAACAGTTTGGATCTAAAGTCACATTTTAGAACTGGTAGATAACTTGATTCAAAACTGATTTTTTTTGATTTGTTACACTTTAGAACATCGATTTATGACGCGAAACATTCGCATACTTTGTATAGAGTTACATATGGAATTTTGTACAGCGAAACGTAATATTTGCATAATGTTATGACATTCTGTGTCATTTTGAAGATAATAAGATTCTCTAGCGAGTGTATTGAACTGGTTTTCGAGATTACAGTCGCCAGAAAGTAAAACTGTGTCAAGTATTATTGGTAATTGAAGCATTAATTTCATTGTGAGAATAATGATGTTTTTGCTTCATTTTGAGATGAGCTTTGTTAACTTGTGTTAATATTGTGGTTTTGCAATCAAGAAAACAATCTAATATTTAATTGTCCCTCCGCTTTAAACTGTATTAATTTATTAAAAGGATATAATATTCACGATGTAACGGAAAAACAATAGTAACATAACATTTTCAACAATAAATTTTAGTGTTTTGTTTATGAGGATTTGGGATCAAAAATGACGAAATCCATCTTTTCTTTAATTAATAAAGATAAACACACTTTTCGTTTAAAAAATTCCTCTACAAACTATTCACGTAACTGTTTAGTATGTATCCCTTCTTATTTATTCTTTTGCCATTGAAAAAAGCTGTAAATATGCAGTATTATAAAACTTTTATGAGATATATACAAAATAAGTAATAAATTGACATGATTTGAGATTTAAATTACACATTAGACACACAAAATTAAAACCAGAGACGAAATAAAATGGAAACATGGAAGAGTAACATAAATTCGTAAAAACAATAACAAGTCATGAATCGTACATTAAAAAAATCGCCAACTTATGAAAATGACGATTCCAATATTCACAAAGTATTTAATAAAAACCGTGTTAAAATTGGTCAGTTTTCTAAGACTGTGTAAAACGAGGATCGGGTGTACTTGAGTGCTGAACTAACATTAGGGTATTTAGTGTTTTAAAAATATATCGTCACTTCTCTGGAAGAAAACACTAAATAGAAAAAATGTTATTTATTTCGAACTATACCGTATAACAGAATAATTTTATAATTTATACTTTTACTTAAAAAATGTTTTCTCTAAACAAACTAAATGACAAAGGTTGGAAAAACTTCAAAGTAATATTTTTCAGTTACTGTCTTCTTCCAGATCAATAACGATTTATAAATATAATGTATTTATCATTAATTTTCGTGTTATGTAACCGTGTAAAAGTAAAAAAAATCATTGTTCAAAATACTTGGAGCGATTTTTTAGACCGTGCTAAAATAGAGTCGGTTGTACTGTATTTTTAAACGAATAATTTGAAGACCGAAACGAATTTTTAAGAATAAGTAATGATTTTATATAAGCTCTTTTTAAACAAATTTGACCGTCGTACATTTTGTGATGTAATAGTACTTAACAGTTCTTACCAGTTTCATGATTGCAGTGATTTATATAGAACAACTGATTCACAGGAAACTTTCGGAACTAACTTCAGACTCTGATAGCTGATGAATGTCAGAAGGTGACTGATGCACTGCCTCCTCGGCCGCTGCTATTTATACAAAACGCCATCCTACCACCAACAGGGTTCAACTGACCAAAGAGATCATCTTGGGATCCCGTATGCTTTACTAGATCATACTGTCGATGATAGGTGTGCGGGGTGGTTCGGAATATACAGTCGGTGTCCTTACGCTAAAAAATATTTTTAATAGTCCAATTAAAAATCACACATAATTAATTGTCCTGGAATCTTTTGATTACTAGCCACTAAGCTTCTTGGTCGAATAAAAATACAGTGCAGTTTTTTTATTATTATTTTGGCCTCATGATGGAAGTATCTCTGTAGAAGTTTTTTCTACGAGAACTGCTTATTACTCAGTTGCTTAATTTAGATTTTTTTTCAAACAAAGTAAGGATACAAGAATACTGCTAGTGATTGGCTAATCACTCTCCCTACGCCTCGTTTTTAGAATCGGATAGGTGGGAGGGAGTTTTAGACTTATACCTACGAGACGAAATCCATAAATCCGTTGAAAAATTAAGTTATGAAACTTTCCAAACTAGGAATCGAACCAGTGAGATCTGTAACCAAGACGTTTACAAGACATTCGTAAATAAAGACAAATTCTAATTCTTTTAGTGACGTAGCAGTGCACAGTTAATATAAATGCCTTTTACCTTTTTCAATGTGTTTCAGGTGCAACTATGCAATATGTTGAAATACCGGTTTCATGCAGTGTGGTATTTGGTCAAGTATTGTACTATGGGCCAACAAATGAAGCCTCCCTGAAATTGGTTGCTGCATGTATATGACAATTTGCGATCGGAAACCATTTTTTATTAATTGTATACGAGAATTACTCTGCCTATTTTCACCGTAGTCCTGGAGGAACCATTGGGTAATTAGTAAAAATTATCCGATATAGAAAATTGTCTTAACAAGACCTAAGACCATAATGCAAGAAGTATAGGTGAGTTGCATAGTGGGTTTTGTAAAATATGTGACGTTACATTGACAAACCGAATTTATTGTTTCACCAAAAAATTGTTCTAAAAAAGTTAATTTTAACTCAATCAACACGCAATGACGTCAACAAAAGCCTAAATAGTGACTATCATTTTTTCCAGCTCCCCTATTTATACTTCTTACACCATAACCTAAGACTAAGAAAAGTAATTTAGAAGTTCCGTACGGTGGTCATATCGAGGGTATACTGAAAGAACGCATTAGATAACCAATCGTTTAAATACAAAAACACTAAAATCGGTCAAACCCAAAAGAGAAAATAAAAGAAAACATGCGTGACCATTACTTAAACCTCAAATTAACTTTAAGATTTTAATATATTGAAGTTATAATGACAAAGCGTATTAAATTAATTTTTCAATATTTTCTAGTTCAAATAAACAAAATTTGTGCAATTTAACTCTCTACGTACATAAAGACATAATGCATTTGCAAAAAAACAGTATTACGTTCTATTTTTATTTTTTTATAGAGAGAGCATTTTGAAAAATAAATAATGGTTTTTAATGCAATTATTCAGTAAACTGTATACCCTCGATATGATCCACATATGATCGGATATAACAAAAAGAAGACAAAAAACAACGACTTAAATATAGAAAAATAGTAAAGGTATCTCAATATATATTTTTTAAATGAAGTTTGTCAAAACTTATCTTGTGGTATAAAATAAAAAAAGTTTCGATTTTTTTGCATCTGTACTCTGAACTACCTACTATTTCACGCATTTCATGAATTCAACCTCCGCGATCATCTCCCTTCCTCCTACGGCGCATCTCATAAACCGCTTCTCTTTTCCTTTACGGGATCAAGTTGTAAATTACAAGGCGTCGATTTGCGTAACTTTTAAACGATGAATAGGCGCGATTTTTTTATCATTATTTATGTATTAAATTTTACTCGAGATTTGTTTCATATCGCAAAGCGCCTGACGAGGTTTAAGTTTAGAAAGGGTTGACTTCGGCATTCGTGTTAAATATTAAATGAAACATAAATTTCGTCTATACAGTGGAAGAAAGGTTTAAGTTAAAAAAGAAAATTATGAAATTAGAGCATCACTATTTACATAACCTCAGAAAAGCAGTAGAATGCGAAAGGTCGAAAACTGGCTGTTTTGATTGTCTACATATCAATACCTCAGTTCCGAAGTGTAACAAGTTAAAATTTGCAATTTTGAGTTAAGTACGAGGAAATGTTTAGAATACCGATGTCTACTAGTTCCGTAATGTAACATGTGGTAATAATCTTTGGTTATTTTAGAATTACAGTGGTTATTATTACTTTAGATCAAATCTGTAACAACTGCGAAAATCCTGTAAAAACCTCTGAAAACTTCTATTATTAATATTAGGAAAAAATGAAATCTTTGGCGTAGTGGCATAAAACGATTTGTCAAAAATCGGCTGCATTGAATTATGAATACAGTACGATAGATTTTAGGACGGTCTATCGTCTGAAAAGACCAGCTCAGCTATATTCGATGTATTTTTTATTAAGTCAATACAGTTTATAAGTGGCTAACAGCTTTAACTAATAATATTACAAAAAAAAATTACTAATAATTAAATCGAATTTGTTAATGATTGACGAATCTAATAAAATGGTTAGTTTAATAAGTAATGGTTAAGGTATGTAAATAGAAAGACTTAAATTTCTTCTTAGTAATTCTTTTTTTTTTGTAATGTTAATTACAGTTTTTTCCAACTAATAATTGTGAACGAATTTTGCTTAATTCATATTGATTTCATCAAATTACGTAAAAAATACATGGAGTATTTCTGAGCTTGTTTTTTCAGACGATAGATCTTCCTTAAATCTATCGTACTGCGTTCATAACTCAAAAAAGCCGATTTTAGACTTACTGCCTTCCGCCACAACGCCGACGATTTGATAAAAGCTTGTGGTTATAATATTAAGTTTTAAAAAAGTCAATGAGAAGTGAAGTAAGCCAACTGATATTTTTGAAAAAAATCAGTTTGGTCTGTTTTAGTATTTATTCTACATGTCATATAGTATCATAGTAGCATAAAAGTGAAGTAAGTTAACTAAAATACAGACAGCAAATTATTTTTTTCTGTTGCAAGTTAAATTAATATAATAGGCCCACTTCACTACTCGTTGGTATTTGTGTATTTAAAAAAAAGAACAAAATTCTCTTCTTTTGTAAACATTTCTGCGAGTCTTAATATTTTAAATTATACATCGATTCCAATTGTAGCCGATAATAGACACAATACTTTAGATTATGTAATGATTGAAAAGATGAAATCATAGTGATCAATACCGGAGTCCCGGAATCAAAAATTGGGTCCGGGATTGGATGTCCTAGTGGGGTTTATTCCTGGAAGCTGCTTAAATTAGTAACGCCAATGAGATAAGTCATAGGATGTAAAAGTTTTGAAAAAGAAGGTATTAATTCAAATTTAAATTTTTTTATTCTGGCAGAAAGCTTGATATAAAAATAATTCATCGATACCAAATCTTTTGATATGTATGCTAAAAAGATTATTCTTTATAATGTACAAAAAACCCTTTTTAATAGTTGGGAGTACGTTGAAAAGAAATGCTTCTATGATTTAATACCTTCTGTCAGTATACCCTCGATTGTAACTTTCAAAATACTTCTTCATTGACCTCTACAATTTCCTGTCATCCGCCAATCACTTAGCTTCCTCCCATGACAAGCCAGAGTCCCTCAGCTCAGTCAAATACATCCTGCGGATAGAACCCGATGGTTGTCCAGGATGCCGAAATCTCACCATTCGGAAGAAGAGGCAAGCGGGATTGAGGCCAGTTCCAACGTCTAGTCTTGACCACTGACATAACAAGACTCTGTCTAGTGTGTTCCCTAATCTCCGAATTCCCCACAAAGACAAACCACCATATTGAAATATTTAATTTCTTGAATATATACACTGTGATTAACAATTCAACTTGTATACCATTCGTTGCCCCTTTTATTATGAATCAATTAAAATTTGTATTGTTCGGTTGCATCATAGAAATGTTGATGGGAACTCACTATAATTAATGGCTCACAGTTGGTACTGATTTTGGATTCGCTTTAATAACATTAATTTTCACTTTCATATCGAGGTTATACTGACAAAACGCATTAAGTCAGTTTTTGGTGACTTAATGTTTTATATTTCTAAATGTTTACAATAAAGTAAAGATATAATGACTTAAAAAAAACAGTATTACGTTATCCTGCTATTTTTTTATTTTAGAAAAAAGGATGATTTAAATATAATTCAAAGATACCAAATCTTATGAGTTGTATGCTAAAATGATTATTCTTTATAGTGGAAAAAAAAACCTTTTAAAAATACAGACAATTGTACTTGGGAGAGAGAGTACTTTGAAAAAAAAATAATGCTTTTATGACTTAATGCCTTCTGTCTTCTTGTGACATTTTGGCGTTTTTGACTGATGAACAGTGTTCCCTCTAAGCAGTTTTAGAACCTTCGAAAATATTCAAATTTAAATTTTGAAAAAATATATCGTCCTTGTTCTGGAAGAAAACACTAAATCGAAAAAATGAAATATTGAGTTAGTTGTCCCAAAATGTTCTAAATTTAGAGCTCTGCGTATGAAAGAAAAGCTTTCTATAAAAGGTAAATGAATCCTCATGACTTTGTTTCAAAAGCGATCAAATCCTCAATTAAATCGTTTATAATACAAATAATACTAAATAGATCGTCGTTGTTCTGGAAGAAGACACTAATTGAAAAATACTAGTTATGAATAATTGTGTTTAGTTTGTCAAATATTTGATATGCGATACCTTATTCATTTTGTGTGTTCGTACAAAATTGTTTGAAGGTAAAAGTATAATTTATAAAAATAAGTGTGTGCTTCCATACGGTAGAGTTTGCAATAAGGAACGTTTTGGTATAACTGACTCAATAAGAAAGTTTTTCGATTTAGTGTTTTCTTCCAGAACAGCAACGATATATTTATGTGTGCGAAAGGAAAAAGGTGATAAGTCTAAAATTGATTGTTTTCAGAAGAGCAAAAACAAAATTTTGTATTTTTATGAAATTTGATGAAAAATGTGATGTTTCAACAAGAATTTTATCAATTCAGCAGCATTGCTTTGACTCTTCCTTTTTATATTATATGCATGTAGTTATTTTAAAATACATAATTTGTTTTTCAATAAACTCAACAAAACTCTCTTTTCCTTTCGCACACAGACTTATGTTACGTGTAAATAATTAGTTGCTTTACTTAAAATGTTGAAGAATTCATAAATAAAATTTGTATTACTTAATTTATAAAACGTTTTTTCTATTTATCATATTTTCTGCAAAGAGGGATTTATCCGCTTTTGATAACAGACGACACATTTTTCAGTTAGAGTCTTCTTCCAGAACAACGACTGTATAAAGATTATTATTAGATCAACAAAAGAAAAGATAAAGAAATGAACACAGATTTCAAAACAAATTTCTTTATTGTATATGTGTCGAAGTTGTCTATACCCAAGTTCAAGCATTATGAAACAGTTTTTAATTTGACAGCTGACAGTTGCATTCGGGATTCAAAGTGTTTAATTGTACATCACGCTGTTAGTGGAGGTGCAAGTTCACGTTTGCGGCGAAGACGAGCGCTTGCAGCGGGAGTGCAAGTGTTGTTTTTTTTTACTTCGTTGATGTACTATTCCTCTCTCTTTCTTACGTACGATATCATCTACGGTGACATTGAGGCGTAGTATTTCGCGATCACAGTGCCGGGCAGTGATGTAAGTAATTAATTGAAATACTATTGATCTTTTGAAAATAAAACACGAAATTGTTTTTTTTCGATAGATTTAGCGGTAACTTTGCGGATATTCAATTTTATATAAAAATAAAATTGATAACTTGGACGGGTCCGTGGTGCAGTGATCAACGTCGATGGCTACGGCTACGGCTACGGATGTCTCGTGTTCAAATCCTGACAGTTTCATAAATGAATTTTTTTAATCGATTTATGAATTTCTGTTCTTATTCACGGATGTTTGTGATATCTACAATTCATTCATATTCATCCGATTCTTAAAAACGGGGCGTAGCGAAGGCGAGTAGGTACTCGCTAGTCCTTTCTAAATTATATCTTTCTATCCCCACTCTCTTCAAAAAAGAGAGGTTGAGCTACTGAGTAACAAGCAGTTTTTGTAGAAAACTTCTTTCGATATGCTTGCATTAGGAGGCTATATGCTCCACATTGGGAGCCGACATGGTAAAAAATAGCTATTCCACTAGCTGCGTAACTAAATGTCACACATGTCTCGCTTTTTTAAGAAGAATTTTCAGACTTACTTTATCACAAGGTTATTTATTGAACACAGCCAGTGGAATAATTAAGTTATCAATTGTAATTTTGTATAACAATTTGTTTTGTACTACTTCCACATATTTAAAATGATCAGGACTGGTTGCCTTCATCATAAAACAAAGGAGAGATATTTATATCAAATTGAATTTTATTAGGTAGTTGATAGCTATTTAGACTTAGCGCCATCTTTGATTTTTATCCTATTGTAATCGAGTTCTACCTAGTCAATTCCATTTCAATAAATAAACTTATTTATTTCATGTTATTTTATTCATATTGAAAATAAAAAATGTCGATTCCACGTTACGCCCGTTGCAAAAACGTTGTCTTCTGGTATGTGGGCAGAGCATCTCAAGGCCCCTGATCTAGTTGCAACTTGGCCGGGAAGTCCCCACCTGCTTTACACGTCTATCTCCATAACAACTTGCGCGTCCCCTTATGGACCACTCTCGATTTTATTCAGAGTAACACTTACGAGAATTATATCATCTTTTTTTTACCCACTCATGCAGATGAGCAGCGAGAGTCGCGTTATTTGTCTCAACTCATCTGCGGTGTATTCGTTATAGTGAAAGTGAGAAGGATATGTTTTTTTTGTTGTCGCTTGTTTTTTTATCAATGTTGGATCTCTATATGGAAATCGTTGAGATGATCTGTTTCTTTTGCCGGTGTTCTTGTCTTGTTTTATGGGCGGCCTTTTTTCCCGCGCTTATTCTTTATTTGGAGGTTAAGTGCGGTTTGAAAAATGGAGTAATTATTTTGAATGAGCGTTCTATATTTGAACATGAAATCGTTCCATATTTAAATTTATAGTCAAGCAAACTTACATTATGCAAAAACACAATTTATTTTTTTTAAACAAGTTTTGAAATTAACAAATTTATTAATAACTATAGAATAACAATACGATTTCAACATAATTTTAACAATACAAGGCACTGATGGAAGTGATTACTTGAAAAACTATTTTTTTCACCATGTCCGTTCCCAACATGAAGCAAATGGCCCCCTAATAGAGGTATCTCAACAGAAGTTTTCTATGAGAACTGCTTGTTGCTTAGTTGATCAAGCATTCTTTTTTCGAAAAGACTTGGGATAGAAGGATAGGGCTAGTTGTTAGCTAATCGCTTTCGCTACCCCCCATTTTTGAGGATCGAATGGGTGGGAGGGAGTTTTAGACATCACAAACATTCATGACTACGAACAGAAATCCATAAATCGATTGAAAGATCAATTTATGAAACAACCCGAGACATCCGTGACCGTAGCCAACGACGTTAACGACGGCTTATTTTTTAAAAATAAAGCACAGTTTTTTGTTTTTTGACAGCTTCGGCCGTAACTTGTGAAAATTCATTTTTTAAGAAGCATCCTCAGACCAACTATATCGCAAGGCTATTTATTTAACACAGTCAGTGGAATAACTAAGTTATCAATGTTAATTTTATATTAAAATTTGTTATGTGCTACTTTCACATGTTTATATTGATCAGTAACAGTTTCTCTCCTCGTGAGCATTGTTAAGTGATACAATGTAAACCATCACAAGACTATTTATATGAAATTGAGTATTAATAATTACAAGCAACATCAAACCGTCAGTCGGGTCTGTGGTACAATGGATCAACGTCATTGGCTATAGTTACGAATGTCTCGAGTTCAAGTTTCGGTACGGACAGTTTCATTAAAAGATTTTTCAATTGATTTATGGATTTTAGATCGTAGGCATGGATGTTTGTCATGTCTAAAATTCCCTCCCACTCATCCAACCGAATCAAAAATGAGATGTAGTGAGAGCGATTAGAGAACCACTAGTCCTGTCCTATCTATCTTTCTATTCTTACTCTCTTTGAAAAAGAGAGGTGGACCAACCTAGTAAGAAGTAGTTCTCGTATAAAACCTGAGTTTAGATACCTCCATTAAAACGTCACTTGCTCCACATTGGAAGTATTAAACAATCATAAATAAATGTTGATTATTCAATAGATTTTTTTAAAATATCAAATTGAAATTGACAACTTTGTTACCAGTGGAGTTCCAAAGTTGTCAATTGTAATTTCATGTTAAAAATAATGTTCATTGACAATTTCAAATCTTAATTGAGTAATTGAATGAATATTTTTTCAATTTGCACGTTTATATCGTGTTAAACTGGTTACTAAAAATGTAAGGTAATCCATATTAAAGTAAATACTTAAAAAAAGTAAACTTTTATTGAAAACGTGTTTTTTGTTGAACCAGATCAGGTTTTCGACGGAAAATAAAGTGTAGCAACTTTCACCGCACTGTTACCCTTGAAGATTCTTTGTCCTTAACAATTATGTACGAAAAATTATACGTTAATCTTTCCTTTTTTTATGGTTGTAAATTTTGTAAAAGACCTTCCGAAAATGGAGCAGACTGTAATCGGATATGTCAAAATAGATTTATTCGGATTATATTGAAGAAAACTATTAGGAACATATATTATGATTTACCGTTTCGATTTTCTACGATAATTAAATTTTTTATAGGAACCTTTATACTAAATCTTCTTTCTTATGACATATCGTCGCCTTGTGTAAACATGGTTCCATCTGATGTTTTTTCACAAAATCACTTTTTAATGCAGTTTTATTCGCATTCAAAATACAGTTCTATCTGCATTTAAAAAACCTTACGATTGTCTGTAAAACCATCAAAATTCAAATTAGAAAAATTTTCTTACTGAAAAACATACACATTTTACAGTGCATCAAGGTTCCATCTGCATACATAATTAGAAATACTGCATGAAGGAAATTACAGTCTCTACACTGGTTGACTCTTTCATTCACACACATATGTGGATGCATAAGTATATTTCATTCAGAAAGTTACATTTTCTGTAAACTTAAATTGCTACAGCGTTAGTTTTTGCATATAGAACTTTGTTTACCTAAGATGACGATTTGGCTTTTTTTTCAAGACAATTCATCTCAAATTCAACAAAAGGTATTATTTATTTTGAATAAAGCAACTAATTATATGGTCAGTAAATAATTCCACAAATGTTCAGTAACTAATTTCATAAATGGTCAGTAAGGGACAATGTCGGCATCCGTGGCGCAGTTGGTAGTGTCGTGGGCTACGGCTACGGATGTCTCAGGTTCAATTCCCGGTGCGGACAGTTCTCATAAATTGATATTTCAATCGATTTATAGATTTCTTTTGATAGATTTCTGTTCATAGTGCTTATATTGTAAGACTCCCTCCTCACCCACCCATCCCATCCTCACGGGGCGTAGCGAGAGCGATTAGCTAACCACTAGTTCTGTCCTAGCCCTATCCTTCTATCCTTACTCTCTTCGATAAAGAGAGGTTCAGCAATTGAGTAACAAACATTTATCATAGAAAAAATTCTGTTGAGATACCTCCATTAGGATACCATATGCTTCACATTGGGAGCGGACATGAAAAAAAGGGACAATAAGTCGTCAGTTGATAAATATTATGTTTGGTGAGTTAATAATTGTCAAATAAACAAAGGTTAAATTAAAAAAACGTACCGTTTAATTTTGAATAGCTGACCATTTTATATAAATTACTGACCATTTACTTTATTAACTGACCACGTGTATACTGACCATTTGTCGAATTGGTCACTGACAATTTATTATTTCTTACTAACCAAAAATTGTGATTGTTGCTGACCAAATAAATGCAGGTATTTGAGTAATGTCGGCTCGGTGGTGCAGTGGTCTTCAGTTATGGCGCTTAAGGGTTCGAATCCCACTAATGAAAGTTTCATAAATTAATTTTTCAATTTATTACTTCAAAAAATGCATCTACACAGTCTTAATTTTCTTCATAACATACAAAATTTCTATTGTTATAATATTTATTTATTTCCAATTAAACGGAACTGTGCCCCGGTTAACCGAAGTAAATTACTAATTGTGTCTTTACTTGTTTTCTGTTCCTTGGAATTGTCTCAAATAACCATCTGTCCCAATTAACCGGTGTACCAATTAAGTGGAATCGACGGTATTAAAAAAGAATTAAACAGGATTTCTACCAGGAGCACAGAAAGCGTGAACGGTCTCTAAGAATTTCTCTGTGAATAATCACATCCAAGGTAAACTTTGCGGTAAGCGAGAATAAACTTCCCTCGTCACGCTTCGAGAAGCTTATAGACTTTACCTTGATAACATCGTAACAGTAGCAAGGAAGCTCGACATCGTCATCTATAAAGTTTTATGCCTGCCTGATACTTAATAAAAGTAAAATTAATGATTTACCAAATCAGAGATCGTAAAATTTGTGTCATATAATGTTAAATATTTATGTCAAATCATCTTAAAATGTCACTCGTACTTTTTTAACATATTGAAGGTATACTGACAGAAGGCTTTAAGTCATAAAAACAATTTAATCGCATTTGCAGCATTATTTTATCTTCAAAGTACTCTCTCTCCCAAGCACAATTTTTTTTTGTTTTTTACAAGATATTTTGTGCTTTATAAAGAATAATCTTTCAAAGTCATTATATTCTATGTGTTCTACCATTGCTTATAGCGTTAAATTGCCTACATTTAAAACAGAAAATAAAAAAAAAAACTGACTTAATGCGTTCTTTCATTAAGCCAAACAAGTTCTGAGATAATCGGATTTAAAGCATTTTTTCCCTAAAGTGCCTTCTCTCCCAGGTACAATTCTTGTTTGTTTTTTGAAAATAATTTTTGTACATTGTAAAAAATAGTCTTTTTGACATGCAAATCATAAGATTTGGTATCGATGAGTTATAATTATATCATGCTTTTTGCCAAAATAAAGAAAATAGCAATATGATTCAATACTGCTTTTATTTCAAAACTATTATATCCCATGACTTCATGCGTTCTATCATTGTGTAGAGCGCTAAATTACCTACGTTTTCACATTTAAAATAGAAAATCACCAAAAACTGACTTAATACGTTCTGTCAGTATACCCTCGATATAACGGTTTGGATTATTCAGTATCGTAAAATAACAATCAGTAGAGTTGCGATGTCTAAAATTTGTTATTTTTATGAAAATTTAGTATGAACTAGGGCAGTGGTCGGAAAAGTGTGGCTCCCGAGGCACATGCGTTGCCCCCTTAAGTGCGGCTATGGGACAAATATCCACTATATAATTTTTTATATGATCCCGAGATTTCGAAATTCACAATTTTTCAATACCGGGACCCTGGGATTTGTCATTAAGCGTACCTTATTTCAGGTCTTAAATCGTATACCTATTTAAAATTTAATTTGTATTCATAAATGCTTCAATTAGAATTTTTTTTTAATTTAATTTTTTTTTGGGTATTTAAATGGCTATTATTTGTTAACAGTGTTCCAAAGTGTAACAGATCAAAAAGCAGAGTTGTGTTTTTAAAAATTAGCTTTCCCGTTTTCATGTTAAAAGAATCCCTTCGGATATCATGCAGTCACATTGCGTTACCGTGTGGGTTTTGTCATATAAACGCATTTATAAAGCGAAATGACAATTTCAAAAAGTGAAATATGGTTTTATGTAATATTAAGTAATTATTTTACATCATATTTTGTGTGTAAAACCTGAAATACATATCAAACTATGCGAAATTATCGAAAGACCCAAGAATCTAAATTTCTCATAGCAGAACAGACTCGAAACGTGTTTCAGTGCCGTTTGAAACAAAACGGTTGCATACGGTACGGTCATGCATCTCTTATGTCGTTAGTATAGTAATACTAATTGTAACTATACTTTATTTAATACTATACTATATGACACACCCGGTTTTTGTTAAGTATAAGTGTCATTAGTGTCCTGAACTGAAATCAGCCAGCGGCAACAGCAATATTTCGCAGAAAAGGCTCTTTCTTGTTGCCAGGCGTTCAAATAGCCCCCGGTTACGTCCGCTGGACGAGTCCATTTTTACGGAAAAGGGTAGCTCCAACTTTGCAGGGAGTTTTTTTGAATTTTTGTAGACAGTCGATTACGATCTGCCGAGCGGGACGAGCTGCGCTCTCGTGGCGGAGGTGATGTGACGATGTGAATTGTTTGTTTTTTTTGATTTGCATTGGATTTAATTTAAATTCAATGTGTCATTTGTATTATAACTTAAAGTAAATTCAGTTGCTAAGTAAATGTAAATGTAGAATCAATTTTATGTGTTAGGATTTATATATTTGTGTAATATTAAACCACTGCATCTTGAATGCAGCCACACAGCCAGTGGAATAACTCATTTATTATTTGTTATTTTATACTAAAAATGAATTTCTTCAAAATTATCGCCGAATCCATTGAAAAAATGTTTGCACATTTTTAACAATTTGTTGTATCTTTCATGTTGAAATTGGAACTGGTAGATCTCAGTATTCTCAGCATTTCTTCATACTTAACTTGAAATTACAATTTTTTGACTTCTTAGAGCTTGGAACTCAGTTATAAATAGATAAGATTTATAGCACTGTGATGCGTTAATGATAAAATCTAGATGAAGTTGCCGGCGTAATATAAACATGCCCCGAAGCGCTTCGATGACCGTGACAGCTTAATATGCGCTAAATATAAATTGCATAGACGATACAAAGTAGACTAATGGCTAGTATATTAAAATATTGCCATTACATATTAGAATTTTAGTATTTTGTTTTCATACATCGATAGTAGGGATTCCAATTTAAATATTTGACACCGCCCCGTACTTATGGGGCGGACAGGGTCTTCAAAACCAATCTGCAGACTCTTTCTATTAATGCAAATTTAAAATGTAATATCTCTCCGGAGGCGTTCAAGAGTAGTTTGTCATATTTGTTTGGTTGCCGTTGTTTGTTTACAGTTAGAAGTGGGCAAACGGCTTGCGATCCTGAAAGGCATGAGTCACCCCTCGGCGTTTCCCGGAGGGGGTCGGCGACTTAGTCCACCGCTTGCTAGTAAAACCACTTACAGAGTTTTAAATTAAAAATGTGTTAATCTGTTTGTGTAACTGTTTTCAAGGAAATTATATAAACTAACTGCAATAAACGATAAAGTATACTGAATACGACCGGGTTTTAATGGAATATGAAGGAACCTTTGAATGATCCTTTGTCCCCGGACGCGGGCTGTGAAGTGTGTTGACTCACCGCACCCCGCTTCTCCCCGCTCTCCACCTTCCTCCCTCGAGCGGCGAGACGTTTTCTTTCCTACTCTCTCATATTCAATATCGAAATATATTCTGCCCTTTTTAACTATTCGATATTAGAATATTTGGGCAGACATTTGGATGTATTCGTAATAATTTTTAATGAAGTCATTTAAAAATCCTATATATAATGGCCCAGAAAACTCTGTAGACGCTTTAGTCTTAGGCCAGAGTCAACGCGCGACGGCGTGGCGGGCGCAGCGTTTGAAACTGAAATGAAAAACCGCTCAAGATAAGAGTGCAAACTTCCATTCGTTGCGCATTAAATACGGACATTGAAAAAGCATGCTATACAATGGTCACATAATTCCGACGTACTAGCTACTTTAGGTATTCAGTATTTTAATTTCAATACCGTCATCTAGGACGTGTACGGTTATACTAGTCTTTTTATATTACTTGAATTTGACAAATGACTCGGGGCAAAAAAGCCCTTTGAACTTGCCGTAATTTCAGTAATTGAAGAAATACCATTTAAGTAATCCGGTGCAGCTGCAAATCGATTTTTCGATAATAGATGGTCCCAAAATCAATGAGTAGGCAGAGCGATTTTCTAACCACTAGTCCTGTAATAACCTCATCTTTCTTTTAAAAATAAATTGTAATTTGGTTTTACTAATTCCACATGTTTATAATGATCAGGGCTGGTTTCGCTCATCACGAGTATTATCAACCGATAGAAATACAATCATAACAGAGCTATTTGCATAAAATTGAATGTTAACAATTACAAGGTGTATAAAACAGTTGGTTCATGAACTATGACACAGATTAGGAAATTTTTAAAAGGAATTAAATCCTTCTTTGTCTACTCTTTTCGAAAAGGAGATGTTGAGCAAATACTTCTTTTCACATCTTACATTGGTAGTATGACTACAAAATAAAACTATCATATCGACGGTGCTTTGAACAATTAGTGTAATCCTCAAAATTGAAATTGTTCAGGAGAGGGTAAAAACTGTTTTTATCGAATATATTATATGGTGAGTTGCGTTATGAATCTTTGAAATGCACTCCTGTAAATTCTCATATTTGCAGATACGAGATTATACGTAGGGATTGTCGATATTATAGTGGCTTACATCAAGTGATGTTTCCCTTCTAAAAAGTGATCGATTTATTTTTCTAATTTTTCTAATTTGGCCGAGATATGCTCTGTCATTTTAAAAATGAGATCTTATCATTGATTTCGTATTTTTTGAGGGTAACATCAATTGGAAAAAGCACCATTGATATATTTTAATTAAACTAAGCATATTAATAAAACTGAATGGTATGTTTGTTTTGTCAAGTCATTGCATTAATATAACCCTACCAAATAATTCAATGTTGTCTTTCCAGCAAAAGCGACATTTTTGATTTGCTCATTAAATTAATAAAG
Organism: Himalopsyche phryganea; assembly: GCA_022494535.1. Classification (NCBI taxonomy): domain Eukaryota; kingdom Metazoa; phylum Arthropoda; class Insecta; order Trichoptera; family Rhyacophilidae; genus Himalopsyche; species Himalopsyche phryganea. The sequence goes on from JAGVSL010000051.1 coordinate 2,678,730, forward strand.
ATTGCAATCTTATAAATCTGCTTTTAAAATTGATGATGCCACCATTTTTACAACGGATATTAAATCATGGCGAGCGAAATGAAGGTTGCCTTCAGTCGTAATACGCTAAAGACGGCTGTAAACGAGCAACGTTTTACGGCAAAATGCTACCGATCATGTGTGGTCGTGCATGATGGCTGACTGACACGACACTACTATTATATCTATACTTGCCGGCAGCAAGACTGGATGATATTTTGAATATCAGACGTAATCGATATTACGGCAATATTGACTTAAAAATTTAGGAATAGGATTCCATCGAGAATCACATCGGGACCTCCACTTTAGGAATTAAACTCCAATTGTTGTATAATAAAGATATTACTTTGGTTAGGTATAGGATGGTATTTTTAAGTGACGATTTGTGGATCCGGAGAGATGTTTTCAGTTCGTGGCGCGACGAGAGAATATCGGTCCTTTTCTATGGTTGTCCTTTTGGGTATGTTAAATCGGAGTTACATCAACTGCGAAAAAAGTGATAGCTGTCAAATAAGCAACGAATGCCAGCCCATTGTTATTGGAGCTCACTTCACGTATTCATACAATATCATCGATTATACTGGCCAGATAAACATTGGTCTGACATATTGCCGAAAAAGTTGCCGCATCATTGATTCAGAAATCGTGTTGGCCATGTGTAATTTTTGATGCTCGTTTACAGCCGTCTTAAGAATTTGGCAAACTTCCATGCCATCAGTTCTTTCAACTTTTAATCACTTGTTTTTATAAAAAAATATTATCCTTTATTATTATATTTGCAATAAAAATGCTTAATAGTAAAGTAGAAGATAAAGCTACTCAATAAAGAGGAGACGAGGGTAATTAAGAAAAGTAAACTAAATCACAAATGGAGTTGCGTAGTTTCGCAAATATAGGTTGCCCCAAAAATATATGCAACATTTTTTAATCATGTCTACTTTCAATTTCAACCATATGGACCTATTATAGAGCATCTCAGCATAACCCTTTTAACTAGAACTAGTCGCCGGGTCCGTGGTGAATATCTCTGGATTCGGTTACGGTGCACCAGTTCACATTTACACTCCATTCCCGATGTATTCCCCTCTCTCAGAATCTTATCAATATGTCGGGTCCGTGGTGCGGTGGTCAACGTCATTGTCTTCGATTATGGATGTCTCTGGTTCAAATCCCGGTGTGGTCAGTTTCACAAATTGATTTTTCAACCGAGCATCTGTGTGTAAAGCAGTAAACTCCCTTTTCCCATTTGTTATTTCTGTTAATGAGTAATTATTTTTTAACTAATTAAATTTATCTCACATAATTGACTTTTGATGTGGCTTATTTTTTTATTTCTGATTAGTAGTTATCGATTTGTAAGAGGTCCTTAGCATTTTGATTGTAGACTACTCAATTTCGTTACATATAATTTGTTTGATTATCTGTAAACTCTTGTCATACTTCATAGAACAGTTGTTTGATTTCAAATAAATAGCGTTGCCGAGATTTATGTCACTTGATAATGCTTAAGATAAGCGAAACCGATCATTATAAAAGATGGAAGAATAATATGACAATTTGCTTTTTTTTATAGTGTATCTTGCATAAGCGTTTTAGACTTTTTGTTTTACTAATACTGCGAAAATTGCTCTAAATTGCATGCAAAATAACAAAACTGACAAAAATTAAGCTTTAGTATACGTAAAATGTGAATTGTTGAAATTTTGTACATTTACATTTTGTATTTCGTCACTAACAACCCGGGTCTAGCCTTTCGGAAACTTCAGGCATTAAGGCACACGAATGAACTCAAACTGACGCCGAAAGTAGAAGCCCGGTTATATTTAAAACGTGTTTATTATTTTTGTTTTAACTGAATAAAGATATTTTTTAACTATTTTTATGTTTCCCTTACTAGTTGAAATTTTACGAATGTACAGTTTTTCAATAGAAACGACGCTATAAGGCCTTTCCACCAAAAATTCATAGTTAACACCTTAAATGTGACTGTAGATTGACACTAATCGCTTTATCACTCGAAATGTGTATACATTTTTGGGGCACCCTTTAGAAGAAGCTTCATTGCTCGTTGCCTTAAAATACAAACCGTTTTATTTTGAAACGCGATTTTGTATCCGTTGCCGTTTTGAATTATTTTCAAATATTAAATTTTTTTGTCCATATTTTGATGTATCCGTTTTATGAGGTTTGTTTCCTAAGCGACGCATCTTTTTTGTGATCATTATTCTTAATTTGCTAATGGTGATAGTTGTGCTGAAGTAAAAATGACCTAGATCCCAAATTTAAACTGAAAAAAAAAATTTTATATTGTCTTTGCAGGGACTTCAGAACCACCTTATCACTAGTGTAAGAATATCACCAATAGAGCACAGAGGCTCACCCAACAATTAACGGATCTCAAGGCTTCAAATTCCAGTACGAACGGTTTCGGAAATTGATTTTTCAGGCGGTTTATGGATTTCTGTTCGGAGACATGGATGCAGTTTTTGATGTCGAAAATTTCCTTCTACCATTACGATTCTTAAAGCAAAGCGTAGCGTGAGTGATTATCTAACCTCTAATCCTGTCCTAACCATATCCTTCTATCTCTTTACTCTTAAAGAAAATGAAATATTGAGCGACTAAGTGTCAAGCAGTTTTCATATTACAACTTCTGTCTAATAAAAAGTCTATATACTACGCATTTAGAGCGGGCATAGTTACGAAAAAAACTAAAATCAATTTCTATTTTGCCAAAACTGCTTGTTACTGATTTACTAGAGTTTTTTTCGAAGGGATAGAAGGATAGGGCTAGGACAGAACTAGTGGTTGGCTGATCATTCTCGCTACGCCTCGTTTTTTGTACAATTGAAAACTTAAAAAATTTCTATCTTATTATAATGGACTTCTTTGTCGGCTCCGTGGTGTGGTGGTCAACGTCATTGGCTACGGTTACGAATTATACGAGCACGAATCCCAGTACGGACAGTTTTATAAATTGATTTTTCAATCGATATCTAAAAATAAAGTATCAAATACGTACAAACAGCGACATCTCGGAAAACCTTCTGATTTATTCGTGTACGCACCAGACATAAAAAAATCAATAAACTGAATTAAATCACAAACACTTTCTTTCTTTGCGTAGCATTGCAACGCATGCCGGGTACTCGCTAGAGGTGAATAAAAATAAAAAAAAGATTAATTCGCGGTGAACATTAACTAGCACCAAAATATCGCCATATTAACGCCAACGTCTAAATGAACCGAGATTAACGCCCTGTTTCCTGTTTGAATTCATGTAATAAATATATGTGTCTATCTGTCTTTCACAAAAAATCCTTCCAAACTGTGAACAGTAGCGGAGTGAATTTGTACTTGTCGTTTTGACTGTCAAATGTGCTAGATTATTTAAGCAGCACTGAGTTTTAAATCATATACACTGCATCAAACGCGATTTCAACATTGGAGATGCATTTAATTTATATGTATGATCATTTTGATTGGATAAAACGTAGAGTTATCGCGTGCCATCATGGTACGTTGTTGTAAGAAATCAAATCAAAAACCAATAGCCTGCCTAGGATTTGTATATACCAAGCCCAGTGAAGGTTGCATAATGGATGAAAGTAAAAGCAAAGCTCAATAAAAATGTGCTTAGAACGCAACAATTGACGGGCGGCGTCGTTGACATCAGACGCATCGCACAAAAGCCTTAAAATGGAAACACGACTCGTCCGACATGCTCAAATCAGTGGCGTGCAGAATAAAATGACACCGTAAGGCAACAAAATTCCAATATTATGTACTTTCTCCATGTATCGAATGACGTATTATTGCTATTGGTTGAATTGGCATTTGTAGAAATACATTATTGTTATTTTTTTATGATTTTGTGTGACAAGCTAACCACTTGTCCTGTCTGTGTAGTATATGGCCACCACGCGGCGCTTCGATGATTCCCTATCACCCGCCATCGCTTTTCTTCCTCAAATTACATGTAAGAGTCCCTCAGCTCCACTGAGTACATCCTTTGGATAGTTGGAAGAAGAAGCAGACAGAATTGAGGTTTTCCGCAGCACATGACTCACCCAGTTTCAACGTCTCTCCTTGACAGGTGATATAACAGGGCGCTGCCTGGTCCGTTCCCTAATCTCCGAGTTCCTCACTAAGTCAAACCATCTCACACCCAGTATCCGACACAAACATCTATTCTCGAAACTCAGTATACGGTTTTCGTCAGGTGCCATGATGATTCACTACCGTAAAGCAGCACAGGCAGAATGCAAGCGTTGAAGAAATGGCATTCGGTATTAGTCGTGTTCAGCTACATGTCCCAGATGGCCTGCATCGAGATAAATGTGAATCCGGCTATTCCTTATCGGGTGGCGAGTAGAAGAAAACAAACCCACGGCACTATTCATTTTTTAGTTGAGAATTAGAATCATTGTTTAGTTTAGCAATAAATAACCTTGCGATATACTCAATCTGAAGATGCTTCTTCATTCAAGCGAAACACGTATCACATTTAGTAACATAGCCAGTAAAATAACAAAGTCATTTACTAAATGAATTTATATTTGCTTTGACAATGCCTCTTTCACGCTAATTGTACTAGCTAAAAGTGATTCGAGGAGGTGCTGTTGACACAACGTGTGTGTTGTTGAAGTTTATTGAATCATTCGAAAATATTTAAAAAAATTAACTTTAATTACTGTGAAACAAATATTTATTTAAGGTTTCTGTACGGCACTCAATATAGCGAATAGATGTTATCAAAATGTTTCGTGTTGGACGTTTCACTCTTGTCCGCTCGTTGATGTTTTTATGCGTGTATGAACAACTTTGTGAAGTCACGATTTACATGAGCGATGAACAAACGGTAGCTATTGTTGCAACTTTATGACTCGTACTAAAGCTTTACTTGAAAATTATTAGCGACGGAAAAACATTAATGATTTATGTTATAATTAAATAAAAAAATATAATATATATCGACGGTGTTATGGCCAATTGATGTAATCCAGTAGAGAGTAAAAACTGTTTTTATCGGAAACATTATATGGTGAGTTGCGTTATGAATCTTTGAAATAAATTCTCATGTTTACAGATACGGGAGTGTTTATATAATAGTGGCTTACATTAAGTGGACGGGTCAGAATTTTTGATCCTAAAACCAATGTTAAATGATGTTTCCCTTCCAAAAAGTGGTCAATTTATTTACATAATTTGGCCGAAACCTGATCTGTGGTCTTTAAAATGAGATCCAATCATTATTTCATTTGCAAATTTATTGAAGATTACAACAATTGGCCAAAACACCTTCGATATATATATTTATATTTATATTATATTTTTTTGCAAATATCATCGATGTTATAAAGAAACGCCGCACGCAAAGTACTACACATGTGAGAGAAGAAACCTTTTTAGAAAACACTAGTATTGAGTACTGATATTTCGTAGTTTTTTAAATGTTTCAAATGTTATACCTTTTTGTACAAGACGTAATTTATAAAAATAAGTATGGTAAATAGGGTAGATTTCGAAATAAAGAATATTATAGTATAACTAACTCAAAATGTTATTTTTGGATTTCGTGTTTTCTTCAAGAAAAACGATATTGAGTATTTTACTATTGATATTCATCAACACATGTGGTGTAGTGGTAAACGGCTTTGGTTTCGGTTACCTTACGGTTACGATTTCCGTTACCAAAAGTGTCATAAATTGATGTGATAATAAAAACGGGACGTAATTAGAACGATTAGCTAACCATTCGTCCAGTCTTACCCTCCTATTCACACTCACTTAAAAAACAGTTTTGTTGAGATACTTCCAATATGAGTGCATACGATTCACATTGCAAGCGGAAAGCTTTTTTGAGAATCATAATTAAGAGTCTATATGCTTTACGTAAGAAAAGAGCATCGTTAAAAGATACAAAAAATAACCAATATTAAATGAAAATAAATTATAATTTAATTTCAAAATAGATCTGTCAACATGTTTTTAATCTAATGTGTTCATTTACGAAAAAAAATGACATTTTAGGGCAACGCAGTCAGGGTCATCACAAAATTTTAATATTGCCAGAACAATTTTTTTCAATATTGCTATATCTCCACTTTTTTTTCGTTTCGTGATGAAATGCAATATTCTTATCAGTCGATCGTCGATAGAAGATAAAATAAATATTATATTATTTAAATCGCATGAAATAAAGGCCGTCGTAATGAATCTGCGTTTTTTTTTATTCATTATCCTTGGAGTTAGAGTTATTTACGCAACGTGGATTATTCTCGGCAATATTGGGAGTTGAAAACTTCACATGGTAGTTTCGTTAATCCTTGAGATTATAATCACTTGATACAAATACATAAATTATCTTGATTTTAATTTTGCGAGCTATTTTAGCAATACTCAATTTATCGCATATTTATTAAATTTTTTGTTATGCCATTATAATAAATCGAAGGTATGCTAAAAGAAGACGTTAAGTCAAAAAAACAGTTCTGAAATAATCGCATTTAAATCATTATATTTAGTACTCTCCCAAGTACACACACTTGTCTTTGTGTAAGTAGATACGCTCCAAAAAAAAAGATAAAGAGCAAAAATAAAAATGACAGATAGGTTCCATTACTTAAATCAGTGCTCGGCAACCTTTTCTCACACACGGCACACCTAAGCACTCATTAATATTTCACGGCACACCACAAGCAGAAATATGTCAATTTCATTAACAAAACTTACAATCCGTTAATTGTGTTTATTATGTGAATTTTAAATAGTAGCGTATATATTTTTTTAACAAAAGCCAAATAAACCCTTTTACATTTTTAGAGACATGGAATACTTAACAAAAATTGCTTATTTAAGCCTCTTGATGTGATAATGTATATCTTTTTGATGTATTTGTTCATTGTTTGTAATAATTCTATCAATGCTTCCCAATTTATACAAAAATGTGCAATTTCTAAATAGTGATTTTTTTATTTTACACACGATACAAACCCCATTTTATTCCCCATAATTGCAGTTGCACTATCCATGCAAACAATATTTCCATTAAATATCAAGATAATATAATATTTGTTTCAACGAGAATAATTTAAACGGAGATCTTCGACACTGAATTTTATTGTATTATGAAAATACTCTATTTTTTCTCATTCTGTTGAGTTATAGTCATATCATGCTTTCTGCCAGAATAAAAAAAATAACAATATGACTTAATACTGTTTTTTTCAAAGCCATTATATCATACTAGTATAACCTGAAATACTGAATGTCTAAGTCTATGAAGCTAGTACATCGGAACTGTGAGTGCATTGCATAACATTTTATTTTATATACACCGCGAACGTTTATGTCATGAGAAAATTTCATACCTACATGTGATATGATATCATATGACGTCATGCGTTCTACCAGTACGTAAAGTGTTAAATTGCATACATTTTGACATTTAATACAGAAAATCATCAAAAACTGACTTAATGCGTTTTGTCGGTACACCCTCGACATTTATTATTAATTAAGTAGGCGAAAAATTTAATGAAACACTATTAAAATGATTAATTATTATTACTAAACATATAGCCGTAATGATGAAAGAAGCAAGACACATTAAGTTATTTATTAATCCTTAGTTCTAATACACTTTTGGTAGAATTTATTTAGTGTTTGATTTATATTCTTATCTCTATCTTATAGTAGAAAATACATGGAAAAATCTGTCTCTCACAATTCTACCCATACGGTGCACAGTAGCGACGTAAAATCTGAACAGGTCATATTGGCTGCCATTTCTAGGTCAAATGCGCTATTTAAAATTTGCAACTTTGAGCTTTCACCATTATTAATTGATTGATGGATTTTATTACGTTGGTGCTAAATGAGGTATAGTCCATGTTGATATTTTCAACTTTCAACTTTTAACATTATTATAAGTGTTTACGGTGATATTTTTAATTCTGAAATTCCAATTTAAAACTTTTAAATCATGGACTGTTTTTTGTCGGTGTTACATGAGGTACGGTCCACGGTGATATGACCAACTTTCAAGATAAACGAGCACCAAAATAACGACAACGAATAGATGACCTAATGTTGTCGCTCTGTTTCCCATGATAAGTCGGGTAATAAATAAGTACATAGTAATACATAATATAAAACAGAAAATACATGTGCCTCTCTGCCTGTCTGTCACAAAACGCCTCCAAAACTGTGTACAGTAATGACGAGAAATTTGCACATGTCATTCTGACTGCCATTTATAGGACAACTGTGATATTTCCAACTTTTAAGCTAAAACATTGTTATTAATTCATAAACAGTATCTTGTGCGCTTTGAATAAAATACGGTCCGCAGAGATATTTCCAACAAATATTTGATTTCCGGTGACTGCGTTTGGAATATCAATATAACCATAGTGAAACTGGATAGTACAACTACCTTTTCTGGCGTGAAGCCAAAATAGCTATCGAGATATTGATACAATTCATGTAAAACTTAAAATTTCAGAATATTTTGTTATTTTTACCCTATTACAATCAAGTTATAACAAGTAAAAACCAATTCTATAAATTCATACTTTTTTGTTTCCTTTTCTCTACTTTCCTACTGAAACTATGAGTGGAATCTGCTTAGCGTGTTCCTCGTTTCTTGGCTAAGGAAAACAATTACATTATCAGTTCGAGTCCATTCGTGTGCTCGAATGCATGAAGATGCCGAAAGGCGAAACCCTGGTCGTTAGTGACAAAATACAGGGAAGTGTACAAAATCTCAATAATCCAAATTTAAAAATTAAATTATTATTTACCTATAGTATTGTGGTGCAGTCAGCAATCAGTTTGAAGAAAATACATTTACAACGCATTCACGCTTTTCGTTATTTGATTTAAATGGAATCCTGGTAAAAAAAAATTATTCAATCAGTAAAAAATTATAAAGCTAGTGCTGTTCATCGGTTAATTGATTTGTGTAGTTAAAGACTTTCTCTTTCGAATGGTAGATAGAAAATCATCAACAAGTATGCTATTTTCAAGGGCATGACATGTGTAATCATGTTAAATATTTACAAATCAGTATTGCCTCATCGCTGTTCATCTAAAATCTAAACCGAATCTAATAGACGTCTGCACGGGCTCGCGCTTGGCCCGCGAGCCTCTGCCCGGTTTCTATGTGGGCCGACTTCAGGTGGATAAAATCAATTCAGATTTGGGCTCTGACTGTGTCCAGGTGAGTAACTTTATTTTTTGTTTACACTTGTTATGAATACTGTTGAAAAGATGGAAAAAATCGTTTGAAAAGTATGACGTTATCAAATTTTTTTTTCGTAAATATGAAGCAGAGAAGCCCATAAAATTTTAATTTTAATTAAGAGTTAATTGAAGACTGTCCGTAGCCATTTTGCTTGCAAAGTCGTAGATGAAATATTTTTCAGCTTCTTCATTTTCTTAGATTTATTTTAGCGATAATGCGACGAGTTTAGTTTAATTTTTGATGTAAATATTTGGGATAAAAAATATACATTTCAGATAATTCTTTGTTTTTTACTGTTGAAATTGATCTATTTTTAGCCATAGTGAGCCTTTTAACAGATCAATTGACTGAAAGTAAAGTCGTGCGAAAATGGCTCGCGCTGTAAAGGTTAGTAAATAGAATTGATTCGTTAAAAGTGAATTTTAACATTGAAAAGAAAACGGGTTCTTTTCGGGGCGAGAAAAATAAATTTGGACTTCAGGAAAAAATGTGATATTGCTAGACTCGCACCAGGTAATGTAATAAAAAGTCGTCCCGTGCAGACCTCTGGAACCTACACACAAAACGTCAATGCAATTGTGAGTGACGTACTATTGTACAGCAGTATTGTAATAAGGCTTTGAAGGTGAAAAAAAAGAAAAACGAAATGTCTTAAAGCACTTTCCATTTCTTCCGACCGAGACCTTGATCAGTCACAAGTCACAAGAGACAAAAGCCTTACAAAGAAGGCATGACGGCTGTGTCAGTGACTTACGAAACATCTGTCAATAATTATTCTTGACTATAATTTTGACATACTCTAAAACGCATCTAGTTGATTGTTGTGTCTCATTGTGTTAAAACTTGCATCACAACTTCAAAATGAATGAATTTAAATTAAATTAATTAAAATCTATAATAAATTGCCTTCTAAGTAAATTTACCGTCGAAATTTCTATATTTTATGTTTTAAAGTAATCTGCAAAGCATACTTTTAGAAAAAGGTTCGTATTTATTGGATCAGTTTATTTTTCAGTTTTTCGTTAGTGAGAAACAATAGATGAACAGAAATTAATCAAAATGGTGAGTAAGTTATTCGATAAATGGTCAGTAAAAAATAATAAATGGTCTGTTAATAATTATGTTCAGTCGGTAAATAATTGCCAATTGGTCAGGCTAGGTTAGGCTAGATTCATTTCTTTAGAAATAAATGAAATTGCGATAAAGTTAAGGAAACTTATAATTTGGTTAGTAACTAATTCCATAAATGGAAGTAGCTAATTCGATAGACGGTTAGTAATAAATAAAAAATGGTCTGTAAATAATTGCCAAATAAATAAAGGTTAAGTTAGGTTAAATTAAAAAACTGACCATTTCATATAAATTACTGACCGCGTGCAAACTGACCATTTATGGAATTAGTTACTGACCGTTTTGATTACTTACTGACCATTTATTATTTCTTACTAACAAAATTAATGCAGGCCTATAGTTAGTCTGAAGACACATGTCGCATTCTTCTGAATAAAAAAGTTTAATTTAATTACTGACCATTTTATGTAAATTACTGACCGTTTATTTTATTAACTGACCACGTGTATACTGATTATTTCAAATAATTTTTGTTTTAACCATATCCGCTCCCTATTCGGAGAATATGGCCATCACACTATTCCTCCAAGATTCTCTGTCTCCCTATATATATCCTACGAATGGTCAACAGTAGTCTACCAGGGCGACGGAATCCATCCTGTTGGTAGAAGAGACTAGCTATATTCAGGCTCCCCTGGGGCATCCGCAGCACATTTCCAAGCCAGGTCCATGGTCGCTTTTTTTTATTTTTGACGTAATAAGGGGATGGTCCGTCCTATCTTTTGCCTCCGAGTTCCTGACAAAGTCAAACCACCGTACTCCTTGTACACTTACTGATCATTTATCAAATTGGTGACAAAATAATTGAAATAGTTACTGATCTAATAAATGCAGATCGAAGTTTTTGGCGAAATTCAAAAAACAAGGGGTAACAAGTTTTGATGATGTATGACTTGCTTTGATGGTATGATTTTCTTTTGTATTTCGTGACATCATGAGATTACACTACAAACCTCTTTGTTTGATACAGTTTTGCAATACTGAATAAATCAATTGAAGTTGTACATTGTATTGAGCGAATTAATAATTGTCCTATATCGCGCATATTGCGCTTTAGATCAAATACGATTAACATAACTAAAAATACGATAGTGTTTCTTATATGCGATCATACTTTTGGCATTTATCATTTAATATAATTATGCTAGTTAAGATTTCAGGCTAAAGAGATGTAGATATAATATAGAATTATATCTGCTGTTCTTGTTGAATAAAACATATGTTTTATTAATAATAAGAATGTTCAGGGGAGGCTGAATTATAAATATATGAAACAACGTTTAATCACTTTTAAGGTGTTAAATTACAATTCGCTATGGAAATGCATCGAAGATTACTTCCATATTGATCAGGGCCGAGTGGCTAGCTAATCGCTCTCGATTTGCCCCGTTTTTAGGATTGGATGGGTAGGAGGGAATTTCATACATCACAAACACTCAAACAAAAAAAATATAATTTAAGACATCGACTGAGGGTGCTTGATGGAATTTCAATATTAAATTTGGATTATTGAGATTTTGTACACTTCCATGTATTTTGTCACTATGGTGTTTACAAAATAAGGATTAGGACGATTTCCGAAATTTTAACTCAGGTATCGGTGTGGCTCTCAGACGTATAATGTATTGCCTCGTAAATGATATTTGTCGCATTTGTATCTTCTATATAAGCGTTAGACACTGTTTACTGTCTCTCAGTTCGAGTCCATTCGTGTGCTCGAATGCCTGAAGATGCCGAAAGGCGAAACCCGGGTCGTTAGTGACAAAATACATGGAAGTGTACAAAATCTCAATAATCCAAATTTAAAAAAAATATAAATCGATTGAAATGCCAATTTATGAAACCGAATTTCAACCCGAGACATCCGTAACCGTGGCCAACGACGTTGACCACTGTACCACGGACCCCGACAATTTTAAATGGTCAGTAGGTAATGATAAATATACACGTGGTCAGTCAATAGAATAAGCTGCCAGTAATTCATATAAAAAGGTCAATCTTTTAATTAACATTTATTATTTCTTACCAACCATTTATCGAAAACGGTGACCAAAAAATGTAACGTGCGAATTCTCACAGAACGTAGTGACTACGTTTTTGAATGGTATATATCTTTATGATTAATATAAAGGTATTTTTTAAAGGTTTACAAAACGCGTGACTTGATTAAAGCAATAGGTAAGTTCGTAATACCATGCCTCATGATTAGTTCACAATTTCTCGCGACTTCTGAGAAACATTGTCGAGATTGAACTAGTTTTAACCCTACATGAGTAACTATTTTAAGGAACAACAAAATTGTGAATATTAATCTATATTGAGTAAAGTAGACCCCTCTATAGCGTAGAGCAGTGGTCGTCAACCTTTTTATAAACCTACCTACCAGCTATTTTTATAATAAAATTTTTCCCCCCACCAAAATCGCAGTAATTCAATTTAGTGTAAGGATGCAAAAATTTCTAGAAGATGAAGAATTTGAAGACAAAAACTTTTTATTTATACTGTAGAATGAATGTATTAACATATTAAAGAAAAAGTGTGAATAAAAAAATTAAAAACTTTATTATTATCATTTTTTTAATTATATTTAATGGTAAACGAAAATCTTGAGACATGAATATTTCATGTACACTATTTTTACGCAATTTATTTAATACACGATACAACACAATTTCACAAGTGACGTTTACTCTCACAAATCTAAGTGGCTACGGTGTTTACAAACAAACAAGTCGAAAGACGACCGCTGGGCCAGGACAGGACAAATATTTTGTTTTATTCGGATAGTTATAAACGAGAAAGGCAGAAAAAAGCATAAAAACAACCCATCCCTATGCACCACTACACTCGGCTGTCGGGTTAGCATAGCGAATTGCCTTCAAGTAAACTTACTCCCAGCCCACTATGGTAACCATCCACTAGTGGGCGGTACGGACCAGGCTGGCGTAGAGATTGAGATTACACTATGGGAATACTACGCTACAGGGAGCTAGGCATCCATACAAAATTTGAAGTAGTGTAATTTGTGAATTGAGCGAAATCAGTAAATCAAATATTTTTGTATTAAAATACTCTAGGCTTTAGGGGAATTAAGTGTATTCAGGAATCGAATTCCTGATTTTTCACCACTAAAGAGATTTACATTTGGAATATGGTGATAGTTAACCTGTCTGACAGTATGAACGGACTTGTATAGCCGCTCGATTTGTCAAGTGACGGAGTATTGACGTACTTTTCGTCAGTATGGAAGTGTGCTTTTTTGTGCGTGTCTATGGTTCAAGTCAGAATGTATTTCAATTATTTTTTTGTTTATAAAAATGTTCAGATCCCATTGTGGAATATGCAGATTTCTTAAGTAGCTCATCTCAACAAGAGTTTTACTACGAAAACTGCTGGTTAATCAGTCGCTCAATCAAATTTCAGAAAGAGAAAATATAGAAGGATAAGGTTGAGACAGGACTAGGGTTGCAAATCCCGGGATTATCTAAATATCAATCACGGAGTTTTGGGATTCACTGTAAATATTAAGAAATACTTTATATTCCAAATTACATACTTTCTGATCAGCTAAAATGTGTATCTCGGTTTGTTTACTTACATACTTTTTTATAATATCTCCATAATTAATATTTATATATTATATATAATGTATTGCGATCTCTCTCTCTTTCTCATAATTTTAAACAGCCGTAGACAGGAACAGATAATTTTGAAAAAAACTATTCCTTTTGGTTTTTTTTGCTTAAGTTTTAATTAAATTTTAAATTAAACAGTCGATTTTAGACTTATCGCCTTCTGCCACTATGTTGACGATATATTAATTCCAATTGAAGCATTAATCGACACCAATAAAATTTTAAATGTAGTATTTGAAACATGAAATAACGCTAAATGGTCATTTCCGGGAATGATAAATTATTGTGAATCCCGAAATCCCGTGATCAAAAAATGCGTTCATGATCGGACGCCCTGGTTATACGCTAGTGCGAAGCAAATATAGCTTTTATCAATGTTAAATATAGTTGATTATTTTTGCTATAAATATTCCATGCATTTTTTCCTTGTAGACGATTTATTACAGTTCACATATTTCTCCAAAGGAATATATTATAAAACTTGTAATATTGAATAAACTTGACAGACGACAAAGGGTTATTTTAGATGCGTTATTTTTAATAGCTGATTGCGGGTAAAGAAAAAACCTTGAACTTTCCGCGTCCGTGAGATGAATTTATTATTGCATTGTTTCCATGAACTAAGAAAATGACTAAATAAGTGAACATTATGAAGACATTTTATAATGTCATCAAATGCAGAGTGCGCCATAACGTCGATATATTCGAAGAAGACCTTAAATAAAAAATAACTGTTTTGAGATAATCGGCATTTAAGAAAATCACGAAATTTAAGCCACTATTTACATACCTTAACCATTAATTATTAGATTAATACTTTATGAGTTTAATCTCATTTTTATAGAAATATTATTTTTTTTATTTAAATAAAAAATATCTGCCATTACAGCTGATCATAAACTCGACGAGAATTTTTTTTTTAAAGTCACTCATGTCTGTTCATACATTCGGGAACGCTTTTCATAACTCGGCAGGGTGTGCGCTTCTTTCGAATATGTTAAAATGTACCATAC
Organism: Himalopsyche phryganea; assembly: GCA_022494535.1. Taxonomy (NCBI): domain Eukaryota; kingdom Metazoa; phylum Arthropoda; class Insecta; order Trichoptera; family Rhyacophilidae; genus Himalopsyche; species Himalopsyche phryganea. Next base: position 2,693,780 of record JAGVSL010000051.1, read on the forward strand.
AAATCGAATGTGTGACACACGTGACGTCACAAAAAACTAAACTTGCATACGAAAAACTTAAAACTTAAGGAGAGCAATACGAAAAGTGCACCTCCTGGTTGTGGGCAGACTTTCACTAACGTATTATTATTGTTTTATCGCGGAATACGTTCCCTAAGCATTGCTGTGAATCATCGCTTCCCGTAATATTTTTTTAGGAAGAACACGTGGGGAATTTAAAATGAGTGAACTGTTATGTTTGTATGTATATTTATTATTACTTGAATATGTGCGTGGGAGTACAGCGCACCTTTGCTCCTCTACAAGAGCCGTCCCTACCCTTCTATCTCTACTCTCTTCGAAAAAGAGAGGTTGAGCAACTGAGTAGTAAACAGAAATATTTTGAGGTACCTGTGTCCCAGACGGTCTGCATTGAGTTAAATGTAGCTCCAGCTCTTCATAGTAGGATAGCGAGTTCTTTCTTTGAGTTACTATCGTCCGGGATGTGTTTACCAAATTACCTGGAGCTGAAAATATTTTTATATGAAAACGGTCTAATTTTAAAACAACTGAAAAACTTGGAATTTTATAAATCAAATTGTTTGACTATCTAGTGAGCAATCTCTAGTTTTTATTATGTGAGCGGCTGAAGATAAAATTATGTGTTTTGAATATAAATTATCAAATTTAATATTACTTGCAAAAAGTCATGCATGAGAAAATTTTATTTAATTCTGTAATGTGTGACTCTTGGATGTTTATGTGATTTTACCAGTCGTTGGAAATGATTTATGTGTGACAAAGTTATCAAGTAGTACTACGCACTTTATTAAAACGTTAACTCCCGAAATCGTATTTTTATGTGACTAGCTAACTAGGGCCCACAATCCCGGACACTTTTGACGATACCGGAATTTCGGGATTCACAATTTTTCAATCCGGGATTGGTCATTTAACGTCGGAGTATATTTAAAATTCATTTTGTGTCAATTGTTGCTTCAGTCAAAATGAATAAATAATTTTATTTTTATATGTTGAAAAACCTATATTAATCAAGTCAATTCCGTGGTGCAGTTGTCAACATTGTTGGCTTCAGCTACGGATGTGTCAGGCTCAAATCTCGGTACGGACAGTTTCATAAATTTTTTTTTAATCGATTTTTGGATTTCTGTTCGTAGACACGGATGTTTGTAATGTCTAAAATTCCCTACTACCAATCCAATACAAAAAATGGGGCTAAGGGAGAGCGATTACCTAACCACTAGTCCTGTCTTAGACCTGTACTTCTATCCCTAATCTCTGCGGTTATGCAACTAAATAACTAGAAGTTCTCTTATAAAGACTTCTGTTGGGATACTTTCAATAAGATAAGAGGCCATTTACTTCACATTGAGAGCGAACATGGCTGAATAAATTAATAAATTAAAATAAAAATTCTGCATGCATCCTTTCCAAACATATTTCGTTTAAAAAAATGTGTGATTTTATTAAAAAGGATTGAAAAACCAAAAAATGTATTATTGCATATCGTTGTTTGGCATCACACGAATAAAGTATCATATTTACTATTATATGGTTGCAGCTAGGGCTTCCAATTCCAGATCCATTATGATTCCGGAATTTCGAGACTCAAAATTGTTCAATCCTGGTATTGGTCATTAGGTGTAATTTCATGGTTTAATTTGTAAATTTTAAATTTAATTTATTTGCTCCTTGGCATGGCATCAGACAGTTTACAAATGAAGATTTAAAAACATAATGAACAAAATAGCTATATTTTATTTTATTTATTGCATTATTTAGGTAGGTTTTACCAATATCTAAAAAGAAGAGTTGTCTTCAATTCGACTTTAAAATATTGTCTCACATCCATTCGAAGCAGTCTTTTTTTGTTCTCCATTTCAAGTTGGTTAAACACGGTTTATACGAAATATGAAAACTAGGAAAACCACAATATATTTATATTTATTATGTAGTTATTATAAATAACTGTATACACGCTGTAGCTAATCAGAAAGTATTTAATTTTGAAATATAAATTATTTTTTAACATTCACAGTGAATACAGAAATCCCGGGAGTTAAACCCGAGACATCCGTAACCGTACCCAACGACGTTGACCAATGCATCACAGAGCTGACATAGAACTACATAATTTCTAATACTTCCGTAGAAAAGTGTAACATCTCAAAATTTTCCCTTAATTATAGATGTTTAATTATGTTCAGTCATAATAAATATTGATTTAGAGTAATGTTTGTATTGCAATATTACCAATAAAACTGTCTCTTAACAAAAAAAAAGTGACGATTTGACAAATAATTATTGAGTTATTAAGATTTAAGGATTTATGATTTTGGTTTTCACTCTCCTGTAAAATTTACTTTTTTTTGATTTGCTACACTTTTCTTCGGGATGTGCGATACAAGTATTATAAAAAAAAACTATGAAAAACCGAGGTACACGTTGTAGTATTCAGAAAGTTTTTATTTGATAAATGAATTATTTTTTTAACATTTAATCCCGGGATAACGGGATTGAATAATTGACCGGTATCCCGGAATCGAAAGCCCTAGTTGGAACATCTGGTAACTCACAGTTTCTGTAAAAAGTTTGAAACTGACATATCAACTTTTGCAATCACGACACAGATTCGTTCTATTATATTATATATAAATCTACCATATAAAAGAACAAGAAAATATACGGTATCATCCCATATACGTCGATTGCAATGCGGTAGCAATGCATCACTTTTAATATTAAATATTATAATTAAGTAATAAAAATAAGTAGACATAATTGATTTTAATGAATTCATTAATTATTGCAACCGACAGTTGAGCTGACAGAACCACATTTTTTTATAAATCCACTTTTTAATGTTAAATTAAATTTAATGTGAGTTTTATTTAAAGACATCCGTGCGATTAAACAAAACGCGGATACGTTTTTTTAACTTCGTAGTCGAGACCTTATACATAAAATAGGGTTGCGCATAGGGTTTCCAATACCGGGATTTAAACTCGAGACCGAGAAGTCAACGACGATACCACTGCACCACGGTTGACCCTGACGTCTGATCGTATGTTCAAAATTTTTTAAACTATATCCGCTCCATACCAGGAGCATATGGCCATCATTCGGTCTTTTTGCTTCCTCCTAGGTCATCCCAGCGTCCCGTAGCTTCCGAAGCAATGGAATACATTCAATTGGTGGAAGATACAGGCAGGATTCAGGTTCATCTTAGGCATTCGCAGCACATATCCAAGCCGTGTCCATCGTCGCTTTTTTATTTAGAACGTAATAGAAGCATGGTCCATCCACTCTCTTACCTCTGAGTTCCTGACAAAGTATTTGCAAAGTATATACCCCTAGTATTTGCCGCTAGCATCTGTTTTCAAAGCACAGTATACAGTTACCCTGTGCTTTGTTGAGCTGCCATAACTCGCAAAGCAGCAGCGTCAGAATGCATGCGTACAACCGTGAGTCCCAGACTTTCCGCATTGAGTTGAAGGTTGCTCCAGCCATCTCTAATCGGATTGCCATCTCTCGTGATGTGTACCCCCGGGTACCTGAAGCCACTCCTTATAGGAAGCGAATACAGCCAAAGAAGAAAAACTAATTATAAATCAGCGGCTGCCAACAGGGGGTCCGTGATGTTTTAGAAATTGATGAGTACGTATTCAAGTAATTTCGTAATGGTTGTATAAATTTACTATATCCACAGCCTTGAGTAGTGAGCGAACACAAAGAGAAAGATGTATTTAATAACTTCGCATTAAAAATTTAATATTCTAATATTGAGTTCACAATTGAGCGACAATGATTCACCTGTCTGCTGCATAGATAAAAATTGCAAAGAATGCAACCATCTATAGATTGTAGTTTATTGCACTTTGAGCGTGTGATAGATGCATTATAAATGCAATATGATCAATGCAAGGCTGCTGCATTGAATTAACTCGTTCTAGACTAATGATTCTTCCTATGGATTGCATTTTGCATCGTGTTTTTTAAGCCATGCCCACTTCGCATATAATGGACCATCTCTACAAAAGCTTTTTTATTTTTTTTCGAGAAACAGTTGCTCAAACTCTCTTTTTCACAAGAGAATATGATTACAACGGTAGGGCTAAGTTGCATTTATTGATTCTGTCACTATTAAAATTTTTAACCAGTAAGAAATAATAAATGGTAAATAATTAATCAAAGAAATTAATTTGTTACGGATGTCTCGAGCTCAAGTGCCGGTGCAGACAGTTTTATAAATAGATTTATGGATTTCTGTTCGTAGGCATGAATGTATGTGATGCCTAAAATTCTCTCCCACCCATCCGATCCTAAAAAAAACACAGGGCATAGTGTGAGCGGTTAGCTAACCACTAGTCCTTTCCTAGTCGTATCTTTTTATTCCTACTATCTTCAAAAAAGAGAGGTTGAAAAACTGAGTAACTAACAGTTCTCTTAGAAAACTTCAGTTGAGGTATCTTCATTAGGAGACCATATTTCAAACACTGGGAGCCCACATGATGAAAGAAAATAATCAAATTGGTTACGATAAATGCTCGCTATACACGTGGCCAGTTAATAAAATAAACCATCAGTAATTTATATAAAATGGTCAGTTACTAAATGAAGCAGTCAGAAAAATGTATGAACCTAACCTAACCTTTATTTGGCAATTATAATTGACCATTTATGGAATTTTTTACTGACAGAAAAAATAGTTGCCTTTTATTACTTGGCTCATTTCGCTTCTTCAACGAGCTGGTTTCCCGTATAATTTGTATCTCGTATTGAGGATTTTAATTTAATAAGAAATAATTATTTTATTAACTTTTAAACGGTTATCTGATATTTGCAATGAGATTATGCATGAATAAATTATGAATAGTGGTAATTATCTTCTCATTATTAATGGTGCAGAGGTAGTCTTGCTTTTGCCTTTGGGCGTCTGCTTGACCGTAGCCCCAATATGTGATATATCTTGTACAAGATTTTTTTTTAATTTTAAGGTTGGTTATTCAAATTTTTGTACGATGGGCTATGAGGAGTCATAAAAACAAGTTCTGTGATAATCTCATTTAGAGAATTATTGTTGACTCTCTCCCAAATACAATTATTTGTTATTTAAAAAGATTTTTTGTACATTATAAAGAATAGATATTTTGGCATACAAATCATGAGATTTGGTATCGATGAACTATCATGCTTTCTGCCAGAATTAAGACGTATATTTACTGTAATGTGGAATGTGCGATTCATAGTATATAAGAGACATACGAAATAGTGTTAATTGGATAAAAATAAGCTAAAGGGAACCAACTCATATATATATAAATACCAAAATATATATATAAATATATATATACATATAGATGATTATTACGAATACTATTCGAATAGTTGGCCAAATATTCGAATATCAAATAGTTAAAAAGGTCAGAATATATTCGGATATCGAATATTCGAGTTGGAATCCCTAATCAACACCTTAAAATTTGAACTTGGCTAAAAATATTCAATATCCATTGTTTCATACAAAGATTTGTTCATCTCTTTTCTATGGCGAAGTCTCCCTACTGAGGTAGTGTTTATAATAGAAATTCTCACAGATCGATTATTAAGGTGCGGCAAATAGTAGCGCTCAAATTGCTCATATGTATCTCGTTCAATGGCAAAGTATGGAAGTGGCAGTAGGCGAGTTACGCAACTTGACAAGCCAAACAAGATCATCTTTGCCGCGCGAAATTGTCTCCGGGCGTTTTAAATAAATACATCACGTCAAATGGAGATACTAAATTGCCAGAATAATAATTGTGTTTAAATTTATTGTCTGTCCGTTTGGACAGCTTTTTTAAAAATTCGTGAATATGGACTAACGTTTGCCAAATTACCAACTAATACTTCAATGATTACCTTCGTATAAATCTACATTGTATGTAGAAAAAGTTGTGTTTTGTGTCATTTATATAATACTATATTCTCATTAAAAATTCTTATCAAGTTTCTCTCATCCGATTACTGTTTTTTGAGCTGTAATATCAAATATTTATATCAATTCCTGGAAATAATAGGTAACTTATTATTTGGTCTGTAATTAATTCCATAAATAGTAAATAAACTATTCGATAAATGGTCATTAATAAATAATTAATGGTAAGCCAATAATTGTCAAATAAATAAAGGTATAATTTAGGTTATATTAAGTAAGATAAGGTTAATATAAAATTAAAATTGATAACTTAGTTTTTCCACTTGGTTTATCACAAACGTGACCAGTTTTACCTCTTTAAGAAGCATATTCAGACTGACAGTGATAAAACAAGTGGAAAAACTAAACTTCCACAACGTTCCCGCCGAATCCATAGAAAATAGGTTCGGTTAGATTAAGTTAGGTTAGGTTCGGTGAGGTTTAATTAGGTAAGGTTAGGTTTAATTAAAAAACTGACCGTTTATTTTATTAACTAACCAAGTGTATACTGGCCATTTTGATTAGCTACTGACCATTTATTATTGTACGAGTCATGACACCTCACCAAGGCACAGGGTAACCGTATACTCTGCTTTGAAAACAGATGTTTGTGGCGAATACTAGGGGTACGGTGGTTTGATTTTGTCAGGAACTCGGAGGTAAGAGAGCGGACGGACCAGCCTCTTATTAAGTCCAAAATAAAAAAAGTGACGATGGACCTGGCTTGGACACGTGCTGCGGATGCCCCAGGGGAGCCTGAATCCTGCCTGTCTTTTCTACCAACCAGATGGATTCCGTCCCCCTGGAAGGCCGCTGATGATCATCCATAATATAATGTATTCGGCGTAGTTACTTGACGCTGGGATGACCTGGGAGGAGGCAAGGATACTGGCGGGGGACAGAGAAGCTTGGAGGAACCGCGTGATGGCCATATGCTCCAAATAGGGAGCGGGTATGGTTTTAAAAAAATATTATTTCTTACTTACCAAAAAAGTAAATAGTTACAGACCCAATAAATGCAGGCCAGTATATTATTTTAACGCGTAGTGCTCACAAATTAATATTCAACCTAGCTTTATTCAAAACTAGTATTTGCGACTTAACGCTTTTTGCTAGAATGACGACGATATTGTATTGCATCGTTGACCCAAATATGAATTAACTCGATACATTCGTCGAATTAAAAGATAAAGCTTAATGCTGAACACGTGAAGGACCAGCATATTAATTTATCGATTGTATTAAATTTCACCAACCGAGCTCTATATTTTAAACTTATTTCATTGGATAGTGTATTTTATTAATCGCAGTGTAGAGTAAATCCAGCGGTTGGCTGCCAATACGTTAACAAGGGGCTCGCTTAATCTCAGAGCTATTCGCCGTGTTCCGGGGAAAGGGTGTATTTTTTTTAATCACTCTTATACAACTATACGCAATAATTAGTAAAACAATTGAATGCTATTTAATGTACTTATATTATGTAAAAGTACGCAATATACTGTATTATAATTAATATCAGATAAGATGACAGTTCAATTAATCTTTGTTTAAAGCAGGGGTGTCCTTTAGCACCCACAATCCAGCCTGTGGTAGCTGGCTGTTTAGTTTTTTCACACAGATAAGTCGTGCCGAAAAAAGCCACGAGAAAATTTATGTAACTGATCAACCAAAGTTTTTGTTGAAAGGACTTGTATAATTGTATAATTCAGGCAGAAGCTGGTTTTCTACTTATCGGCTATCGGCTATCTCCGCCGCAATGACATTTCCTTGACACTTACCTGTAAGTTTTTTATGATGAGTTAGGTTAGGTTAGTTAACTCTTATTCTAAACAGCTTAGAGACCCCTTATTTAAAGCATCGTATTCACCAGAATACAAAATGTCCCGTAACATGACCGGCGACATAGAGTCTATGTGACGCTGCAAGCAATATAGTGCGACATTTCTACGTGACGTGAAACATGTTGCAGTGCAAGATGTTGGCGAGTGTATACGTGTGGTTTCAATTATTATAAACTGATTTATTGTGTAAAATTATAAATCATCTAAATATGGCGGAACTATGTATGCCTTTACTGAGTGATATATTTTCATATAATGAACGTTTATGACCAAGATGCACTTTTTGAGGTTATTATGAATATATGACGTGAGGTGTCAACATATCATCCCCATTTTCATAGTTTAGAAATAATAGTACGAATATTTGCCAAATATGTCACGTTTTCGTAATAACAAATATTTTTTTTTCAATTTAAAATGCTTCAAATTCGAAAGAAACTATATTTTTATGGGCTTAATATAAACTTTATATTCTATAAGACTATACTCATTACTTGTCCGGCGATAACTGACATAGCTCTGGTGTGTACCCCCAGCATCGACGTAGATACCGCCGCTCTTGTCCCACGAAGTGTCACTCATTTTGTCCCCTAGTGTAACAGTGCCTTTATTGTACAGCTGAAATAGTTGTATTTCACGTAAAATTTCAAAAAGCAACAGTCTTATATTTCGTAATACATTTAAACCATTTACAGAAATTGCATTTAGATACCATCAGTTTGAGTAAGTTTACCCATCGGTCTAAGATTGGCTCATTATAATTGTTATAATATCATGATAATACTAATGCGATATTCATATTTTTTAGTTAAACAACGAGTAAAAATTTGAATTAATATTTAACATAATTTGTTTTATTATTGAATTTATAAGCTGTCGGCATGGAATGATAAAGCACAATTAAAAAAATTATCTTGAAATAAATTGGATTAGCCATATTTTCAATTTGTATTACTAATCTTAAAAGCAAATGCTGCATACTTTTTCCCATCTCAATTATGTACAGAATATATGAAATCTAAAAAAAAAGACTTTGAAATCACTGAATTTATAGTAATTTTAGTGATAATTTGTATCGCGGGCCAAAGTTACCCGATTTTGATGAAAATTTTGCTCATCTTGTTTTATCTACATTTTTATTTCAAATATAACAATAAATCTATGTACGTTAATTAAATACCATCTAAAGAAATTAGTTCATTTCTCTGTAGAACAATACCACTCATAAATGCAATGGAGAACTATACAAATACAAAAACCCTCAGAACTGGGCCAAAGTTACCGAGATTGACCGTACTGATTTGATCTGAGAATATTTTTTTTTCTCAATTTAACAAGAGCCATTAAATTGGAATAAATGAAATTTAGCAAGGGGCTCGCGCGAGCCTCTCTGAGTCCCCTCGAGCACACCCCTGTGTTAATCCCATTTGTAAATCGGATTATACGTAATTGTATACAACGTCGCATTCCAGCGATATGCCGGAATTACACAATCCACTTAGTGGTCTGACAGGCCTGGCGAGTCAAGTGCTGGCTCGCAGGTCACAAAAAAGAAGGTTACGTCAGATCATCTTAATAATGCTATTAGCATTATTGCTGTTTAATTTTGAACACATTAATTAAGGTTATTGATAGGCGAGTGTTTTTTTTTTATTAAAACACGTACCTAAGACAATTAATCATCCTATTTGTTGCATGGATTCGGCAATTGTGGAAACTCATTTTTTATAAAAAACCTCTCTTTTGTGAAGACTGTCAAGCTTCATATGTAGGGTAGACAGGATTTTTTTAAATATTGTAATTAAATGCGATCATAACATTCATCGTGTCCGTGGTGGAGTGGTCAACATCGTTGGCTACGGTTACGGATTCAAGTCCAGTTTCATAAATTTATTTTTTTCAATCAATTTATGTATTTCTGTTCGTCGGCATGGATTTTTGTAACGTATAGAACTCCCTCCCACCCATCCAATCCTAAAGAAGCGGATAGTAGGATTCTCAAGAGCAATATTTTTTTAAGAGTTTGCGAAGAATTTAATTGAAAATAATCATAATTTTGATGGAAGGCATTTTCAGTGACAATTCATAGAAGCATCCTACCTAATTGTAAATCTTAGAATATAAATTGTATGGTTTTAAAAAAAACTTGCAAAAGAATGCGTTGTTGCTGGTTTCATTATGTTTGACCATTTATTTTTTACCAACATTCGCTCTCAAAGTGGAAAATATGAACTCCTAATGGAAGTATCTCAACAGAAGTTTTTCTACGAGAACTGCTTGTTAATAATTTACTCCACCCATTTTTTTAAGAGAATAGAGATAGAAGGATAGGGCGAGAACTGAACTAGTGGTTAGTAAGTAGTAATTCTAGTAATTATAAAAACCACAAAAATTCATGCCTACGAACAGAAATAAAAAGTCAAGTAAAAAAAAATTATTTATAAAAACGTCCCATGTCAATTATTTTTCTTCCAATCGTTATAAAATAAGATATTGTTCCAGATTTGAAATTTTCAATGTCAACGTAAAACATTGTTCCAAATTCGAAATGTTCAATGATTCTATCGATATGTTGACGTGTTCGTGGAAGCGTTCCGGACAATGACTTTTAATTATTCTTATTTCGAATAACTTGTCGACTATCCTTTTTAATATTTAATATATTACACGCAATTGAACTGAAGGACGTCCTATAAATGTTAATCTAAATATTTAGAAAATGACGAAATTGCGTATAGATTAACAAAACGATGATCCAACTTTGGAATAAAATTTCGAACGAATAATTAGACATATTTTTTAGGTTAGAATAATTGATGAGCTTGGGATCAAACTTGCTCAAATCCAGTTTTGAGAAAAACCAAGATATCCCTGTAGTATTCAAGGATAAATACAAAAGATCATAATGCATTTTCGACGCTACTCAAATGCTCGTAGTTTCCTTGAAATTTATTGTCAAAATATGAGTTTTTGTATTATAATTGACCAAATCTTAAATCAACTGATAGCGTGCTTACATTTGTTGGTCATGGCAGTTCAGTCAGCTGTCACTCAGCTCACCCAAATGAAATATTTCGCTGTTAATGTGGGGTATTAAGTATTTTTTTTAGTATTGTCTTCTTAAAATGAATTAATAAGAAGAAATACATCGAATTAAACAGTTAAATATATAGTTTGTGAAGAAGATAAGTTTTTATGCGAGAAGTATGTTTATCTATGTAAAAGGAAAAGTGGATTTGGTCATTTTTGATCCCAAGCTTCTCAAATATGATCAGGCTACTGAAAAATTGTTATATCACGATATTTTGACCGTCCTCATCATTTTTTTTGCTGACGGTTTATAAAATGGAATCGTTCCAGATGTCAATAGCTAGTGACGTATTATTTATATAATTTAAGACATCGACTGAGGGTGCTTGATGGAATTTCAATATCAAATTTGGATTATTGAGATTTTGTACACTTCCATGTATTTTGTCACTAACGACCCGGGTTTCGCTTTTCGGCATCTTCAGGCATTCGAGCACACGAATGGACTCGAACTGAGTTCAGTGAGTCAGTTCAGTCAGCTGTGAGTCAGTTCGAGTCCATTCGTGTGCTCGAATGCCTGAAGATGCCGAAAAGCGAAACCCGGGTCGTTAGTGACAAAATACATGGAAGTGTACAAAATCGCAATAATCCAAATTTGACGTATTATTTCATTTTTTAGAAATATTAAATCATGCTTTTTATAGTATTTTTTAAATGTCTGCTTAATATGAGGCATATCAATACCTCAGTTCTAAAGTGTTGTAAGTCAAAAAATTGCAGTTTTGAGTGAAGTATAAGGAAATGCTTAAAATACCGATATCTACCAGTTCCAACGAGTGGTAATCTGTGATCATTTAAAAAAGACCGTGGCTAATTAAACTTTACTTCCAAACTGTAATAACTACAACAATTCTGTGAAAACCCCCGAAAACTACTATAATTAATACGAGAAAAAAATAAAATTTTGTTTACAGTAAAGAATATAATTATGTTTTTTAGATAACCTAAGAATTTCATTAAAATTTACAAAAATTAAATGTGCAGCGGAAAATTAAGTCTATCCAAATCTTGTTTCCTAATTTTCTCAGAACTCCGTTTTTTGAGTTGTTACACTTTGGAACTGAGGTATCGATATGGACTCAATAATGGTAATAGAATTTTTCATCAGAAAATATTTGAAAAGTACTACCTGTGAGTCAGTCATGATGATCTCTGAAGTTAACACGGTTGGAGGTCATGGCTTGCACCAGCGTTTCCCAAACTATGGGTGACGGCCCCTCAGGGAGCCTCAAAGTGTTTCAGTAGAGCTACAAGTATTTATTTATGTATTATTTTCCTTTTAGACATATTTTTTTTTATTTAAATTTGAATTGTTGAAATTTTGTACATTTCCATGTATTTCGTCGATAACAACCCGGGTTTTTTCTTTCGGCATCTTCAGGCATTTGATTACCCGAATGAACTCGACTGTCAGTTCGAGTATGCATATTTTATAAGTAGATAATATTTCCATGATTTGCGATTTGAAATACATATTACAAAAATAAAATCAGAGAGGGAAAAAAAATGAAACATAAAAAAGCAAACTTAATTATGTCAAAACAATAATAAGTAGTTAATATGTCATGAATACATTCTTCTAAAAGTTCACCGAATGGCAAAAATCATGGTTTTAATTGTTAGATACATATGCATATTGTATTTAATAATATTTTTCATTTTTTTTGTAACCGTGTAAAAGTAAAAAAATTAGTGTAAAAAAATAATTGCTGTGTTTTCTTAGACCACGCAAGAAGAGAATCTGGTGTAGCTACATTTCTTTCATTTTCAATTCAGCTCTTGAATAAAAAAAAAAGTTTTATTTTGAGCACGTAGTTCAAAGATTAGCGATCAACTCCATGGTACATATTTTGACAGCTTGGATCCGCGCCTAGTCTATTGATCAATTGGAACTCAAACCAACATCACGAGGTAATTTGATAGTGTTAATTCAATAGATGTTTTAGGCGTACTACCGATTTTTTTGTTATAATTAAAGTCCATTCAATGAATTGAACTTAACCTGAATGATGTTCACTAAAGTGTGAACATTAAATAATTATGCAGTTAACTCAACCACGCAAAAAAATATTAACAGTATTTGATAGATAGTTGCTTAGAAGATTTTTTGTACACTAAATATTATATTATATCACGGATCAATACATTATATCCGGGTCTTAAAACTTTTTAGCGTTAGGGCCACACTGACTCCTCCACTGAGTCCCAAGGGCCAAAACCTAGATAGCTCATCATACCAACATTCCGTAGTTTTGAATTACGCGCAAATTCGGTTGGTACTTACGAGTAAGTATCTAGGACATTTCATTGCGGCGGAGATAGCCAACAGCCGACTAGGAGATAACCAGCTTGTGCCTGATTTATACACTCATATTAAGTCCATTCCACAAAAAGTTACTACATATGTGTGTGAAAACGTTATGACGGACCAGATACCGGGCATGCCCATTCAGCTACAGTTGGCCGTAGTTTGGCGACCTCTGTATTATGTCGTCACTTTTCTGAAAGAAAACACTAAATCAAAAAAATACAAATTGAGTTAGTTAAACAACGATGTTCCTTATTTCAAACTGTACCGTATGGAAGAACACATTAAAATATAAATTATACTAAAAACAGTTTTGTACAAACAAACAAAATGAAAAAGATATTGCATATCAAACATTTGATTACTCAAAACAAGAATTTTTCAGCTAGCGTCTTTTTCCAGAACAACGACGATATCGTCAGCTCAACGTGAAAAATACGCTATTAATGTGTTAACTGTCGATTCTTGGTGAAAAGGTACCATATATCGTCACTGTTCTGGAAAAAAAACACTAAATCGAAAAAATGACATATTGAGTTAGTTATACTAAAAGTTTCCTTATTTCAAACTTTACTGTATGGAAGGACACACTTATTTTTATAAATTATAATTTTACTTAAAAACAGTTGTGGACAATCAGACAATGAACTCGAACTGACAAGCACCCATCAAGCTCCATCAAACAGCTTCAGTCGATATCTTAAATTATAAAACGAAAAAGGCATAGCATTTAAAAAATTTGACCAATTTCAAAGTACAATTACTCAAAACTATTATTTTTTAGGTACTTTTTAAATAAAACATTTTTTTGTAGTACTTTTACAGGTTTCCGGTTTTCCTCGTCACGATCATTATCAACTAAATATATAAGCAGTACAAAATAAAACGTTTCATTTAAAAAGTACCTACCTATCTTAAATATTTTATAAGCATGTCCGTTCTCAATGTCGAGTATATGGTCTGCTAGTGGAGAAATCTCAACAGCAGTTGTCTCAGAAGAAGAAGAAGAGAAAAGCTTTTTACTCAGTTGTTCGACCTCTTGTTTTCATGAAGAGTAGAGATAGAAGGATAAGACTACTGGTTGAAAGTCAGATTTAATACGAATAATATTACGCAAAACGCTTTTTTTAACCAATCCTCTACAATGTGTAACATATAGCAGATGAAAGTATCCCCACAGATTTTTATCTACGAAAACTGCTGCTATTAAGCCGGTCAACCTCGTTTTTTCGAAGAGAGTAGGGATAGTGGGATAGGTTTAGGAAAGCACTTGCGGTTAGCTAATCACTCTTACTGCACTCCGTTTTTTTTTTTGAAGATCGAATGGTTGGGAGGGAGTTTTAGACATTACTAACATTCATGCTTACGAATAGAAATCCATGAATCGATTGAAAGCTCTATTTATGAAACTTTCTGCACCGGGACATGAACCGAGAGTTCCGTAACCGTAAACGTAACCAAAGACGTTACCAATTGCTCCACGGATTCGACATACATAAAAAATACTAGTTATAGATAAAGCAACACGATTTAAGCTCTTCGTCGACCAATAATTTGTTAAGCATTTAATATTATTTACAGTGTGAGACAATTTATGAATATTTCGTAAAAGCCACCGTGAGAAAATCGACAGCAATCTTCTAAATTGTATTTAGAAATCAAAATAACCTGCAATTATATTCACTTAAGCATTGTAAATCACGCAAATTATTGCAGTCGATTTACGATGAACGCATTTTGTCGTAAATTGTATAAGAAATATGCAGACATTAACACAAGAATGTCCATAAATTTTGTATTATTTACTGTTACAATAGAAAAATATCGACGGTGTTTCCTCCAATTGATGTAACCCTCAAAAAATACGAAAATGATTTAACGATTGGATGTCATTTAAAGACAATAGAGCAGGTCTCGACCAAAAGATGTAAATTAGAAAAATAAATTGACCACTTTTTGGAAGAGAAACATCATTTTACATTGGTTTTAGGTTTATAAATTCCGACCCAGCCAGTTGATATAAGGCACTTTTATATCGACACTCCTTACGTATAATCCTGTATCTGCAACAAAAAGAATTAACAGTAGTGCATTTCAAAGGTTCATAATACTCACCATATAATTTTTTCGACAAAAACAGTTTTTACTCTCTCCTGAACAATTTAAATTTTAAGGGTTACATCAATTGGCCAAAACACCGTCGATATGATGAATCATTTTTCTTAACACAGATTCACATTAATTTCTAGATCTTTTAAGCACAGACATTAAATAATAATAGTTATAACGATGTAGCGATGCCGAAATAACTATGAACAAAATTCAGTAATTCTCGTTGAGCTAAATTCATTGTCTTTATTACCATGTGCGCTATCAATGTGGAGCATATCGATGGCTTAGAGTTAAAACTTTGTAACTCCAACTTTGGTCGAAAATGAGTTAAGTGCTGGAATGTATCAAAATTAGCCTATATTTTCATCTATTAAAATATTGAATCTTTTTAACTTACCGTTATAAAATAATAATTTCAATATATTGTGACTCCTCTAGGCGAAAAAAAATTCGGGCCAAAACGTTGTATTTACATCAGATACTATATTTTTGACCATAAATATAATTTACACACTGATAACACTGAAGATACAATAGCGTCAGTGGCAATCTTGGCTTGATAGCTTGTTTGACATTTAGTTGCCAGTGGTCTAATAATTTATATTACGATTAAAACATTTTTTCAAAACGCCAAAACTAACTAAACTAATGTTGAAATACCTAAGTATTAAGAAATCCAAACATTTGCCACTCCAAAATAACAAAATGTGACCCAAATATCAATTCGAAATTCAATAATATACCAACTTTCCCCACCAAAAAATGATAAACATAAGCAAATTACCGACTGTTGAAATTACAAATTCCCATGATCAACAACCGAATCAATATGAACTATCAATAATAGCTCACTGTTGAAATACTTAAATATTTATAAACACAACGGAAACTTGCAACGCGAACATTCCCCACCCTAAAGTTACAAAATATATTCCAAATATTCATTAATAATGCAATAATTTACCTACGACCCTTTCAAAAATGAGAAATTTAAAAAATAAATAACCCAATGTCGAAATTATACGAAATATTATGGCTTCCTTACGGAGGTATCTCAACAAGTTTTGTCTAAGAAAACTCCTTGATACCCAGTTACTGAACGTATTTTTTTGGAAAAAAGTCGGAATAGAAGAATAAAGCTTGGATAGTATTATCACATTAATTTTGCTCTAAGGTTTGTTCTAAGGAGTTTCATTTGATATATGACATTTTCATATTGAAATTCCTTTTGTATTTAAATTATCGGTTTCTCCGTACAAATGGACTCCTAATGGAGGTATCTCAACAGAATTGTTTCTACGAAACCGTTTGTTACTCAGTTTATTGACCTCTGATTTTCGAAGATAGTTGGGATAAAAGAATAAGGTTAGGACGGGACAATTGATTAGCTAATAATTAGGGAGGGAATTTTAGAAAAATCAATTTATGAAATTGTCGAGCTCGTGGGTACCATAACCGAATCCATCGTTGACCACTGCAAGATGGACCCGATGTGTTCCACATAGTGACCAAATATGACCAAAGAAAAAAAAAGACGTGTCACAATAATGAATGTCTGAACGAAGCTGGAAGAATGACAGATATAAATTGCACCTCCTATGATCGCATGTTTTTATTTGTCGGTAATTTTATTCGGTAAATATGTTTTACAACAGTGCTACGCAACCGATGTGCCGCGAGATGATGCAAGGTGTGCCTAAAATGAGAAAAAGTCAGGAAATTTTTATATTAGAAAAGAATAAAGCTATTTGGTTGTTAAGTGGTATCTATAGCATTCTAAAACTCTAACACACTTTCAAAATAACATTTGATGCCCTTATATGTATACGTGGCTGACATCTTTGATCATCTGAGTAGGTATTTCTCAAATCGAATCAAAAGTTTAAGGTATAAATAGATTATATTAAAAAAACAATAGTTGCCATTTATTCATCAGCTGATAATCAAAACGACATGTAAATTTGATTTTTGAATACGATAAAATGTTAATTTATTTAGTTCTAAATTAGGTAGTTGGTAGCTGTTTCAGCTTACCGCCATCGTCAGAACTATACTTAGTAAAGGTTTTATTTTAACCATTACCAGAAATTCATTGTATTAATTAGGCATAATTAATAAAATTTCAAGGCATTTATTTTAATGATTAATTAAGCTCCTTTTCCAAAAACAAAACTAGTACCTTGAATAACAATATATATAGCTAAGCTAAAATAAGTTGATGTCTAGTTATGACGACAGCATTAAGCCGAAATAGCTATCAACTACTTAAAAATAATTTGTAGAACTAAATACTTTGATATTTTATCTGATTATAATGGATTTCTATCAAGTAAAAATGCCAAATCAATCAATCCATTTTTGAAATTTACATATTTTTGATAATGGTGTGCCGCAGAAATTTAAGGAGTACTTTGGTGTGCCGTTGGTGAGAAAAGGTTGCGGAGCACTATTGTAAAGCATCTTTACTTTTAATTCTTCTATGACATTTGTAATTATTTCGGCGAGCCGCATTTTTGACGTATGTCTATTAGAGGCTAGGCGGTATATTAGTAGCCCACCTAGAAGATTCAGTCGTAATTATTACTGAACGCACTTCAATTAATCTTTTCGGTTAATTTGGAGTTGGGTCACGGCCTTGTGTTGTAGCCTTCGATGTTATGAATTATGCGCGTGAGTTTACTACAAGAGCAATCGATGACTTGTCAATATCGATTGTCAAACTATTAATTTGCATAATATTACTCTATTCTGATCTCCTGGAATCTTAAAAGTGAATCACCGCACCATATTGGGTTAAATTATAATAATTGCCAGAATGATGTCAAATGAATTTGTAAAAACAAAATAACACCACCAGAAAAATGACATTTATTTATAACTACTGAGTACCGGGTATGCGTAGTAACGCCACTCAAAGAAAGAAAGGGTTTGTGATTTAATTCTGTTAAGTAAAGTGCTTTTGGATATACAATATTTTTTTCCGGTCTGGTGCTCATACGAATAAATCAGAAGGTTTTTCGAGATGTTGCTGTTTGTATGTATTTGATTCTTTTTTTCTGACTTTTTTTTTAGATTTTAGATAAAAAAAAATTTTCTTCAAAAACCTTCACGGGTGTGTGCAGAACAACTCACCAAAGTTTCATCGACATCAATTGAATGGTAAAAGAACGCATAGAGAACAAACAAACAAACAGACATTCATTCATTTTTTAGATTACGATAAAAAAATATATATCTATACCTCAAAGGCTAAAAGTTCTATGTCCA
This sequence comes from Himalopsyche phryganea, assembly GCA_022494535.1. Lineage (NCBI taxonomy): Eukaryota > Metazoa > Arthropoda > Insecta > Trichoptera > Rhyacophilidae > Himalopsyche > Himalopsyche phryganea. The sequence goes on from JAGVSL010000051.1 coordinate 2,712,354, forward strand.
AAAATAGAAAAATTGAGTTATAAATGTAATTTAAGATATCGACTGAGGGTGCTTGATGGAATTTCAATATCAAATTTGAATTGTTGAATTATGTACATTTCATAACGAAAAATATCGGAAATGTATAAATTCTAAACAGTTCAAATTTGAGTTATAAATGTCACATCATTTGGTATTTTAAAATCTATAGATGGGTAAATAAAACTTGGGGTGTGTGGGCTGGTTACCGAAAAACCCTATCAAAATCAATATCAGTCCTATGTCAAACTGCATTAACGGGGTAAACAATCCTATACCCATTGAATCCTAAAATAAATATATTTATTCATTGGTTTCAGAAATTGAGAATATGGCCTCCTTATGAAAGTATCTCAACAGAAGCTTTCTAACTGCTTGTTACTCAGCTGCTAAATATCTTTCTCTCTACGGTAAGACATGTCTCAGGCTCAAGCTCCGGTACGGGCAGTTTCATAAATCGATTTTTCAATCGATTCATGGATTTATGTTCGTAGGTATGGATTTTTGTGATGTTTTAAATTCCCAACCACCCGTTTGATCCGAAAAACAGGGCGTGTAGCGAGAGCGATTAGCTAACCACTAGTCCTGTCCCAGCCCTGTCCCTACTCTCTTAAAAAAAAAGAGTCGCAACAACTGAGTAACAAGCAGTTCTAATGGAAAAACCTCTGTTGAGATATCTCCATTAGGAAGCTAAATCCTTTACAATGGGGGAGGATATCAATATATTATATATAAACTTATCTGTTGTATTGATTGAATTGGCATTTACTTGGTAGAACTCCATCATTTCATTATTTGAAAATATCAAAGCATTCACTTCTGCAGAATTTTATTTAATTTGATTATGTGTGAACAATAAAATTAATAAATAAAAGAAAGTCGTCTGAGATAGTTCAATTAGGATTGCATATGCCCCACATTGGGAGCGGACACGAATGTAATTCCAACTAATATGGCTTAAACTTGATAATATGTATCAGGCGATCATATCCGGTAGTAGACAAAAGGTAAATTAATTGCTTTGTCGTTTGTATGTAATCTAGGTTAAACTCAATTTAGACTACAATGTATCAAGCTACCATAAAGCAGAAAAGGTAGATGAGACAACGCTTCAGTACAAAATCACACACTATCCTTGGATGCCGTAATAATATGAACTCTACCTACCCACACAAATCTCCACCCACGTTATGTGCTCCGGGTATCAAATCCTTGCACAAAGCTTTTATTCGACATGCATAATTCATTTTTTTAATAATCTTTGCTGTAGCACAGTGGCTCCTAACCTTTTTTTAAACTTTCGTACCCCTCGGCAGCACATTTTGCTTAATTATACCTCTAATATAACAAATTGGTCTCAAAGTCAATGAGAATAAAACCAATGTGCTCTGCAACAGAAAACAGTTTCTGTTCGGAACCAGACTACCTTCTGGCAATACATCGATAGAGTCAAGGGCTTCAGGTATTTGAGGGTACACATCACGGCAGATGGCAATCCACGTGAAGAGCTCGTAATTCAATTAGAGATAGCTGGATACCTTCAATTCAATACGGAAAGTCTGGGACTCTCGTTGAACTCGAATAAAACCCAATTACACATATTCAACGAATGCATTCCGACGCTGTTTCTTTACGGTTGCGAGTCTTGACACCTCACTAAAGAACAGGGTAACTGTATACTGTGCTTTGAAAACAGATGCTTCCGGCGAATACTAGGGTTATGGTCGTTTGACTTTGTCAGGAACTCGGAGGTAAGAGAGAGGACGTACTAGCCCCATATTAGGTCCAACACATAAAAAGTGACGATGGACCTGGCATGGAAATGTATTGCAGATGCCGCAGAGAGACTGAATGCTTTCCGTCTCTTCTACCAGCCGGATGGATTCCATCGCCCAGGAAGGCCGCTGACCATCCATAAGATGTACACGGCGGAGCTACGGGACGCTGGGATGACCTGGGAGGAGGCAAGAAGACTGGCGAAGGACAGAGAATCTTGGAGGAACCGTGTGATGGCCATGTCCTTCAAATAGGGAGTGGATATAGTTTTAAAAAAATATAACAAAAATAATTTAAGACATCGACTGAGGGTGCTTGATGGAATTTCAATATTAAATTTGGATTATTGAGATTTTGTACACTTCCATGTATTTTGTCACTAACGACCCGGGTTTCGCCTTTCGGCATCTTCAGGCATTCGAGCACACGAATGCCTGAAGATGCCGAAAGGCGAATCCCGGGTCGTTAGTGACAAAATACATGGAAGTGTACAAAATCTCAATAATCCAAATTTTATAACAAAAATGTTTTTAGTAGGATTGGTGTGGCAAGGCACGTTCGTGAAGATTTGTGAAAAGGGCTGATTTATACAAAAGAAAATAAAATTTTCTGCTATAGTATGATTTTTACTACATTTAGAAATACTGATAATTTAGCTACCTTTAACCGCATTTTGATAGCCTTAATTAGTGGCAAGGTGTACGGTGTCAAAATCGACATATTAATATTAATGTTTTGTTTATAGATGCCGTAATAGTAGGGGAGGTTTCATACTGCCATTTGAGAGTATTTTGCACATTTAGGCTTAGGATAGTCTTTATATCCTGTGTACGAAAAGTCATATTTTATGAATTCGTCGTAGTATTTTCTTTTTTTACCTCACTGAAAAACCGAAGACTGTGTCTTTTCAGCTCGTCCGCAATTATTGATTTATCTTTCGCGTACCCTGGGTTGGGGTTCGCTGCAGTAGCATATCATTCCGACGGTAATTATTTTTTTTATTTTAATTCCAGAAGTACATTGTTATCTTTATTGAAGTCAAAAGTGACATGACGTGACGTCAATTTTATTGTGTTGCAATTTTCTTTTATACCAAGTCCGCCAAAGTGTTTTATAAGAGGTGCGCTTGAAAATTACGTTTAATCACCTTTAAGGTGTTAACTGCTGATTCTTAGTGGACAGGCATTATATTTTACAAATCGAGTGTAAACTGATAGAACGCATTGTCAGTTTTTGATAATCTTCTGTTTTAAATGTCTAAATTGCAATATAACGTTCTAGTTACTGGTAAAACTCATGAAGTCAAATTGTTACATTTTCATTCTGGCAAAAAGGATGATATAACGATTTTTATGCCGTAAAGATTGTTTTTTATAATGTATACAAAATCTTTTTAAAAAACAAACAACTTTTATATTTGGGAGAGAGAGTACGTTGAAAGAAAAAAACATCTTAAAATCCGATTATCTCAGAACTTGTTTTTCGACATAATGCCATCTGGCATATTTTTATAATAATACGGGCAGGTTTCGCTCATAGTGAGCATTATTAACTGATTAAATATAAATTTAAAAAAACGCATTGATGGAGATTCTTATGATATTAAAGTCCTAATATAGTTAACCTGAAGATGCTTCTAAAAGAAGCAAGTAACACAACCAGTGAGATATTTAAGTTATCAATTTTAATTTTCTATTAAACAAGCATTTTTTAGCCGGCTTCGCCCAAAATAGTGGACGCTTATGTTAGGTCACTTAGATGTAGGCTAGCTAATGTCGAAACTTGGTTGATAGTTAAAAATATCACCGTCGACCTTACCCCTTGTAATAACCACAATATATAGTCCATCAATTAATAATAATATTAAAAGTTGAAAATAGCAATGTTATAAAACATAAATTACACCACCTTTACTTTTTTTATTGTACCGTAGAACTTATTGATAGATAGTTTGTTTATCTGCATTTAAAAACGGTGCGTTAAAAACACTAAATGAGGATAAGTTTATGGATTTAAAAATTTTTACGATTCACTTATTAATTTATTATTTGTGACATTTTTTTAATAACATATTTATTGTTGCTAAGCGACATGACGCTATGACGAAGACAATCAGGGAATATCTTGTGTGGAGGGGTTGCTGAGTGATCTTTGAAACATTGGAACGTCAAAAAATTGCGTTTTCAGTTTAAGGTAGCACAGTTTATTTTGAAATGACAGCTGGAATGGCATGTAAAAATTTCAAGTCGCTACTGTACACCGTTTGAGAAGAGTTAATCGACAGATATACAAGCATACAGATTTCTGCATGTATTTTGTACTATATAGTAGAGATAAGTTCAATTTTAAAGAAATGCACACGTCGAAATGATGTTATGAACAAAACGAATTAACAATCCTGCACCGTTATGTCAGTCCACTTTTTACTGTCGTGCGAAAAAATGTAAAATATTAATTATTCATAGATGCGGTCACCTTAATTGATCCGGATAACATAACTTATGGGTAATTTACGATTTTAATATTCATGGCGGTCAGCCGGGCTTGATTCTCGAAGCGATCGGTCGCAGCGAGGACGACCGCTCTTTCGCAAGTAGATCATCTCCTGTGCACCACTGAACCATCACGTGCGCAATATTTCACTTACTAACCGAAATGCGCAGATGTATAATATTTGAAATTGTGCTCCATTTTATGACCTCCTGATACTTTTTGAGTAGCGATTCCCAACCCGAAAGGTTCGCGAATCATTTATTCTAGCTATATTGATCAATAATACAGATCGAATAGTATCATTGGCATATACCGCCTCTCTTGTGAAGACTGTCAATCTTCTTATGTAGGACAGACAGGTAGAAATTTTATTATTAGAATTAAAAAACATTTAAGAGTTTGCGAATCATTTAATTAAAAATGATCATAATTTCAATAAAAAATAACATAGATGTACTCCATCGAGTAAATAAAAAAGGTATTACAATAAATAGTAACGTGCAATTTTTATAATTTAATAAATCCATCAACAGTAATCGATTATTGGTAAATAACATTTTAAAAGGAGAGGTGGCTCACCACTGTTAATTTAATTCTCTTGGGATTTTCACCTCCAAACACTAGTTATTAGTATTGCTATGGTAATTAGTACTATTATCATTCGTTTCTTACCTCATTCTCACGTTCATTAGAAGGAAACAAACCCACCCTACTCTTGATTTTTAATTTATTAATTGGAATCATTGTTTTCCTTAGAAATAAATAACCTGCAATAAAATCAGTCTAAAGATGCTTCTTCTGAGAAGCAAAACGCGTTACATTAGTAACACAGCCAGTGGAGTAACTAAGTTATCAATTTTATATTAAAAGATGAATTACCACAAAGTTACCGCCTTTACGAGAAAAATTAAAAAGGTAACAAAATCTTATTTCATCATACATTTATACCATCGAAATAAATTCCGTCAGGTCCATGGTGCAATGGTCAACGTCGTTGTCTACGGCTACGGATGTCTCCGGTTCAATTCCTTGTAGGGACAGTTTCATAAGTAAAATTTTCAATCGATCCTGTTCATAGGTATGGATATTTGTGATGTCTAAAATTTCTCTCCCATCCATCCGATCCTTAAAACGGTTCGTATCGAAACCGATTAGCTAACTTCTAGCTTTGTCCTAGTGCTATCCCTACTGTATTAGAAAAAGAGAAGTTGAGTAACTGAGTGACAATCAGTTCTATTAGAAAAACTTCTATTTAGAGTCCATGTTCGCCAAATTAGAAGCAGACACGGTTAAAAACAACAACATACAAAAAAGGCTTCACATGAAAACTTCTATTATTAATATGAAGAAAAAACAATATTACGTTTGTAATATTATAAATGTGTATTTTTAGATAGTTCTAGAATTTAAAAAAAATCTACAAATATTGGTCTAAAATTTCTCTCTCACCAATCAAATCCTCAAAACGGGGTGTATCGAGAGCGATTAGCTAACCACTGGTCCTGCCCCAGCCCTATCCTTGTACCCCTACTACCTTAAAAAAATGAGAGATTGAGCAACTGAATTACCAGCATTTCTTCTACTGTTAAGATACCTCCATTAAGACTTCATATGTTCCATGTCATTGGGAGCGAATAAGGTAAAAAAAGCACGGATTTGATCTGAGAATATTGTATTCAGAACAAGGGGCTCACGCAAGCACCTCCAAGCTCCATCCGGCCCACCCCTGAGTATGGAATTGAACTTAGTTTATTCGTCTTGACAGCTAAGAATTTTGCAGATACAAATCTCTTCCCGCTAAGTAAAAATATGGCAGATTACATAGTGTAATTAATACTAAGCCATGTCATGTAATCTGTTTAATGACCTCCTGGTAATATGGAAGATAAAAACACACTTAAATGATATTCAATTAATTCAAAAAAAAAACTTGGTCCCAAGTGGTTTCGATATAGATCTACATGGGGCCTAATTAACTGTACAACTTGAAGATGTGAATCTACCACTTGTAGATTAATTAGAAAATAATTAAAAATATCTTGTGACAACTTTTTATTCGCCTTGGAAAATAAAACCCAAATACAGTCATTTAACCTTACATGCAACAAATTAACAAGAAAAAAAATGCAATTACATATCACAAGTTTTTTAGACATTTTAAGTATAAAACGATTTATTTTTAAATTAATTGATGTCCAGTTGACAATGGTCGTGATTAGGGCTGCCAATTGCGACATCCCGGGATCGATAGTTAGAAAAAATCGGGATTCATTGAGAATGTTAAAAAATAATTCACTTTTCAAATTCTATACTTTTGATGAACTACAAGCTGTACTTCGGTTTTTTATCTATATTAGACGTCTGCACGGGCCCGGGCTCGTCTTGCGCTCTACCCGAGGCAGGATTCGAGCCGGCCCAGGGTAAGGAATATAATTTTTAGAAAAATATTTATGGCTTTATTCCATATAGGCCATAAGGCAATACTATTCAAAATTTAAATAATTTATTTCACATGTGCTATGAATATGCTTGGAAATATAGAAAAAATAGCAAATATATTGTATGAGAAGTGCAAATGAGTTTCTGCATTAAAAAAAATATTTGACTTTCTTGGGTTTGAAGCTTTTCAAAGATTTGAAATCTCATACCTTTTCATTTAGTTCGTTTTTACTAAACTAAAATGAAACAGGACGGCAGGAATTGTATGGGGATTCTGGGCACCTAAAATTTCACTGTCCTTAAGTTTTAGTCGGCTCCGTGGTGCAGTGGTTAATGTCGTTCGTTGGTTACGGTTACGGATGTCTGGGACATCGAAATGGTGAAATGACATTTACTAAGTAAATGCCAATTCAACGGTAGATATCGGTAGTCTAAGAATTTCTTCGTAATTAACTCATAACTGCAATTTTTTGAAATTATACTCATTGGAACTGCGGTATGAATATGTTTGCAGTGTGATACATTGCCGGAAAAAGGACACATTTATTACAAACAATGTATTGTAAGAGACTTGAAATTGGCTTCTACTGTTTGGATGAATAATGGATGACAAAGAATATACAGTTCTAATCATTAATAAAAAAACAAAAAAAAACAATGCCTTGCAGGCTTCGTTGACAGCAACACACACTTCAATGTATAATCATCGAGAAATTACAAAAAAATCACCCACGCGACATGTTCCACTCCATTGTCTATGGAAGAAATATTATCTGAGAAAACCGATGTTACGTTTTGACTGCCCATGGCGAAGGATGTAAGTTTTTTTTTTTTGATTTAGTTTTTTTGACACGTTAAGTCCCGTAGCCGTATTTCTCGTGACAATATAACCGTGCGTTGAATACCAGAAACGCATTTAAACATGATATTATAGACCAAACGTGACAGACCTGTGGCCTTTAAGGGTCTCAAGTGCGGCTTTTTGACTGAAATAAACAAATACATACATAGATAAATTTAACTGTTTTTCTTCATTACAATATACTGTTCATACATTTTATGTATATTCCTTAAATGCAACCTTATTTGATATTAAGATAAATGAATGGGGCATTCCGACATGAAAAGTTTTGCCGCCCCAACCCTATCATAAGGCTTTCAAATACAGTCATAGTTGTAGTATTTAGTGACTAGAAAAATTAAGTACAAGCCAATGATGTTGACTACTGCACCACGGACTAGACAAACGCATCTTATTTCGCGATTTAAAAAAATGACGAGGAAGACAATTGAGGAAGCGCAGTTGCTGAGTTTAATTAGTTCTGATGGTATTTTAAAAATAGTCTATCAGATACTGGAAATTAAGCTCAAAAAGAGCGACTATTATTCAATTCATAGACTCAATTATTTGACCCTTACCATCACTTAAGAGAGATGTTAAGCGATTGAATTAAAACCAAGTCTCATGAAATCATTCTATGCTGAGATACCACACTTAGAGTCTAAGATTATTAAATAAAATTAAATAAAAATTATGGGTTGTGCTTTATTTTTATACACAATTTTTTGTAAAATATGTCGCTTGGACAAACTAATCCCAATTTATATTACAACAATAGTTGGCAACTATTTTATATTATAAGAATATTTTTTTTTTTAATTTAAGACATCGACGAAAAGCAAAAAAATATTATAATAATGTTTGTTGAGTCAATAACGATAACATTTTTTGCAAATGATTCAAGATTACTTTTTTTTATCAAGAAATTTATAAGTTGGTTTGATTTAACACCAAGATAAAACAAACTGCAAATAATAATTATGGCATCCTTTGTATTTTTTTAAATTAACACTATAAGCCCTGACCCAAGCTCCCTGTAGTTACAAGCCAGGCTGTATGGCCGGGTCGGTCAGTGGGTATTGAAGACATGAAATCGACATGAGACAATGTATATCTGCCATTATGTAATATATTTAAAGATTATCACAACTTTTCTTGGTTAATTACGACAAATTCTAACATATTCTAATAAATTTGGATTATTGAGATATTGTACACTTCCATGTATTTTGTCACTAGCGACCCGGGTTTCGCCTTCCGGCATCTTCAGGCATTCGATCACACGAAAACTTCGTTGTTGTTCACAGAAAAGTTGTGATAATCTTTAAATATATTACATAATGGCAGATATACATTGTCTCATGTCGATTTCACGTCTCAATACCCATTGACCGACCCGGCCATACAGCCTGGCTTGTAACTACAGGGAGCTTGGGTCGGGGCTTATAGTGTCAATTAAAAAAAATACAAAGGATGCCATAATTATTATTTGCGGTTTGTTTTATCTTGGTGTTAAATCAAACTAACTTATAAATCTCTTGATAAAAAAATGTAATCTTGAATCATCTGCAAAAAATGTTATCGTTATTGACTCAACAAACATTATTATAATATTTTTTTTGCTTTTGGCCATTTCCGTTATCGAATTGGATTATATTTAATATCTGTGATGGGTGGACTTACGTGTATAAGTTCAAAAAGACGATTTTTCAGGAGAAAAAAATGTATTTAATATCGACTGTTTTTTGTCAATTGATAAAACTAAGGTCAATACATTATTATCACTCAAACCATTATAACGATGGCGTTTTGGCCAATTGATGTAACCCTCAAAAAATACGAAAATGTGTTAATCATTGGACCTAATTTTAAAGAAAACGGAGCAGGTCTCCGCTAAATGATGTAAATTAAAAAAAAATTACCGCTTTTTGGAAGGGGATCATTTTACATTGCTTTTAGGATTAAAAATTCTAGCTCCCCCCCCACTTGATGTAAGCCAATATTACATCGGCACTCCCTAGGTATAATACCGTATCTGCAAACATGATAATTTACAATATTGCATTTCAAAGATTCATAACGTAACTCATCGTCTAATGTTTTCGAAAAAAACATGTTTTACTCTCTCATGAACAATTTCAATTTTGAGGGTTACATTAATTGACCAAAACATCGCCGACATGATTAATCATTTTTTTTAACACAAATTCACATCATTTTTTCGATGATTTAAGCACAGATATTAAATATTAAAAGTTATAACAATGGAGCGATGCTGAAATAATAGAAAAGAATATGGAAATTGTTGAAAGAAAAAAAATGACCTTTAAATTAGACTTTACAAGAATGTAAGCTCATAAAACTACAAAGTTCCAAAACTTAAAAGTGCTCTAGTGAAAAGTTACAAAACTTCTATTAGAGCAAGTAAGTACTCGGCCCACGATATGGATAGACTAATGAATCGGATATAAAAGTGGGGAAGACGCGAAGACAGTTTGGTCATTCAATAGAAACCGGTCCAAATCATTGTGGACATGTGGAGGTAGTACAAACAAATTGAGTTTTATTTTTGAAATATAATGCTTTTCCACCAAGAATTGACAGTTAACACATTCAAAGTGATTTTCAAATCAATTTTTAAGACTTAACGCCGATTTCCTTTCGCACACAGATTTAGGCCGTAAACAAAATGCAACACAGCCATATTTTACTTTATGCCAGTATTGCTTTTAAAAACTACATCGTTATTATGGTAGAGTTACAAAGCAACACGGCCCACAGTTCTACAGTCTTATGGAGTCCGGCAGAGTAATTAATAATTCATTATTGTAGATTGAAATTGTCCAAAATAATAATAACCGTATTAAAAACACTTAAAATCACGGATGTAATGCTAAATTCTGAACTTTAATTGTAACAAACATTAAGGTTATAATTATAAATTGTGGACAGCGATCATTATTTATTGGGGCATAATAAATCTTTTTTTCACCAATAATAGCCGTAATTAAAAATATCATAATTCAACGGTGTTTTGGCTTACTAATGTAACCCTCAAAAAATGCGAAAATGACTTAATGATTCGATCTCTTTTTAAAGACGACAGAGCAGGTCTCAGCCAAATGATGTAAATTAAAAAAATAAATCGAACACTTTTTGAAAGGGACGCGTTTCGCCTCTTTAAGAAGCATCTTCAGACTAACTATATCGCAAGGTTATTTATTTTTTCTAAGGTAAACAATGATTCTAATTCTTACATTAAAGATAAAGGGTGGGTGGGTTTTATTCCATTCTACTGGAAGTGCGGAGGGGGAAAGACATAAACCTGATTTTGTATTAAAAATGAAATTCCACAAAATTACCGCCGAATCCGTAGAAAATATTACAAGAGTGCATTTCAATAATTCATAACGTAACTCTACATATAATGTTTTCGATAAAAACAGTTTTTACTCTCTCCTGAATAATTTCAATTTTGAGGGTTACATAAATTGATCAAAACACCGTCGATATATTGATCCGAGGCCAGTAATGAGATCATCTTGGACAAAAAAATAAAAATATAATGTATTAATGATATTGTTTGACTAAAAAAGTGGATTAAAATGCATGACTATGTCCTTATTTTGGAATAAAGATCACTTTGTTTTTAGATTGTTCTACTTGCAACATTGGAGATAAAATTACTAAGATATTTAATATGAAATGTGTTCTGTTAGAAAAAGATGCTTATAATATTATTGTTGTACCCTCTAAATTTTTATTCTTTGAATTTTTTTGTCCGCTGCAAATGTGGAGCATATGGACGCCTAATAGAGGTATCTCAACACATTTTTTTACGAGAACTGCTAAGAATACTCTCTAAAAATTAGTTAGTCGATAACTATTTCAGTTTAACGCCATCGGCAGAAACAAGTTTACTTATTTTAGTTTAGCTATCCATACATATTGTATATTTTTACCATGTCCGCTCCTAATGTGGAGCAAATGGTTTCCTAATAGAGGTATTTTTTCTCAATTGATCAACCTCCCTTTTTCAAATAGAGTAGGGATAGAAGGATAAGCCTAGGACAGAACTACTGGTTACCAAATCGCTCTCGCTATGGCCCGTTTTTAGAATCGGATGGGTGGGAGGGAACTTTAGACTTCGCAAGCATCCATGCCGAACAAAAATTCATAAATCAATTAAAAATCAATTTATGCAACTTTCAGTACCGGGATTCGAACTGGAGACATCTTACAACGTTGGCCACTCCACCACGGACGTAACAAATGCTTATTCCGTGATTTAAAAATATGACGACAAAAATACTTGAGAATGCACATCACTCAGAGAAATTGGTCCTGATCGTATTTTAAAAATACGGAATCAGCACAACAAACTGGTTGGTCGCATGGTTACGGGTTCTAATTCTGCTTTCGAAGTGGAAACGGTGTTCAGAGTGAGTAACTTACTCACTATTGTTCCATTCGCACCACCATATTTTTTGTATTACCCTCTCTGAAGAGAGATGTTGAGCGACTGAATTACAACCAAGTCTCATAAAATCAAACTTTGATGAGATGCTACATTAAGAGTCTAAGATAAATTTATAAAAAATACAGATCATGTTTTATTTTTATACACATTTTTTTAATGTAAAATATGTTATTGGGGCAAACCAAAACGATAAAATGATCCCAATTTATATAATAACAAAAAAAAGTATTATGACTTGTTATTTGATATTATTGCCACTGGCGTTGGTTTTTCATTGAACATATTTAGATGCGTTATGTATTATTAAAAAATTACATGAAAAAAAAAAACAAAATAGGAAGATCATTCTGACTAGGGCGTCCCGGATACTTTTTATGTTACCGGGATTTTGCTATTCATAATTTTTCAATCCCGGATGGGTCATTATGGGAATAGTTTTTTTAAAATATGATTAGAAGATTTTATTTTTATATAATAGTTGCAATTGGTTTAGTTATAATATAATGCATAAAAAAAACAATAAAATGTAGTGTTGTCAAAATTGTCTGTTCCTGTCTACAGCAGTTACGTAGTATAAGAATGAGATATACCACATGAGAAGGTCCGGTCACAGAGGGGTGAATGTTTGGTTATCACCGTTTGGGAGGTCTAAGATCTCAAGCAAACACCATTTCATTCCGGTTAATCTCTTATTTAATTAACGAAAAAGCAGTGGTTTATTACACAAAAATTACCAGTAACGCATAAAATTGAGCCTAAATTTACATTTACTCAACACATGAATTTACCTTTAAGTTATAATGCAATTAACCCAACAAACGATTTTAAATTTAAATTAAGTCCAATTTCAAAACAAACAAAAACGATTTATATTGACTGTGATGCCAGCCGGCTCCTTTTAGCCGAAGCCTCCGGAAAACTGACTGCCAAAAACAAAAATCAAACTTCGCACACTGTAGGCTTCTTCCCCCTTTGTCGATAATAGAGTTGTTCAGCGAACGAGTCCATTAACAACGCCTGTTTTCTATTTTTTTTTAACTATAGCCCTAAAGCAACTGATTGCTTTTAACGACAATAACTCGGTTCGACTACCTAGTCATTAAAGCCATTGCCATTAAAGCTGTGCGCTGTCAGTTATGGACTCTAATAAAACTTGAGCTTAACAAACAAAACGAGGGTGTGTCACACAATACATAATATATTAATTATGTAGGTATTATAAAAGAGTATAACATATGAATTATTTTTTAGCAACAGTGACAGTGAATTCCATAATCCCGGTAATAAGGGATTGACTATTTTACCGGGAACTCGGGATTGAAAGCCCTAAACGATACTTTTTCAATAAAAATATTAATATTAATTTAAATTTTCTCCCTTTTTCAGGTAAACTGACATCAACTATTCTGCCACCTGTATTATTAAGCTCCAATTGACAAATAACAAGGTAAATAAAGTTTATAATTTTTCCTTAGACATGTTTAAGATTGATTCGCAAGTAACTTCACGTAACTTCATTTTTAATATAAAATTTACAAAACAGGCGTCACAAGTGTCGCAATCAGTGGCACAACCATTGAAATGAAAAAGTTATCAATTCTAATAGTTTTGACGGACTCCTCCGCGAGTTTGTGTATGTTCACTTTTAGTATTCAAGTATTTAATTAAATACTTTTTATGTTTACAATGAATTCCAAAATCCCGGTATCGATATTGGGAAAATTTCGGGATTGACTGACTGACCGGGATTCCGGGATTGGAAACCCTAATTCAGACTATTTTTCATGCGCATAATACATGACCCTGGCTCGAGATTTATTGTTTATCAATTCTCAACTTGTATAGCGTAATCGATTTATGCTAATTTTAAGCTTCATAAAAATTCTCACATAATTTTTCTATTAAGAGATACAATTATTTCAGTAGAAGACTGTACTTAATGAAAAGAACAATTAACTTAAATTTCGTCATATTCTGTTCGAGGTTATCTCCAATTGATTTTGATGTCATGCCGAATATAGAGGATGTAAGCTATACTATTAAAATACTACTTTGTTAATTACTATGTTTCAATTATTTCTCAATGAAATCTGTAAGCCTTCTTATCATCATCATATCTAAAAATCATGCATGTGTCCTCTTACAGCTTACATATTTATTTGAAATAACGCAGATATTTTCTATGATAACTCCATTTTTGATCAGCTTAGAAAAGTTATGAAAAACATTCTAAATATTAGAACCCTTCAGTGGAACTAACAGTATACGTTGCACATGATAATTTAAAACAAGCGCTCTTTTTCGTTAAGGTTTCGACTGCAAAAAAGAGGTTCTTGATTTTATTATTACTTAATTTACACTGCAGATTTACATAATTTAAGTAATATTAAGTAATATTTTATACCAATGCTTTTACGAATGAATTTTCATAGTTAAAGATGGCTCAAGGCATGGTTTTTCATTTGTTAAAACTGGGATTACTCATCCCAGAAGATGCTAAATCTAAGAAAGGGCTCGCTATCCGGTAAGGAATAGCTGTACCCACATTCAAGTCATTGCTGACCGTCTGGAACACGCAGCTGTATACGATTAAAAGCAAATATCATTTGTTCAACGCTTGCATTATCATGGGAAGACTCCGAAAAATTGTGTACTAAGTTTCGATAATATATGCTTGTGTCGGATACTGAGGGTGAGATGGTTTGACTTCGTGATGAACTCGGAGATTAGAGAGCGTACCAGGCAGTGCCGTGTTACGTCTTTGGCCATGGTGAGTTCTTGGAACTGCTGAGGATGCTTTTGGAAAGCCTTAATCCTGCTTGCTCTGGGATTTAAGCCTCCTGGAGGCCGTCAGGTACTATTCACAGAATGTAGTTGGCGGAGCTGAGGGACTCTGGTATGTAGCAAAGCGATTGGCAGTTTGATAGAGAACCATGGAGGCAATATGATCTACATATGAAGTGAATGTCGTCGCAGAAGAAGAAGAAGCAAAACTGGGTCGTGTCACATGATATTATTGTGTTTCAAGTATATTTTCTCTTCTTTAATGATTAAGATTTGTAAGGAGCAGTATATACTAGAATGTCATTCTTGAAAGTCGAAGGTAAAGCTTTTTCTGTTCTGGTTTGATCAGTATTTCTGCCTCGTTAATCATACTTATCACAGAGTTGCAGTCAATAATAAATAATGGCAAAGAATAAATTGCTACTGCCGAGTTAAATAAATCATATTAAATTCGATCAACTTACCTTGTGATTGCTCTACACGTCCTGAATCTGTTTTTAATTCAGAAGAGTACAGCAAAGTAATTAATTTTAAATATTCTATAATGAAGAGTTATAAATAATATAACTAAATTTAAATTAACTCCAGTTTGAATTAATTAAAAAGTGTATCAAAGTCTAAAATAAGTGAATGTTGTTATTATTTTGAACGTACGTTTATTTTTAAATATCTCTGTGTTCCTGGTTAGGGTAATACAAATAATTCTTTTTATGTCAATTTAATATTCGATATATGAAATTACTGAAAACTTTATTGAGTTTATCTCAATTCTTAAATATATATCATCTTACCATACAAGTTTTTTCTATATTTTTTAACATGTCCGCACCCAATGAGGAGCGTATATGGACTCCTAATGGAGGTCTCAGAAGACGTTTTTTCTACTAGAATTACTCGGTTGCTTAACCTGCCATTTTCAAAGAGAGTAGGGATAGAAGGCTAGGACTATGGGTGGGAGAGAATTTTAGACATCCATAGCTTTAAGCAGAAATCCATAAATCGGTTGAAAAATTAATTAATGAAACTGTTCGTAACGGGACTTGAACCCAACATATCCTTAACCGTAGCCAACGACCTTGACCACTGCACCACGGACGAATTTAGAGAGATTAAGTTCTTTGTTCTTAAATATTAGTTAATGAATAGTAAACTATTTCACCGTGCCCAATTTATTCGCAAAATTTCCTGATATAATATCGAAACCTCAGTTCCAAAGTGTCAAATATTTGCAGTGTTGAGTTGAAATGTTTAGAATACCAATATCTAACAGTTCCAAAATTTTATAAGTGGCAATCTGTGTTTTTTTTGAATAACAGTGGTCTTCATTGCTTCAGATCCAAACTGTAATAACTAAGAAAATCTTGTGAAAAGCTCTGAAAAGTCCTTTTATTAATATCACAAAGACATTAAATTATGTTTGTAATATCAAATTTGAATTGTTGGGATTTTGTACATTTCCATATATTTTGTCACTAACGACCCGGGTTTTACCTTTCAGTATCTTCAAGCATTCGTGCACACGAATGGACTCGAACTGACAGACCGTAAGCAGTGTCTAACGTTTATATATAAGATAAAAATACGACAAAATATTATTTATAAGATAAAATATTATAAGTCTAGAACCCACACTGATCCCTGAGTTATCTTATATATAAACACTGTTTAATGTCTGTCAGTTCGAGTCCATTCGTGTGCTCGAATGCCTAAAGATACCGAAAGACGAAACACGAGTCGTTAGTGACAAAATACATAATTAATAGAAACGTACAAAATTTCCACAATTCAAATTTGATATTGAAATTCCATCAAGCACCCTCAGTCGATGTCTTAAAGTTTATAATATTATACATTTCCACAAAGTTACCGCCGAATAATCGAAAAAAAGTCCCAGAATTTTGTTAAATTTTCTACAAAAACTTGATTTACACTAGAAGTTTAAGGCTATCCAAAATTTTGTTTTCTTATTACCTCAGAACTACGGTTTTTGAGTTGTTACGCTTTGGAACCGAGGTATCAAATTTGACTTAATATTTTTACATTTCATATTTCGACATTATTAAATGGCATTTATGTCAAGTAGGTTAATTAAACCTTTCGTTAATAATAAAAAAAACAATGGACAATAATTTAACATAATGTGACTGTAAATTGAATTAAATAGCTTCGCGCAGTTACCCCTGACCTGGGTTGAGTTTTTAGTGGGTGTAAATTGTCAATATTTTTGGCAGATTTAATTTAACAAATTGCACTGCATATTTTTTATGTGTACAGCATATTTTTTTTAAAAATTAATCATAAGATCTGTCGCTAAACATGGTCTAGTGTTTGCAACACTGGAATAATTGTTAATGTTGTCATACATATTTTATGGCTGCAGTTATTTATGATTCACTGTGTATAAATTGACATAATTTCTGCATCATTCTTGATTTTTATTATAGTTTACGACTTCTTTCATTGTGTGTAAGTTAATGTGCTTAATGTAGATATTTTTATTAAAATATTATTCGATTTATGCTGGTAATAATTAAGGAGTTTGGCGAAAAACCACTCCCCAAAAATGTGTTCTGAGATATTCTTTGTTAAACATTTCAAAACATTTTCTTAATACTATATGTTTACGTATTAAAGTTTTTGATATTATATATATATGTCCATTGTTAAGGTACTAAAATACTTAAAACACTATAAATGTTTGAATATGATTCCTAGAGCATAAAGAATATCCAAAATTGAAAACATTCACGAATTTCATGCATATACATTTAAAAAAAATGTCGTGTCCGTGGTGCAGTGGAAAATGACATTGGCTTCGGTTACGGATGTCTCGGGTTTAAGTCCCGGTTTGGACAGTTTCATAGTTGATTTAATTTTTAAATCGATTTATAATGCTCTGTTTGAAGGCATGGCGTTAAACCGGAATGTAACGAGACCGATTAGCTAGCCACTAATTCTGTCCTAGCCCTATCCATATGTCTCTACTCTCTTCGCAAAATAGTGGTCAAGCAACTAACTCTATGTAAAAAGCAGTTCTCGTAGAAAGACTTATTTTGGAACAATAAAAAAACAATATATTTTACAAAAAAAAAGGTTTAATGTGAAAACCTCTGTAAACTCCTTTTATTAATATTAAAAAAAAAACAACATATTTTCGATGACCTCGGCGGTAACATTGTGGAAATTCATTTTTTAAATATAAAAGTAAAATTGGTAACTCAGATATTCCACTGGCTTTGTCACTAATGTAACACGTTTCGCTTCTTTAAGAAGCATCTTCAGTTTAACTTAACACTTAAAAACAAAAAAAAAACCATATAAGGCATATAATATTATAAATATACATACATTTTTCCTTCAAAACAACACAAAATATAAATATAAAATAAACATACAAAATCTTGTATCTCTTTTATTTCAGAACTATGCTTTTTGAGTTGTTACACTTTGGAACTGAAGTATCTTTAAAATTGTAACAGCTATTCTGGGACTTCATTTTTGAAATAACTATGAGCAACTAATTATTTGGTCAGTAACTAATTCCATATATGATAACTTAAAAATTATGTTTGATCGGTAAATAGTTGTCAAATAGATAAAGGTTAGGTTAACTTACGAAGGATATTTAGAATGATAAACAAAGAATTTTCATTTGATTATTTCTGTGTATTTTTTTTTAATTCAAAATCATGCATATTTGATTTATGGCTCTATATTATTGGAGGTAAATATATTGAAATATAAATCAACCAATTTATTACCATCACAGCAATCATGCATAACCAGTTTAGTTATAATTTGAAGCCAGGGGTGGGCTGGAGGGAGCTTGAAGGTACTCGCGCGAGTCCCTTGTTAAATTAAAAAAAAAACAGTTTTCTCAGATCATAATTTAACTCCAATTTCTGTAGATGGTTTTTAGGAATACTATTGCAATTATTTTATGATTGACGAGATTTAGTTGTAGGTATAGGATGATAATGACGTGTGACAGATAGTCAGTCTTTGCGTATCTTCAGTTTGGCGAGCGAAGACAGAATATCCAGTTCCAGAGAGATATCTTCCGTTAGGGGCGCGAAGACAGAATATCCGTCCTTTCTTTGGTCGTCTATTTATACCATCGTCGTGTTCTGCTTTAGTCATCATGATTTGCCTTTTCCAGTGCATTCAAATTTATCATTTCGCCTGCAGAATTGGTGTCGAATAAATCTTAATAAAGCCTGAATCCTGCCTGTCTCTTTTACCAACCGGATGACTCCCGTCACCATCCATCCATAGGATGTACTCAGTGGAGTTACGAGACGACCCGGAGGAAGCCAAAACACTGACGGGAAACAGAAAATATCGGAAGAACCCTGTGATGCCCATATGATCCGAGTTGAAAGCAGATATGGTTAAAAAAAATAATAAATACCTAGCCGTTATTTATCTTTGGTCTAACAATGCTTAAAAACTGCGATGTTTGATATAATACATTGCTTCAAAATGTTCTTAGATGTTCAACGCAACACTTTAGTATACAATTATCCTTCATACTTTACATTACACATTTTTATACCTTTATCGTAATTTTGCACAGTTTTGGGAAGGACAGTACTTAATATTTATTATTTTGTACCATCATTTACCAAGGAGAACGAAATTTTAATCCACTGTCCTTTCTTCTTTCGTCCGCTCAGTTAGATAAACTTTCTTTGAACGGCGTGTGTTTTATACTAACACTAGTTACACTCAAAGAAAGGAAGTGTTTGCGCTTTAGTTCTGTTTATTGAAGTGGTTTTGGACACACAAGTTTTTTTGTTTTCTGTCTGGTGCATAGACAAATAAATCAGAAGGTTTTCTGAGATGTGGCTATTCTTTATTGATTGATTCTTTATTTTAGATTTTTTTTAGATCTTAGATATATCTGGATTGTGAGATTGATTTTTATATATAATAAGACCTACTGTAAGTTAAAAATTAAAACGTTGAGAGTCAGGTTTGGGCAGTGCATAAAATACGAACAAACCCACATTGATTTTTATGTATTAGAGAAGACCTACTGTAAGTAAAAAATTAAAACGTTGAGAGTCGGATTCGGGTAGTCAGGCCTTGTACTATGCTTATGTTCTTCGCGCAAGTGCAAGCAATAATTTGACAAAGTTTAATCGGAATCGGATGAACGGTATGGCAGTGCATAAGATACGAACAAACCCACATTAATCTTTATATATTAGATTAATATATTTATTTGTCATCTTATCTGATATCAATTATCTTACGGTATAGTGCGTATTGTTAAATAATTTATGTACATTAAGTGGCATTCGTTTGGTTTATTAATTATTTCGTATTATTGTATACGGGTGATGAAAAAATCAGAGATTAAGCGAGCCTGTTGTTGGCAGTTATTGGCAGCCCATCTCTGTTTTTAATGCAACAATTTGAGTGTCTTTTTTCTGAAAAGAATGCAATTGCAGTTACTCCCACAGATGCAAGTTTTGAGTAAAGTGGATCACGATCGATTTTTTTATTCTGCTTGAGGCAATATTTTATTTTAATGCGCACAATTCAAGGGCTTCGAGCAATGGCGTGTATAAACATTTGAGGAAATTGTTGAAATGGTAAATTATGCTCTATAATGTTAGTATTTTTATACGTTAAAGGCTTAACTATCAAAATTATTCAAAGTAAAATGTGTTTTAAAGAATCATGAAAAATATATCCATACCTGAGTTCCAAAGCGTAACAAGTCGAAAAAATCAGTTTTGATTAAGCATAAAGACATTTTTAGAATATCGGTATCTACCAGTTTCTAATATTGTAGTTATTTTAGAATGACAGTGAACAATACTACTTTTGATGAAAACTGTAAAATGATGTTTCCCTTCCAAAAAGTGGTAAATTTATTTTTCTAATACACATCATTTGGCCGAGACCTGATCTGTCGTCTTTAAAATGAGGTCCAATCATTAACACATTTTCGTATGTTTTGAGGGTTACATCAATTGGCCAAAACGCCATCGATAAAATGGTTTAAGTGAGAATGATGAATTGACTTTTGTTTGATCATTAAGAAGATTATTGGCTATGGCGTGAAGCCAAAATAGCTTTCATATAACTTTAACTTCAATTTTATAGAACTGAAAACATATATTTATTTTCCTTATATAATACATTGGTAGATAATATTGTAATAAGAGATAACCCTCCTATTGTTTTTTTCGATTTATGGACGCTACTGCTTGTGAGACGATTTTTATGAACCAGTTTTTTACTCACATAATTTATCGACGTAGGCAATAATTAAAATGAATCGTACTGACCTGGAGTAATGTAACAATTTGTTACTGCGAATGAAATCATCTTTACTGAATCTAGGGTTGCCAATCCTGGAATCCCGGGTAATAAGTCAATCCCAGGATTTAGGAATTTATTGTAAATTTTAAAAAATAATTCATATTTCGAATAAAAAACTTCCCGATTAACTACACCGTTTGTTAATGTACATATGATTCTCTTTCTGGCATTTTCTAAGTAAGTGGACCAACTATTTTTGCTTTTACACGGTTACCAACATCGAAAAGAATCATTAAAAATACAGTATAATATATATATATATATTTGTGAGGTGCCACAGAGTAATTGTATACTGTGCTTCGAAAACAGATGCTTGCAGTAAAGATTGGGGGTACGTTGATTTGACTTTGTTAGGAACTCGTAGGTAAGAGAGCGGACGCACCAGCCCCTTATTACGTTCAAAATATAAAATCGACGATGGATTGCCTGTTATACCAACCGGATGGATTGCGTCGCCTTGGAAGGCCGCTGATGACCATCCATAAGATGTATTCGGAGTAGCTACGGGACGCTGGGACGACCTGGGAGGAAACATGTAGACTGGTGGGGCACAGAGAATCTTGGAGGAACTGCGTGACGGCTAAATGCTCCAAGTTGAGAGTGGATATGGTTAAAAATGTAAATATTTTACAACTTTTAAGATGACTCATATACGACTTGTTACTATTTTGACACATTTATGTAGCTCTTCTATATTTTTTATTTAATTCTCTTTCTGTTTTTTTTAATATCTAATGTGTAATTTAAATCCTACCTATGTATCTTATGAAACTATTTTTATATGTCAATAAAAAGTAAATAAGAACTATTTTTGAGTTCGAAAATTTTATATTTTTGGAGTATTTTAACGATCTAACTATGAAACTATCTCGCATTTTTATATATGCACCTTATTTTTTTTACACGGTAGTCTCTGGAACGTATTTCCAGTGCAAAAAGAGAATCGGGTGTAAATATTGTTTTATAATACCTACATGATAAATACATGCCTTGTAGTCACCCTACTCTTATTTCATAACTTCCGTGGGCAGAAGCTTTATTGTTTTTTTTCCATTATTTCATAAATAAAAATAAAATTTCATGCTCAAAATAAAAATTTAAAATCATATATTCATTCCAATTGAAGCAAATATGGACACAAATCAAATTTAGAATATGAAATTATGCTTAGTGACAAATACCGAATGATAAAATTATGAATTCCAAAATCCCGGTATCATAAAAAGTGTCCGGGACTTGATGCCCTAATTGGAATAATTATCATAAAAATATGTGAAAATTCTTTTACAAATCACTCAGATGCATAAAACGATAGTAAGGTCAGTTTTAATTATTTCGAAATGTTTATTTTATATGACTAAGGAAATTGTATATGACTTAATAAACTAAGAATCGTTTATGACGATTAATCTTTTATACGGTACTAATGATTTTAACTCGAAAATTCGAATATTCAAAATAAGAACATATTCGAACCTTTTTTTAACTATTCGAATATTTGGGTAACTATTCCAATAGTATTCCTTTTAATGAAATATTTTACAAAATCGACGAAAGATCACATCACAATTTCTCCAGATTTCAAGAATCATAATTTTATTTATTTAGATCATACTGTAACAACTATAAAAACCCTATTACTAAAATTTAAAAAAATGAAATTGTGTTTATAATATTATAAATATAAATTTATTTTTAGATAATCCTAGAATTTCATCAAAATCTATAAAAAATAAATATACCGTAGAACAAGGGTGCCCAATCTTTTTTGCTGCTTTAGGTGCTACTTTTAAATTTAAAATTTTCTCGGAATCGACTTCTAATATGATTCTTATAGGAAATTGTATTTAAGGTTTTTTCCTTTCTTCAAACTTAAAAATGTTTATTTTAAATGCAAAATATTATATTAGATAAGTATGTGCTTACAAAATAATTAAAATTTAGTATTTCCGTATATTTTTAACATAGTATTTATAATTATTTTTATTTTAAAGAATATATACATACATTTCAATAATATAAAAAATATTTTTTTTTTCAAATTCACGGAAGTTTTTGGGATCGAACAATTTTGCTTTGGGATCGACCGGTCGATAGCGGTTGGGCATCTTTGCAGTAGAGTATTAAACTACACAAAACCTTGTTTCCTAATTATCTCAGAACTGTGCTTTTTGAGTTGTTACACTTTAGAACTGAGAGACTAATTCTACAAAGGTAAGTGGTCGGCCTCTGTGGTTCATTGATTAGAGCTCCACCGTAACAATCAGGTGGCTCCTGGTTCAAATCCCACAAGGTCAATATCTCTAAAATTCTCATCGTGTTTATATGGTATGATTTTCGAAATTTAAAATAATTTATTAAAAATTAATTTTAAATAGAAAAATAATGAACATTTAAAAAGAGATGTGTGAAAAAAATGACCTGGCTGTAGAGGCGGGCAGTCACGTCCTTTTCATGGTCACTATCACCGAGCGGCGTCTGCCAGCCTCCTCGGTTCGTACGTGACGACTCGCCAGAAATCTTACTCACCGGGTTATCCGGCTAATTCGCCGTGGCGAGATGTTGGATGCCCTACCAGGGTTGCAATACTGGTTTCCGCGACAGCGGATCACCGGATTTTTTATTCTCTTTTTATATTTTCTATTGAGTCGGGGGTAACTTTGCGCAAATTCATTTTGAATATAAAATTAAACTGATAAATTATTTATTCCA
The DNA here is from genome assembly GCA_022494535.1 of Himalopsyche phryganea. NCBI lineage: Eukaryota > Metazoa > Arthropoda > Insecta > Trichoptera > Rhyacophilidae > Himalopsyche > Himalopsyche phryganea. Next base: position 2,736,233 of record JAGVSL010000051.1, read on the forward strand.
CTGACTGCGTTACTAAATGCAACGCGTTTCGCTTTTATGAAGCATCTTCAGATTAACTCCATCGCAAGGTTATTTATTTCTAAGGTACACAATGATTCTAATTATTAAATTAAAAATGAATGGTAGGGTGGGTTTGTTTCCTTCTACTGGACGTGGAGAGGGTGTAAGAAACAAACAATGAATGATATTACTAATTAATAAAGTAAAAATTCTGAATTAGTTTCCACATTTTTACAATGATCAATACTGGTTTAGCTCATCACGAGCATTATCAACCGATAAAATATAAATCTTAACAAGAATAATTATTATTTGCATTTAAGAGATGATAATTAATTACCAAGTATATTAAACAGTCAGGTCCGTGGTGCAGTGCTGAACCTCGTTATCTTCGGTTATGGATGTCTCGGGTTAAAATATCATTACGGACTGTTACATAAATTGATTTTTCAATCGATTTATGGATTTTTGTTCGTAGGCGTAGATGTTTGTGATGTCTAGAAATACCTCCCACCCACCCAGTCCTAAAAACGAGGTGTAGCGAGAGCGATTAGCTAACCACTAGACCTGTCATAGTTCTTTCCTTTCATCTTTATTCTCTTAAAAAAGGAGAGGTTGAGAGACCACATGCTTCACATTGGGAGCGGACATGGTACAATAAAAATAATAATAAGTAAATGTTAGGTTAGGTAAGTTTATTTAAAAAACTGACAGTTTCATATAAATATCTGACCGTTTAATTTAATAACCGATCATTTTCTTTAAATTACTGAATATTTATATTCACTGACCACTTATTACTTCTTACTAATCAACAATTGAAATAGTTACTAACATAATAAATGCTGGCTATAGTGTGAAAATAGCTTGTCATACAAACCTGATTTTTGTTTATTAATTTCTTGAAATTGACAAGAGAGTTAAGAATGATTTATGTATGCCATATTTACATCGTAAATAGAGACATGGAAAAACAAAATTGTCATTGCTAAAGCAATTGCAAATTTTGTTTTTGAATGCAATGCCATGTCGCAAATCACAGCTGAGTGGGCCATTAAAAAAGGGTCCATGTTTTCAAAAAATGGCATCTTAAATAATAACTTTCGATAGCAATTTGAATACCTTAACTGAATTTTCAATTGAAAGGGATTTAGTAATTTCGTTGGCCTCTTAATGAAGGTATTTCAACAGAAGTTTTACTACTAGACCTGCTTAGTTCTCAGTTGCTTAACCTCTCTTTTTCAAAGAGAGTAGGGATAGAAGGATAGGGCGATGACAGGGAAAGTGGTTAGCTGATCGCTCTCGCTACGCTTACGTTTTTAAGATCGAATGGATAGGAGGGAAGCTTAGACATCACAAACATCCATGCCTACAAAAAGAAATCCACGAATCCTTCTTAATCTTCCTTTTAAGAATACGTTAACATCAATCGAAATATTAAAATAATAAATTTAAACCTAATCTTGAAAATAAGCTGAAAAAATACTAGTTATTTTTTGGTCAGAAAATAATTCCATTAATGGTCAGCAAATAACTATGTTTGGTCAGTAAATAATTGCCAAATTAATAAAAGTTAAATTATGTTAGTTTGGTTAAATTAAAATCCTGAATATTTTCAATAAATTGCTAATCGCTTATTTTATTAATTGACCACGTGTATATTGACCATTTATCAAATTAGGTACTGACAATTTATTATTTTCTGACCAAAAAATGAAATAGTTACATGACTCAATAAATGCAGGCTCTGGTTTCTTCATCCAACTGACGATATACGTCACATTTTGAGATGACACAATCAAAAATACAATGTAGACAAAATAACAAGCTTCTTGATTCTACATTTTGTATTCTTAACATGATATTTTATAAATGGTCAGTTAATAATTAGGTTTGGTCAGTAAATAATTAACAAATAAATAAAGTCCCAAACCTTACCTTAAAACTTTGGTGTTCTTAAAAAGCTGACTATTTCATATAAATTGCTGACCGTATAGTTTATTAATTGACCGCGTTCATATTAAACAACTGATACAGACAATTTATTATTTCTTAATGACCAAAAATTTAAATAGTTACTGACCCAATAAATGCAGACCTCCACATTGGAATGGAACACAGTAAAAAAACACAATGTACGCAAATAACAACAATATAACATTACTAATAGGCATTACTTTTTGTATTCTAAAAATGATATCGTCAAAACTGCCTGATGAGTTTTGCAAAATGAGTCCCTGGGTTTTTAAAAAAAAAATGGAAAATTCATGCGCGAGTAATGATTAGTGACGTACGCACGAGACGCTTCTAGGGACAGACAGACAGACAATAATGCATCCGGATCATGCAGGTATGCACATTCTTGTATCCTAATTATTAACGCCACGGGTGGGCACGACCCGCCACCCATCATCAGGAGAGCTCTTCGCCACTTTAAAACAGGTAAATTATTTATGAGCGGTGGAGGGTTTTGAAATACGCCGCTAAAAATAAGGCTTTACACATGTGACGTTCTTGCCGATCCTGTCGCCGAGTGGTAACGAATAATTGAAATTCCGTTCGATGTCACACCATTTGAATCCCCAGTTCGACTCTAAAACATTTTTCTCCTTTCTTCTTCCTGGGGGACAACTTTTGTTTTAGTATGTCAGCTCCCAATATTGGCTTCCTAATGGAGGTATCTCAACAGAAATCTTCTACGATAACCACTTGTTACTCAATTGCTCAAGCTCTCTTTTCCGAAAACAGTTGTGATAGAAGGATAGGGCCTAGGATAGAACTAGCGGTTAGCTGATCGCTGACGCTACACCCCGTCTTTATGGACAGAAATCCATAAATCGATTAAAAAATCTATTTATGAAACTCTCCGTGACAGTATTTAAACCCGATACATCCGTAACCTAGCTAACGACGTTGACCACTGCCCCACGGACCTGACGAATCTGAATAGAATTTTTATTTTAATTTCTTTTCGTAGCTGTGGATGTTTGTGATGTGTAAACTCCCCTACCACCCATCCGATTCTAAAAACGAGAGCGAGTAGCTAATTATTAATATTGTACTTGCCCTATCTTTCTATCTCTACTCTCTTCGAAAAAAGAAATTTTGAGCTACTGAGTAACAAGCCGTTCTCGTAGATATAAATCTATTGAACCACCTCTATTAGGAGTCTATATGTTCCACATTGGAAGCGAAAACGCTTTCACACCGGTTCTACTTCTTTTAATGTTTCATCGTTTTATGATTATAATTTTTTTATACATTTATTTAAAAAAAACTGGTTAGTGGTCCATGGCCATTAGAAATGAGGCCTAAAAGTTTGGTGACTTCTGCTTTAGATCATGATGTCATAGATCAGGGGTGACGAACCTGCGACCTTAAAGCCAAATGCGGCCTTGACTGAATCGAAATTTTATAAATTTGAAAATTTGTAAATTTACAAAATATTGTATATACATTTTTATGAATGTTAACACATTAGCTCCGGGAGACGTGTTTTCCAAGTCGCAAAGTTTTTTGTATTGCTGCGTGGAATGCGTTATTCGATATAGGTGACATTAATCGCTCATTACTAATAATTCATGTTTGATTCATAATATTATTGAAAGAATTTGATCAGTTTATTACGAAACACTTTTAAAAAAGCATTCAAACTTGTGTTCGCCCAATTTTCGATTGGCCAGTTTCATGCTATTCTTTCCATGACCTGTTGTCAATTTTCTGTGAATCAACCCCGCTGCAGCGCGTATTTTGGTAATATTTCCCCCGTTGCAATTGTGTTAAGATAAATGAATGCGGCGTTCCGACTGGAAAAGGTTTGCCACACTTGTCACAGACTGTAACTTTTTATTAAACAATTAAGTAATCATTCAGATGTGTTACTCTTTATTTAATTGAAACGTATGGTTATTAAGTACTTTGTTTGTGTTGAAAAGTAATCGCTAAGTTAAAAACAAATTAATTAAATCTTAAATCTAAATCAGTTCCCGTAAATAATTGCTGTATTTAAAAAAAACTGTAAACCTAAAAACATGCTGTGTTGTTCATTTAGCCTCGCTTTGCAAAGCGATCTCATTAACCATTCAGGACATTAATCGGTCAAGTTTCATGAATTTAATTCCTAGTATAGTGCTTCTCAAGCTGTGTCGCGTGACATATCCATTATGGCATCCAATCCCGGACCCGGGCTATTATTATCCGGGATTCACAAATTTTCAATCCCGGTATCTCAGGATTGGTCATCGGCTTTAAAGTGTGTATTTAAAATGTTATAAAATATTTTTTAAAATTGAGTGTAAATGTTTAATAAATATTTCTGCAGGAACGAACACCGGAACCGAACAGATATTTCGTTTTTTTTTCAAAGATTTATGAAATAATCATATACATTATTAAATAATTATCTCAAATAAAGTTGATTTAATATTATGAAAATATCAACGAACATATTATAGATTGGTTTTCAAAAGTTCGCAATTCAAACACCTGTGAACGGAAAAGGAAGAGTGAATACACCCATATCTATAAAAATAACTTCTAGAATAAAACAAACTACTAGATTCTTTCTATACTGTTGTAGTACATTCGTTCCTATAAGTAGGGCGTGGTGAAATGTTAGCAAGCCTAGAGAAAGTCAATTAAGGATGAATATTAAAATGCATTTAGTCTGTATTTTAGCTTCATCAGAATCCGCCCTCTATTCCGTAGCGCACCAGCGGCAAGCTGCACACACTGGAAAATATTCTCAGTTGAATTTTAATTATGTATGTGATCAATGGGCGATCTATATATGAGGTCACATGATTTTGGCTATTTTTGAACACCCACCCCATAATCACATTTCATCACATAACCTTTTACCCCCCCCCCCTTAACTTTGCTTGAGCATTGATATCTGTATTTTTTAAATAGCGATTTGACAATAATGACTTAACCATAGTTGGAAAAGTAGTGGCATAAATAAGACTCACAATAGATAACATTTTAAATAGGACAGGTGGCTCACCATTTTAAAATTAATTCCCTTGGATTATTACCGTTTGTGTCTTACGCCCTCCCCACTTCTAGTAGAAGGAAACAAACCCACCATACCGTTCATTTTTAATTTAAGATTTACAATTATTGTTTATCTAAGAAATAAAAAATACGCGATTTAGTTAGTCTGAAGATGCTTCTTAAAGAAGCGAAACGCGTAACATTTAGTAACACAGTCAGTGGAAAAACTAAGTTATCAATTTTCATTTTAATATTAAAACGCATAAGGTTTTAAAATTGATATTTAAAATAACCATTGCTTCAAAATATCGTCATTTTTGGATAAAAAAAATTGGAAAAGACAATGGTTTCTTGATTTAATACAGAAAAATAAAACTAGCAGTTTGAGAAGCATTGAGATTTTAGATACAGATCCTAAAACTGCGATAAATTTTAACTTCCTTTAGATTCTGCGAATGCGTCAAATCTTTTCGCAGATGAACAATTTATATATCCCATTGTCAATTCGAGTGATTTGTATAGCCTCTCCGTTACCTCACCACGCTGCCCAAACCTTGAGTTGGAAGCTAATAAATTCCACATTTTGCGTGGGAAAACAACACCCACGCGTGTTATATAGACGTTAAAATTTTTTGTAACTGGTATTCTGACTTATTTCTTGGGTAATTAAAAAAAAATGAATAATTTATTTACATTTAAAAAATTAAGACTCGATTTGTTTTGTACTACTTCCACATGCTTACAGACCGTAGCCAACGACGTCGACCACTGCACCGCATACCGGACAAATATCGATATTATCGACGTAATCTGAAGATTTTAGATACCACAGGGCTATCACAGATTCGTTTGCACATAAAATACACATCATCGGCGTTCGGTGGATTTATCTTTAGCTCTACCGCACAACATCACTTGTGTATGAACAAGTAGGATGCAAGAGTATGCACCCACATGCCGTTGTATCTCGCTTGGATTTTACATGTGATTAAGTGAGAAAGGGAGAAATCCACGGCACACATCTGGTAAACAATTTAATGTGGTAATTTGTGTAGAGCCTTTCTCTGAAATGTAACATTCGTAATAAAACGGTAAAGTGACTTAAACTATGAAAGGTTGGGACAATCCTATTCATGCATATTTTTTAAAGGCTTACAATTACATACACTTTTGTTTAGATGATATTCACTTTCGTTAAGATAGTTTTCACTTATAACAAATACATTCCACAAAAAACAAACTATTTCACTAATAATAAAGTGATGCCACATAATAAAATATATTTAAACATTGAAGAAATATGTTGCACTTACGAAAAAATATTATCACATAGACAAAATAGTTTTCACTCAATATAAATACTAACATTTTGAAATCGATAGTTTCACAACACTGTAATGAAATGTCACTTATTCTTTACTACTTGCAACATAGGATTTTCCACCATAGACTAGTTTCCTTGTCGCAACTCTATATTAAGCCGCCTGTATTGTCTTTGCTCCACGCATTAGAATTTATTCACGAGTATATTATAGGAGTGGTATTTATGAAGAAGCAGGGTTCTAAGTGGACATGCAATATGTTAATATAATTTATTTCAATGTCCATAACATACAAAATTACAATAATCCGTTTCAAAGTCAAGCTATCAAAATTAGTCTGTGGTACTTCGTTAAAAGAATCCGTTTCGAAGAGAAAACTATTCAAATCAAAGTTTGAGTGTACTAAGTTAATACTGTCTTATACAAACGGCAAACTATCGAAATAAAAGATCAAGTGTGCCAAGTGAATATTACCTAACACAAAGTGCAATTATTTATAACCCTTTTTTAAATAGCAATTATCAATTAAATGTGAAAATTTTTTTTAAAAAATTAATCACAATTTTTGCTACATATTTACAACGATCAGGACAGTTTACGCACAACGTGAGAATTATCAGCTGATAAAATATAAATCATAACAAGGGTATTTATATAAAATTTAATCTTTTGACTTGAACAATTAGTGTTGACAAACTCACATTGAGGTTATCTCAACAGAAGTTTTCTGTTTTTTACTCAATTGAGCAATAACGCTAGTATATAACTAGTGGTTTGCTAATCTCTCTCAGTTTTTAGGATAGGATGAGTGGGAGGGAATTTCAGACATCACAAACATTCATGCTTACGGTAATCTATAAATCGACTGGAAAATCAATTTATTAAACTGTCCGTAGCGGGACTTAGGCCAGAGACATTCGTAACCGTAGCTGGCGGCGCCGACCAACGCACCACGGATTATATTTGAAAATACATTTAAACCATCAACATAAACTGCAGTTAATACTGATTTGATCTGAGAATACTATTTTTTTATTAACCCTTCCGTATGCATAGTGTAACATTGTGTTACTTCGGTCTTTAAACCTTTAAATTATCTGTGAAATAGGTCATACAAAAAATCGAAAATTTTTCCATTTGTAAATAAAATATTTCTACATATAATTAACATTAAAAATACATTTAAGTTTACGTCTTCTTTGTATAATTAATCACAATTTGAAATCCTTGTCAATTTTATCATCGAAAAAGACAACATTACAGTACAGTATAGTAACGGCTCAAGATGCATGACCGTACCGTATGCAACCGTTTTGTTTCAAACGGCACTGAACTCTTTGCGTCTTTCGACAATTTCGTATAGTATTTCAGTATTCAGGTTTTACATCCAAAATATGAAGTAAAATAATTACTTAATACTACACAAAACAATATTTCAATGTTTAAAATTGTCATTTCGCTTAATAAATGCGTTTATATGATAAAACCCACTCGGTAACGCAATATGACTCCATGAGATCCGAAGGGATATTTTAGCATGAGAACGGGAAGGTTAATTCAACAAGGGACTCGCGCGAGTCCCCCCGTGTTCTCTGCAGCCCACCCCTGTTGCGTACGCAATTTATTTTGCAAGAAGATTATAAATTATAGACAGCAAAACTGTTATTATTTTAAATATTAATCTGCTTCAATAATTATTACTCTCGCTTTTATAGTTGATCGGACCAAAAGTGGAAATAAGAAAATTATACGTTTTAAGTTGGTCATTAGTCGGATAATCGTACCTTTATCAAAGGGCGAAAATTGGTTTGTAATAATCATTTATCTTGTAAAGTAGTAAAGCCTCTGAACTATTTATTATTAAAATGTTTAAAGATAGCTTTGTGATAGGTGAGCGATGGACCTGTAATAATTCTGTAATAATAAGAACACTTACAGTTTTTAGAACGGACCGGATTAATTAAAGTTTTTCAATAGAAATTCTGATATTTTTTTAAAGATTTAGCGGTGTCTTTGTAGAGGTTCATATCTCTTTTATAAAGCAAAAAATACATACTGAATAATTAATGGACAATCTACAAGAACTCCTCTCAAACGGTGTGCAGTAGTGACGTGAAATTTACACATGTCTTTCTGGCTGCCATTTAAGCTCTCATAATCGAAATTGTTCAGGAGGGAGATGGAACTATTTTTATCGAAATATTATACAGTAAGTTGCGTTATGAATCTTTTAAATGCACTCATGTTTGCAGATACGGAATTATACGTAGAGAGTGTTAATATAATAGTGGATTACATCAAGTGGCTGAGTCAGAATTTCAAAAACTAAAACCAATGTAAAATGTTTCCTTTCCAAAAAGTGGTCAATTTATTTTGCTTATTTACATTTGGCCGAGTGCTGCTCTGTCGTCTTTAAAATGAGATCCAAACTTAACTCATTTTCGTATTTTTCGAGGGTTACATCAATTGGACAAAACACCGTCGAATTATATACTATGAGTTCATGCGTTCTACCAATACCTAGACCGTTAAATTATCTATATTTTGACATTTAAAACAGAAGATCATCGATAACTGACGTAATGTGTTCTGTCAGTAAAACTTCGATATAAAAGATATATTATTTTTCATATCCCAAGTTTCGCTTATTTGGCTTTATCGATACAACGCTTGTCCTTGGTTGTCCACAAAGGATTCATAGAAGATGCTGGAAATTGTATTGAAGGCTGCACGTAGAGAATTACGCCGATAATGAATCGTTTATGGTCTATTGTGTTGTTTTTATTAAAAAAATGCCTGCGATCTTTTAAATTGATTCTTTTCAAAGAATTACTCTGCAATTATTGTAATTCCATCTACAGTATGATGACATTTTTTTCTGAATTATTATGGTAAAGCCAATTTAAAAAAATAGCATTATTTCATAACGGTTTATCAATAGTTATTTTATTTGATCTTGTTACTAAATTGATATCCGTTCCCAACGTGCAGCATATAGTTTCCTAATGTGGGTATCTCAACACAATCTTTCTATGAGAAATGCTTGTTACTCAGTTGCTCAACCTCTCACTTTTCGAAGAGAATAGAGATAGAACGATAGGGCTAGGACAGATAGTGGTTAGCAGGTCACTCTTGCTACGGATCATTTTTAAAATGAGATGAAAATCAATTTGTGTAACTGTTCGTATCGGCATTTGAATCTGAGACATCCGTTACCGAAGCCAACGATTTTGACCAATGTACCACGAAATCAATCCGACTCTACAACCCGTCAGGATCGAATAGGTGGGAGGGAGTTTTTAGACATCACACTCAGACACAGATTACGAACAGAAATCCATAAATCAATTGAAAGATCAATATATGAAACTTCCGCACTGGGAATTGAACCCGAGGCACCCATAGTCGAAGTCAAAGTCGGCTCCTCGGCGCAGTTGGTAAATTGATTTACTTGGTAGAAATCCATTATTATAGGATAAACTATCAAAGTATTAGTTCTACAAAATTTAGTTGATAGCTATTTCAGCTTAGCGCTACCGTCAGAACTATATTTAAACTTTTTTCAGCTTAGCTATAAATATACTGTTTAGAAGATATAGACAATATTATGTGATCTCACGTATTCAAACATCATAACATTAAAGGAGCTTACGTGATATTATTGATTAAATCGTTAAAGTAAATGCGTTGAAATTTTTTTGATTATACGTAATTACACGAGCTTCTTATAATGGCTTAAGTTAGGGAGATGCAATAATGTTTGTTTGGTCATTAAGGAGATAAATGCATTTAATATATCTGTTAATGTCCAGTTGTTCTAATAAATTCAGCCTAAGGGTTACACAAATAATGCATACCGCGGATAAATTAGAAGTTATTTAGTGTGGTTCTTTTTGAGACGTGGTTTTGCGAATTGACAATGTGTTGTTTTGTATTATTGTTATTAAATCATTAGTTTTACAAATAGAAACAACCCTTGTTTGATGTTTTAGATAGGTTGTGGTGAATTCATTTTTTTAAGCCGTATCCGTTTAACAACACGGTGCCTCCGAAATTCTCTGTCTCCCGCCAGTCTTCTTGCTGCCTTTCAGGTCACCCCAAAGGTTTTGGTTACGGATCTCACGGGATCAAATCCCGGTACGGACAGTTTCATAAATTGATTTATCAAACGATTTGTTGAAATCCCCCCACTCATCTGATCCACACAACGGGGCGAGAACGATTAGCCACCCGCTAGTCCTGTCCTAGTCCTGCTCTTTTCGAAAAAGAGATCTTGAGCAACTGTGTAAACAGTAGTTCTCGTAGAAAATCTTCTGTTGAAATAAATTCATTAGGAGATCATAATATGCTCCACATTAGGAGCGGACCCGGTTAAAAAAGTTATTTGGGTAGGCAACACTCGTATCTCCGATAAATCAAAGCCATTTTTCTGTGTGCGAAAAGAAAAGGGAGCTAAGGCTTATATCGGTAATTTTTAGAAGAGCCAACACAAGATTTGCATTTGTGTGAAATGTGATGTCTCTTATGTTTGTATTGCAGTTATTTTAGAATATTTAACTCGTTTTTAAATCAACTCGATTTCACTCTAATTTTCTTTTCTCACACAGTGTTGTAATAATAGTTTATTAAAAATAAAGCTTTGGTTGAATAAATACTTTTTCTGATTTTCACTGTGTTATTAAAAACCAAGTCTATGTAATTAATCTATGGACGCAAAGCGATAAATAATGAATAGAATTTTTATACGAAAACCCTCCCAATTGGTTGTTTTCACGTTAATGAATTCGCGGATTACCAGGGCGCCACGGAACACAGCGGGTAAAAAAATGTGATCCCTAACAATGCGCGGATTAGGAGAAAACAATACGCGAGAAGGGCTCAGACAGACAGCGAAAAACAAAGCGCTTCGTATGATCAATTCAAGCAGGGTTATTATTATTTGTTTCATCAATATTCCCAGGCTGTCGCCTCATATATGCAAACTCATTTGCTAATGGGGTAACAGGATACCCACGCGTGTTTCTGCGCGCCTGATACTTTGTAATACAGAGGTCTGCACGGGACGAGATTTAATAAAACTACCCGTTCTGAGCCCGGCTCTTTTTTACTAGGTGGACCCATGTATGCCTGTTATTTTTTAACCATGTTAACTCTTAATGTGAAAAATATTGCCTCCAAATGGAGGCGTCTAGACAAAACCTTCCTTTTTCGCAGAGAGTAGGGATAGAAAGATAGGGCTAAGACAGTATCAGTGGTTAGATAATCGCTTTAGCTACGTCCCGCTTTTAAGATTGGATGGATGGGAGGTAATTTTAGACATCACTAACGTCCATGCCTACGAACAGAAATCGATTGAAAGAATCAATAGATGAAACATTCCGTAGGGGGAATTCAACTCAAGACAACCGTAAAAGAAGCCAACGACATTAACCACTGCATCATGTAGCCGACTATGAACTTCATAATATTATGATAATAGCAAAGTATTCAACAATTCGAAGAGAGTAGGGATAGAAAGATAAGGCTAAGACAGGACTAATGATCAGCTATTTGCTCTCGTTGTTCTCCATTTGTTGAGTCCGTGGTGCAGTGATCAACGTCGTTGGGTACCGTTACGGATGTCTCGGGTTGAATTCCTAGTTTCGTAAATTGATTTGTCAATCGGTTTATGGATTTCTGTTCATAGGCATGGATGCTTGTGATGTCCAAAAATTTCCTTCCACCGATAAATAAATCGTTTATAAAAATAAAACAGCGAAAAATGTTGTACTTTCGTGAAAATTTACGAAATCAACATGTTTCTCGAGATTTTAATGTTTTCTACTATACTAAAACATTGTTGTCACAACCTTACAATTTAAATCACTTGACCTAACTAACCATTTTAATTTGGATTATTGAGATTTTGTACACTTCCATGTATTTTGTCACTAACGACCCGGGTTTCACCTTTCGGCATCTTCAGTCATTCGAGCACACGAATGGACTCGAACTGAGAGACAGTAAACAGCGTCTATCGCTTATATAGAAGATACAAATGCGACAAATATCATTTACGAGGCAATACATTATACGTCTGAGAGCCACACCGATACCTGAGTTAAAATTTCGGAAATCGTCCTAATCCTTATTTTGTAAACACCATATTACCAGAGTGGCGATTGCCGAAGGCGAATTGCCGCTTTTCAACTTCTTTTAGAAATACCAGTGATTTTACAATTATAATAGTATTGTGGGTTTTGACGGGATGTAATTCGACGAATGGGTAAATATGTACAATCATTCCACATTTAGTGAAATCTGTTAGGTGTTTCAACGTATCGGATATAATAGCGGAGAATTAGGAAGGTTCAGCTGCTCATTCAAGTTTGGTAAGGAGTATAACTGGCCTCTATTAATTTCTAAAATTTCCTGATAAAATAATTTATGATCCCCCATGTTTTTTTGCAACAGTTTAACCCCATCATCTGCATTAAACGTATGGTTCTCCATTAGCAAGTGATTTGCGAATGTCGAAGTTTCTTTTTTTAATCTAAAGGCAGCTAAATGTTCTGATACCCTTATATCTAATGTACGTGTGGTTTTACCCACATAGAAATGTTGGCAAACATTGCATTGTAATTTATAAATACCAGATTTGTTCTTAAAGTTTACTCTTAGAAACCCGGGTCGTTAGTGACAAAATACATGGAAGTGTACAAAATCTCAATAATCCAAATTTAATATTGAAATTCCATCAAGCACCCTCAGTCGATGTCTTAAATTATAACCATTTTAACTTTTTACACACAATAGTTTTCGAACGAATGGTAAATTTTAAAGCGAAGTAACACACAAAATGCCACAGTACATTGTTTGCGTATGTACCTTATGTTCAAACGAATTTCTGATAGCCCTGTGGCATCTACAAACAAGCCGCAGCACTTAATAACGATTGCAGATTATGTCGATGATATAGTGCTATGTTTAACGCCTTTGGTTTCGGTTACGGATGTCCCTTATTCAAATATATGTACGGACAGCTTCATAAATTAATTTTTCAATCAATCTATTTGTAGAATTCCTTTTAAACCCACCTCATCCTGAAAATGTGGCAAAACGAGAGTGATTAATTAACTACTAGTCCTGTTCTAGCCCTATTTTTCTATCATTACTCTCTTGGAAAAGAGATGACAAGAAACTTGTTAAGAAGCAGTTCTGTAGAAAAACGTTTGTTGAGTTAATTCCATTAGGAGTCCATTCGCTTTAAATTGAGAGCGGAAATAGTAAAAAATGAGACTTTTTGTTACGGTTAGTACTGTCGCATCAATAAATTCCTTACCCGAAGCTCAAGTGAAAGTAGAAAATCCTTAATAATGTCAAGCTGAGATACTGGCACTTTTGCGATCATATGAAATAAAAAAAATTAGGAAAGTCACAGCTCTTGAGTTATTACTTATATGATAGATAATATAGCGATAATTGAATCTTATTTATATTAAATGTAGAATATGACCAACTAACTGTCTGTTTTATATAGAATATAAGATCGTTAATTTTATTTTAGTTGTAAATAGAGTAGTGTGACTGTTTCCCGAGTGCCTGGCTTATCTGATCAGCATAATATTTCCATAGCGTTTTATTCAAAGAATATATTCCGCCATGCTGTTTTCAGCAAAAATTCGAGTAAACCTTCACGTATCCGATATATATTATATTTTTATTTTGTATTGTAGATTGATTGACTACTTACTGCATTTTTACACCATATTTGCTCCCTAATCGGAACATGTGGCCAACACACGGTTCCTCCACGATTCGCTGTCCTCCATAAGTCTTCTTGCTTCCTCCCAAATCATTCCAGCTCAAGCTCCCTTGCGTATCCGGAACACATGTCCAAGCCAGGTCCATCGTCGCTGTTTTTATTTTGAAAGTAATATGGATTGGTACACTTACGTCCAATTTTGCTTTACCCGAGTAAATTGTCGGGCTGGGCTGAGTAGTGGTCCAAGGGCAAAGCCCAGACCCGTGCAGGCCTCTACTTTTCACCATTTATACCGTGGGAGATTAACTTGTGTTGCGTTTTGGATGTTCGAAATTCTGTAATGATTTAGCAAAATTATAATGAGATTAATTAATTTGATCATCTATGTCAGTCTACATATCAATCACCTTCCAATTTGATTTATGTATGAGTTTTCTACCGCTATACAATTATGCGCGCCTGATACTTATTTTTAAATTTATGTATGGAGTTCCCTAGTAATAAATGAGTTTAGCTCAACTACCCAGAGTGTTTCAGCATCACACGGTCAAGGCGACATTTTGTATAAATGTAATTTTGATTTAAAATGAGAGGTAGATAGATTCTGGTTTGAAATGCCCTAAGGCTGATAGTTTTTCTAAATACCTTTAGTGATTTTTTAATAGTTTTGATAATCAAATTATGACAAAGTTTAAAATTTCCGAAATTGCGACGTTTAAATGGTATTTTTTTTATTTCAAGCTGATGGTGCTATTTTGGTGCTAGTTAATGTTAAAAGTTGGAAGTTGAAAGTTGAAAATATCACCGTATACCTTACGTCTTGTAACACCCACAAAATTAATTATATTATCTCAATTAATAATGTTAAAAGTTCAGATGTCCACAAACAGCGACCCATGGGCTAAATGCGACAGAAATGACATTTCTTGTGGCCCAAAATAACAAGTTTCAAGTAGCAAAATTACAATATAGCTATTAAATTAAAAATAATAAAATTCATATCTGTTCTAGTATAATATATAATTTTTCCCAACACTTTTACCCTCAGCGGCCCGTAAAAATGGATAAAATAAGTTATGCACCACTGATATAGACTCCTTACGGTGGTATCTCAATAGAAGTTTTTTCTACAAGAACTGCGTATTACTCAATTGCTCAACCTGCCTTGTTAAAAGATGGTAGGGTTAGAAGGATAGGGCTAGGAAAGTACTGTGGTGAGTTAGTCGCTCCCACTACGCCTCGATTTTAGAATCCGGACGGGTGAGAGGGAATTCTATCACAAACATCCATGCTTACGAACATAAATTTATAAGTCGATTGAAAAATCAATTGATGAAACTGTGGAACCTGAGACATCTGTAACTGAAGCCGACGATGTTGACCGCTGCACCACGGACCCAAAATTGTGCAATACCCACTTAAATAAAGTCCAACAATTAATAAAAATGTTAAAAGTTGAAACAATCAAATGGGACTTTACCTCAAATAACATCCACTAAATGTAGTGCATAAATTAATAATAATGTCAAAAGTAGCACAGTTGAACTAAAAGATGGTGGCCAAAATGACCGCTTGGGAGGAGTTCTTGCGACAGACAGACATATTTATACATTTATTTTTGTACATCGGTTTTTTTTAAATATGTCGAAAAAATTATTTTTTATATCAATTCTTTATGATTTATTAAATATTTTCCAAAAAATGTATCCTAAGCTTATTATTATCAACGTATTTATACCGTCGTTGTTCTAGAAGAAGACACTTACTAAACAATACTAGTTTTGAGTAATTGGACTTTTAAGTTTGTCAGATATTTAAAATGCCATACATTTTTCATTTAGTTTGTTTGTACAAAACCGGTTTTGAGTAAAAATATTGTTTATAAAAATAAAACTGTTCTTTTATACAGTAGAGTTTGAAGTAAGAAACATTCTGGTATAACTAACTCAACATTTACCCGACGATATTATATAAAGAGATAGAGACTTGATGGACAGGCCACGTTAGTCTGGTATAGAATTCCGCCCTTCAGACCAACTAGTTTAAACTTTCATGATTCCCTTGTACCACAACGTCTAATTACCCGCCCTAGTCAACATCCACCCCTCTCATACTGCTTTCTGCCCATAGTTTGCATAGGACATGCATCAGTTGTTTGACTACGGTAAATCTCATCATTCAAAATATCTTTATGTTTTTAATACAAATAAACGTTTTAAATGATATCAATATTTGTAGGGTGCATAAAAATTCTCTTTTAATATTCGATTTTAATTTTGTGGAAACTCATTATTAATATAATATTAAAGTTGTTGATATTCCACTGGCTATGTTACAAAATGTGACCACTTTTAAATTAAAAAAAAGCCTATCCCCGAAAAATGATTACTATTTATTACTCTTATTATTTTTTTGCGATTTTTTTGTTAAAAGACGTATATAATAGAATTTATTGTTACTCTATTTAAAGAAAAAGTGCGAGAAAACGAACACATTGGTACATTTCGAAAATCTTCATAGAATCGTTATATTAGATAAATTGCAAATTCCGTCACAATCACATTCTTAAAAATACTTTGTTCTACGATTTTGCGTCAGACATCAAATCTCGATAACCTACAATAATCCCTAATCTAGTCATGGCGTAAAGCAAATACAAGGATTTCTAAACAATAAGTGTCACCTCTTTCCTAGACAGACTTCAAAAATTTACTCACTTAATCAATAGTGTAAAAAAATACTCTTGAGGGTGCAATTATTCAAAGAAAATTTTTTTATTTTGACGGAAAACGATGAACAATTTTCGCGAAATGAAAGAAAAACCTACTAATTCCTATCAACCCTTTTTCGTATTTTTGAGGGTTTACATCAATTGGCCAAAACACCGTTGATATAATTTGTTTGATTACCAGTAAATTCTTGTCGTACAGAGATTTGAATCGAAGACATTCGTATCGGAAGCCAACGATTTTGATCATTGCACCACGAAATCGATCCGACCATCGCCATAATTTATTTAACAAGTATAGTGTCATCATAAATATTTTTAGAGGACCTAAATTCCAGAAACCCATAAAATAGGGATGGGAACAGTCAACATATTTTAATTAGGGTTTCTAGTACCGGAATTCCTGTCAATACGTGAATCCCGGAAACACTGTTAATGAATAAATAAAAAACATTTTTTTCCTAATGGATGTATTCCAACAGAAATTTTTGAATTGGCTAATTGCTCCTAATACACCCCGTTTTTAGTATTGTATGGGTGGGATGGAATTCTAGATGTCACAAACATCCATGTTTTCAAATAGAAATACGTAAATCGATTAGAAAATCAATTAACGAAACTGTCCGGTACCGGGATTTGTAACCGAGATATAATATAACCGAAGCCAATGACATTGACCGCTGCACCACAGACTCGATGAAAGATAAAGATTACTTTGCTTATTAAATGCAAAAAAATGTATGTACCATAGTAATAATTGGGGGCAAAATGCTTGCCGTCAGTTTTTTAATCTTTTCAGTACCAAAGTTTCATTCACCTACAACAATCGCCTGAATATTTAAAATGATCATTTGACCAACAGCTCCTGACTCTACCAACTTTCCAGTATTTACGACACTCTTGGATATTTAAAATCTAGTTAGCCTTATTCACCCCCCTGAGCAGCTGATGTTTTGTTATGACTTTGGTGTTCTAGGGATGTCAGTTAGAATATCGAGTACCCGGGTATTCGTTATACACACGGTTCATTTTTTCACAGGGGATACGTTCCACAGACTTCCGAGCAAAAAATATAAGGTACTCATACAAAAATGGGAGATAGGTTCATTAAAATAGAAATTTATCGGCTCAGTGGTGCAGTGGTTAACGTCATTAGCTACGATTACGGATGTCTCAAGTTCAAGTCCCGGTACAAACAGTGGCATAAATTGATTTTCATCCGATCTTAAAACAGGGGCGTAGTGAGAGTGATATGTTAACCACTGGTCTTGTCATAACGTTATCTTTCTATCCCAACTATCTTTAAAAAAGATAGGTTGAGCGACTGAGAAACGAGCAGTTCTCGTCGAAAACATCTGTTGAGATACCAACATTACGAGGCCATATGTTTTACAATGGGAGCGGACATGATAAAAATATAAAAAAATAATTAAAATACTCGAACTAAAAAAATAGTTGCATAAGATACAATTGCACAAAGCTGTAAACAATTTGTAACATGTCAAAAAACAGTGTTAGGGAGAAATTCAATATTTGAATTCTGTAAACACACATTAACAAATTAAAACCAGAGAGGGAATAAAATTGAAACTAAAGTAGAAGAGAAACAAGAATCTTCGAAATCCTGACTAGCAAGGCGAAACGGGTCGTTAGCTGCTTTTAGATCAAAAAAAAAAACATGAAAATTTGCAAACCATTTGATTTCGGAGGACCACAAGTTCAATGTGGATGAAGGGGTTAAAATATTGCATCAAAACATAGTGGTTATTAAATTGTTTTATCAGGAAATTATCGAAGTAAATATAGCTTAGCAATTTCTGCCGAACAGCTTAATCTCCCTAACTTGCCTTTACTATATTCTTTACGTGAGATGAGTTCGTTAAATAATCATTAATTAGCAATCAAACTCCCATACTAATACATTATATGATATTCATCCTAACAAAACCCACCAAATTTAAAAAATAAATAGGTAAATCTATAGGTAGGTTAGTAACGTTTTTGATACGGACAGTTTGAATTTTTTTTTCAATCGATTTATAGATTTCTGCTCGAAAAAATGAATGTCTAAAAAATTAACTCTCACTCTTATGTGATAAGCTAACCACTAGTTCTGTCTTAGCTTTATTCTTGTATACCTACTCTCTTCGAAAATTAAAGTTTGAGAAACTCAGTAGCAGGCAGGTCTCGCATAAAAACTTTCGTTGAAATTCAAGTATTAGGAATCCATTTGCTCCACATTGGAAACGGACATGGTAGTAAAAAAAAGTAAACTGGACCGCTCGCATTCTAGATAGCCCCAAAACAGTTAAGTACGTACCATTCTCTATTTTCAAAACAATATTCTGATGTCGATTCTCGGTTACATGGGTATTTGAGTGAGTAAGCATCCCTACTTGTGGGATGTAAAATTTTATTCGACTGCGCCCGTATGGCTGGGGTTGAAATTCGTAGCTTTCTTGATGTAAAGAGTCTCCCCGGGGTAAATGATTGTGATTTTTCCGAAATGGAAAATTTTCAAAGCAATAAACCAAAATCGTTTTGTAAATGTACATATCGAGGTTATACTGACGGAAGGCATAAAGTCATACAAACGATTTCTGAGATAATCGCATTTAAAATATTTTTTTACAAAGTTATCTCCCAAGTACAATTGTTTGTTGATTGATTTGGCATTTACTTGGAATAACTCCATTATAAAAGGATAAAATATCAAAGTTTTAGTTCCAAAAATTTCATTAGGTGGTGATAGCTATTTCATTTTTTTATATTCAATTTTTATAGAATAGTTAAAAAAACATATCTGTCATTACAGCTGATAGCCAATGCGTAAAATATCTTGAAAATTAGAAAATCATACGAGATAAACTCGATGAGAATATTATCACAAATGCTCGCTATGGCAAATACTTACCACTAGACCACAGAGGCCGACAATTTCTGCTTAACGCCATCGTCAGAACTATACTTAAATATTTTAGCTTGGAGAAGAAAGAATTATAAAACATTTTTTTCATTGTCGTTTTGTGGGCGCGCATCGACCGTGTAAAACCAAAAGTCGAGATCGTCTAAAAAAACGAAATTTTTATGTTTTAAATTTTATTTTTAATTTCGAACAAGGGATGGAATAGGAGAAAATTTTAGACTCACAACTGGAAAAAATGTTTTAATTGAAAAATCGCCACGAGCGTGTTTAGTGACTCAGTAACTCAACTGTTCTTTTTGAATTGTTACGCTTTGGAATTGAACTATCGATATATTAACAATGTCTGGTATTATAAAGTTGACTCGATAGTTCGATACAAATTGTATCAGGGTAGCACAAAATAGGAAACGCTCTTTCGCTCAACGTTTGAGAGAAAACTTTCGTAGGAAACGAGCTTCTGTTCATTACAAAAGCTCTAGTTAGTGCTTCCAATCTCAGAACCTCTTAATAATACCGGGATTTTGAGATACATAATTTTTCAATTCCGGGATTGGTCATTAATTGTAATTTAATGCTATAAACCAGTCTCCAATCATTTTGGCCTAAGGGCCACACTGACTCCTCCTCTAAGCCCTAAGGGCCAAGACCTAGCCAGCTCATCATACCAACACACTGTAGTATTGAATTACACGCAATTTTTCTCGGTACTTACGGGCAAGTGTAAAGGACATTTCATTGCGGCTTAGATACCCGATAACCGATAAGGAGAAAACCAATTTCTGCATGATTTATACTTATGGTTTTATATTTATGGTTGAATAGTTGCATAAATTTGCTCTAAATTGGTGGTGCTATCGAGCCGTAGTTTGGAGACTCTTAGTTTAAATAATAAGTTTGCCAACGCGTGGCCCGCGGGGGATAATTTATGGCTCTATTAGAGATCAAGTTACTATCTCAATGTGGTAATTTTTTTAATTAACGTCTTTTGCCGTTAAACGAATGATATATTTTTTTAATTTAAATAATTATAAAAAAAAATTGTGAAGATTGTGACCGGCCAAGAAATCTCACATCCCAAAATCTGGTCAAGCTACTGAAAAGTTTGGCCACATATGCTTTAAATTGTATATTTATAAATGAATTTATGTCCATTATTGCTGCAATTGGAATGTACATATGATTAAAAAAAGTTTGGGCTCTGGATTTTTTTTATTTACCGAGTCCCACTCAGGTCAGTCATTTGCAAAAAAAAACGTAATGACCAAAATAGTTTTATAGGGTAAGAGGAGTTTTGTGATATAGGTAATTTGGTGAGAAAGCTTTGAAAAAGTCCAACGCACTTATTTATTAAGAGTATTGGATGAAATATGGCGAACAGGTAGCTATATGTATGAAAGAGATACTGAATTCTTCTACAAGCTTCTTCTAGCGACTGCCGCATGGCTTGCAACATTAGTCGATGATCACGCAGCGTTTACGTAGATTTTGCTTCATTTGTGTGCGTCTGTTTTTTTTTATCATGTCAGCTTCCAATATGAAGCATATGACCTACTAAGGCAGGTATCTCAACGTAAGTTTTTCTACGTGAACTGCTTGTCAATTAGCTGCTTAATCTCCCTCTTTCCAACATAGTAGGGATTGAAGGATAGGACTAGGACAGCACTAGTGGTTGCATTATCTCGCATGAAATAGTATGAGAAGACCCCGGATCGAAGAGAGGCGAGCGGCTGGTTATCCGGAGTCCTGGAAGGGCTGATCTCAGATAAACACCATTTCAGATCCGGTTCTAAACTTATTTATTTTCCATTCAAGATGCAGTGGTTTAACATTACACAAATATATAAATCTTAACACATAAAATTGATTCTACATTTACATTTACTTAGCAACTGAATTTGCGCAAATCAAAACACAAAACAAACAGTTCACATGTCACCTCCCGCTTTCCAACATAGTAGGGATACAAAAATTCAAAAAGGAGCTACCCTTTTCAGTAAAAATGGCCAGCCGGGGCTTCTTAAACGCCTGGCAACAAGAAAGAGCGTATTCTGCGAATATTGCTGTTTGCCGCAGGCCGATTTCAGTTCAGGACACTAATGACACTTATACTTAAGAAAAACCAGGGTGTGTCAAGTAATGTAGTAAATAGTAATGAGTAATTGACCGGGATCCCGGTATTGGAAGCCCTACTTCCAGTGGAGTTAATAACCTAAGTACTTGGGGCTGCCTGTTGTCTGGAACGACTTCAGTAACGACTCGTGAATCAATTATGCTCAGTTTTGAGAGCGGCAATTTAAAACATGTATGTGAATTTATACACTCAACAAGTTTGGTGGGACCTGTGAAGTAATTCTGAATTAAAGTTATATTGTTTGAGCGAATTCTACTCAGATTAATAGAACTCAGTACATAAAAGATAACTGTAAATTGAATTAATCCAATCGGTACCTCAGTTAAAAAATGTAACAACATTTTTTTTTAATATTAAATTATTTAAAAAACATCAGCGAACTTAATTAACTAAGGTCTTGACAATGCTGTGATGTCAAAACAAGAATATTTTATAATGCTTAAATATTTATTTTTACCTAACTATATAGCTTAAATATACCGTTTTAAATATATTTTCCACAGTTTTTTATTGAAACCATGTCTGCTCCGAATGTAGATCAATTGCTCAAACTCTCTTTTTGGAAGAGAGTAGAGGTAGAAGGATGGGACTAGGACAGGGCTTGTCGTTAGCTAATCGCTCTCGGTACGCCTCGTTTTTAGATCGTATAGGTGGGGTGGAATTCTATACATCACAGACATCCATGCCTTCCAATAAATATTCGTGATTAGTTTATGAAACTGTCTGAACTTATAATCACATTAAAACAAAATACGAGGTGCCTATGTGATTTTAAATCCCCATAAATATAAATCTATTAAAACACGGAATGGATTTAATTAGTGAATCAATTTTACTTTTAATTGCGTTCTGTTGTAATCAAATTGAAACAGTTAAAATATGTATCAAAAATTGAAAAATTAAATACTACTTAACGTAAAACAAAACATTTATAATGAAGTATATTAATAAATATTATTTTTGTGAACGTTATGGGTCTATAAACCGAACAATAATTGGGTAATCTAAACTTGGGCTTCCAATTCCAAAATCCTGGAATCTTAGTCAATTAGACAGTCCCAGGATTTTGGGATTCCCTGTAAATCATAAAAAAAGTTATTATTTCAAATTAAATACTTACTGATTAATTAAAACGTGTACTTCTGTTTGTTAATGTAAATACCTACATAATTCCACTTACAAAAATACGACAGTTGACTGGAACAACCATATGTGAGAAGTTTTTGTATGGTGAGTTTCGTTAACTGACACGATAATTGGCGGGCAAGGTATCATGT
Source organism: Himalopsyche phryganea (assembly GCA_022494535.1). Taxonomy (NCBI): domain Eukaryota; kingdom Metazoa; phylum Arthropoda; class Insecta; order Trichoptera; family Rhyacophilidae; genus Himalopsyche; species Himalopsyche phryganea. The sequence continues at coordinate 2,759,356 of JAGVSL010000051.1, forward strand.
GGAAATCGACGAAAGTGAAATTGGCGTCCGATTGTATGTATCGTAAGGTCTATATTAGGGTGCAGTACGAAATTGAAAAAAAATGTTTATGTGTTCGAACAAAGAGTTTAGTTTAGTCAACGTCGTTGGCTTCGGTTATGGATGTCTCGGGTTCAAGTCCGGGTAAGAACAGTTCTGCTAATTGATTTTTCAATTGATTTATGGATTTTTGTTCGTAGGCATGGATGTTTGTGATATCTAGAATTCCCTCTCATTCTAAAAAAAACAGAGCGTAGCAAGAGCGATTAGCTTATCATCAGTATTTTTTAGTCCTATTATTCTATGACTACTCTCATTGAAAAAGAAAAGTTGAGCAACTAAGTAAGAAGTAGTTTTCGTAGAAATAAAATCTGTTGAAATAAATCCATTAAAGATACGCCCATATGCTCAACATTGGGAGCGGATACGGTAAAAATAAACAAAATGCGATCGATTTTTCATGAAATATGATAAGGAGGGAGCCCACAATATATAAATATATTTACATTTTATGTAGGTATTATTAAAAACGGAGCGTAACGGAAAGCGATTAGCTAACCACGAGTGCTGTTCTAGCTCAATCCTTATATCCCTACTCTCTTCGAACAATAGATGTCGAGCAACTGAGTAAAAAGCACTTCTTGTAGAGATTTTTCTCTCGAGATACCTCCATTAAAAGTCCGTATGGCCGGGCATGCTAAAAATAAATATAAATATTATATATAGAAGGTGATCTACAAACAAAATAATCTCTTTTTATAAAAAGGCATTAGAAAATATATAATTTAAATAACTTCCCCTAGGCGTGAGAGGGTATATTTGGATTTATAAATTTAAATTTATTAAGTGAGTATTTAATGTCGTTAAATCTATTTTCGACATGACGCACGTTCTGCCGCAAGCATTTCAATTACTGATATAAAATTGAAAAAAAAGTCAAATACATAGGGTGACATGTGCTAATTTTGGACCAGTATAAATATATGCGAGAAAAATTTCATTTTTGCAATACAACAACGAGCAGATAAATACCTTTGATCAGTGTTTCCCTTTTTTTCGGACAATTATGGCTTGTAAAATCAGAAATATTGAATCTAAAAAGAACGTTTTTTTAAACACGTCGTCTTCTCATGTGAAGCATATGGCTTCCTAATGTAGGGATATGGCTAGGACACAAGTATATTTAGTAGGACTAATTTTACATGATTTACTGTCCACGATGTCATTTTCAACTTTCAACATTTAACATCGTCCATGGACTTTATTTTTGGGTCTTACATGAGGTACAGTACACTGTGATGTTTTCAACATTCATCATTAATAAGCACCAAAATAACGCCAGCGTCTAAACGACCTAATGTTAACGCCCTGTTTCCCTTGCGAAGTCGGGTAATAAATGCTAGTGGTTAAATACAAATGATTATCAATCACTTTTAAGTATTTAACTGTCAATTTTTGTTAGAAAGGCATTATATTTTAAAAATAAAAGAAGATTTCTTGTAATATAAATTAAAATCTCCACTGGATAAATATTCCACTGGATTTGTCACTAACGTGACGCGTTTCAGTTTTTGTCATAGTTCTTGAACCAATTGTTTGATATACCTTGTAATTATTAACGTTCAATTTTGTGTAAATAGCCACGTTATCATTTTTTACCATGTCCGGTCAAAATGTGGAGCATATAGCCTCTTAATGGAGGTACCAGAAGTTTTCTACGGGAATTGTTTATTACTAAGTTGCTCAACCTCTCTTTTTTGAACAGAGAAAGGTTGAAAGAAAACGGCTAGAACAGGATTAGTTTAGCTAATCGCTCTCGCTATCCCTCGTTTTTAAGATCGGAGGAGGCGGAGGTCATTTTAGACATCATAAACATCCATACCTACGAGCAGAAATCAGTTTATGAAACCGGGACTTGAACCCGAGACATTCATAACCGTAGCCTACAACGTTGACCACTGCACCACGGATCCGACAGTATTTTTATTTTATCATCAATAATGCTCGCGATGAGCTAATCTGGTCCCGATAATTATAAACATGTTAAATTAGTCCGAAAGAAAATGATTTTCAGTAAATTCTCACCACTTATTTTTATAAAAATAAAAAAAACGAAATTCATCAAGTAGGCCAACAATTCATATGTTACTCTTTAACAAAAACTGTGTTTTTAAACGAATTCGGATGTTTAATCCCCAAACATAATAATTTATTAATGAACCGTGATTAAATTATTATTAATATGCCCTTTTTACTCTGTGGAACAATTCCGTGGAACGATTCCATTTCATAATGGTAGAGCAGCTTAAATTATCGTTGGAATTTAATTATTTGCTAAAGCTATCGGTTTAATTAACTCGAGATAAGCTTTGGAAAATAATTTTAAATGGGAACAAGTCGTTTCTTTTTTTGTCAGACATGGGTCAGACATTTATTATCTTTGCGGCAATGATTTGTTAAAGGCAACTAATTATTTGATCAGTAACTTATTTCATAAATGGTCTGGGAGAAGTAATAAATGGTCAGTTAATAATAGTCTGCATGTATTGGGTCAGTAACTGTTTAATTTTTTGTCAGTAAAAAATATTAAAAGGTCAGTAACTACTTCAATAAATGGCCAGTAATTTATAACTTCCAGTACAAGTCCAAAATAACGATTTTTCGGGAGAACGTGACCTCTCATAATTTGGAGCATACGGAGGTATCTCAACAGAATTTTTCTATGAGAACTGTATGTTACATGAAGTATATGACCACCACACGATGTCTCTTAATCTATCTAATAAAATTTCTGTCTCTCACCAGTCTTCTTGCTTCCTCTCAAGTCATCCCAGTGACCCGTAGCTTTCCAGTGCGACGGAATCCATTCGGTTGGTAGAGGAGACTGGCAAAGATTCAGGCTCTCCTGTGGCATCCCCAGCCCATGTACAAGCTAGGTCCACCGACACTTTTTTTTATTTTGGACGTAATAAGGGGCTGATCCGTTCGCTCTCTTACCTCCTAGTTACTGACAAAATCAAATCACCATGCCTCTAGTAGTCCCTGCAAGCATCTGTTTCGTAGCACAGTAGAAGGTGATCCTGTACTTTAGCGAGGTGCAATGACGCTTAACAGCAAATAAGCACTATGAAGAGTAAACACAAGTCGGATTGAAAGTCTAGAAGAAAACACTAAATCGAAAAAATGACTTATTGAGTTAGTTATACAAAAATGTTTCTTATTTCAAAGTCTGACGTATGGTAGAACACACTTTATCTTAAAAACAGTTTTGAACAAACACACAAAATGAAAAAGGTATAGCATTTCAAACATTTGACAAACTTCAAAGTTCAATCACTGAAAACTAGTATTTTTCAGTTAGTGTTTTCTTCCAGAACAACAACGATATTTTGTATTCAATACAACTTAGAATTAATCCAAAATTTGTTAAGTTTGACAGTATTTTTTAGATTTAAATTAATTAATTTAATTGTGAGGTTGTTGCATTTCAAACATCGAGGTTATACTGACAGAACGCTCTAAGCTAGTTTTTGATGATTTCCTGTTTTAAATGTCAAAATTTGTGCTATTTAAGTTAATGGTAGAACACATGAAGTTATAAAATCCAATGGATTTGAAAAATAACAGTATTAAGTCATATTGATACTTTTTTATTCTGTCAGAAAGCATGATATAACTCAAAAATACCAAATTTTACGATTTGTATACCAAGAAGATTATTCTTTATAATGTACAAAAAATCGTTTTAAAAAAACAAATAATTGTACTCAGGAAGGTGAGTAATTTGAAAAAAAGTGCTTCAAATACGATTATCTCAGAACCTGTTTTTATGACTTAACGCCTTCTGTCAGTATAACCTCGATATCATACACACATAATGCATAGATCGCCGGCAAAAGAACACTTCTCCCACCAAGAGAATAGTACTGTTCCAGAATGAAACAATACTATTTTGCACAATTGTAAGTTGTTTCAGTATTGTTAAGGGGGAGCTGCACAGCATCCCAAAACGTTCATTGTCGATATTGCTGTCTTGCTCCGATTCATTTATTTCGGAATACTGCCGTCTCGCTCGCTGGGGGAAAATCAATGGCATCGTATTCACCCGCTTTTGCGCGCGGCCTCCTGGATACTCGAGGGCGCGGAGTGTATTTCAGTATTTTATTTTTTTGAATTTCAGAATAAAAAACATTTTATTTTTGTTTTTTAAAAAGTTTTTTACACATCACAAAGAATTATCTTTTTCGCATACAAATCATAAGTTTTGGTATCGATGAGTAATAGAAGTTGTATCATGCTTTCTGCCAGAAAAAAATATTACAATATGACAACCCTATGACTTCATGCGTTATCCTAGTACATAGAGGGTTAAATTTTCTACATTTTGACATTTAAAACAGAAAATCATTATATACTGACTTAATGCGTTCTGTCAGTAAACCCTCGATATATATTTAAGAATTCAATTTGAAATGCTGTATAATTGAAGAAGTCTAACTAAAGATATATGATGGTATTTTTAAAGTGATGTTTATCCGGAGAGATGTCTTGAGTTCGGGGCGCAACGACAGAACATCGGTTGTCCGATTTATACTTTATACGGTTGTCCGCCGTATGTTTTATACCTTAGTAATTGATGGCTTGCTTTTTCAGGGCGTTCAACTTTATCATTACGTATGTAGGATTTGCGTCGATATATCGGTCAGGAGTTTAAACATATTATTTGTAAATTTGTATCGTCTATATTAATGACTTGCCACATAGATAATATCGACGGAATTTTGACCAATTGATGTAACCGTCAAAATTGAAATCGTTTAAGTGAGAGTAAAAACTGTTTTTATTGAAAATATTATATGGTAAACTGCGTTGTGAATCTTTGAAATGCACTCATGTAAATTCTCATAATTCGGTATAATAGTGGCTTACATCAAATGGTCGTGTTAGAATTTTCAAATCTAAATCCAATGTAGGATGTTTCGCTTCCAAAAAGGGGTCAATTTATTTTGCTAATTTGCATAATTTTGCCGACATCTATTCTGTCGTCTTTAAAATGAGATCCAATCATTAATTCGTTTTCGTATTTTTTGAGGGTTACATTAATTGGCCAAAATACCGTCGATATTAATAAATTAAATTGAACTTTCTTTTGCATTCATGTTAATGATTTTTAAATACAGTGTATTAAGTTATTGTTAAAATAAAAATAAAATACAATCCGCTACGCAGAAGAAAAATCCTCCAGAGGCCGCGCCGAGTTTTCTCTTCTCAGCGTAGAGGCGCCCTCTAGGCTGCGGCGGCCGGATCCGACGCATGCGCCCGCACCCCGCCTTCCGATTGGTCCATAATGATGTCATACACAACCCCCTATGATGTCATCGTCGACCGATCAGTCGGCTCGCGGCTGCTCTGCGGGTTGCATGCTCGGCGCCTAGACCGCTGCCGAAATTTCCCACGAATTTTCCAATACATTCAGTTGAAGTATTATTATCGAGCGCGGTGTTCTCGATTCGGAGTGTTTTGCGTGTGTTTTGTATTTACCAAATGACAATTTAATGACGATTGCTTAAATATCTAACGGACTGTTTGGTTGTTAATGTGCTTTTGAGAATATTTAATATTAAACGTACGTTGCTCCAGTTCTGCTGTCAAAAAGGTGAGTCACTCTGTTTATTGTATGGAAGCGCCGTCTTTTGTTTTGATGACGTCAAGAAAGCTTAGCGCCAATAATTGGATCATAGTGATATCTCAGTTTTAAAGTGTAACAAGTCAAAAAAATTGAGTTTTGTATTAAGTTTGAGGAAATACTTCAAATACCCATATCTACCATCTCCACAAACGTACCAATTGGTATTCTGTATTTATTTTAGAATGACAGCGGCTATTATTACTTTAGATCAAAACTGTAACAACTACAAAAATCCGATTAAAAACCTCTGAAAACACGTATTATTTATGTCAGAAAAAAAACATACATGTTAAACATATTATTATTTAAAGCATACATTTAAGATAATCTTAAATAGATTTTTTTATTTTATCTGGGTACTAAAGTGTCACAATTCAAAAAAATCTGAGGAAATATTAAGTGTGAGGAAATGTTTAAAATACCAAAATCTACCAGTTCCAAAGTGTAACAAATGGTTATATGTGGCTATTTTAGAATGACAATGATTATTATGACTTTCGATAAAAAATGTAATTATGAATTAAAAAAACAAATACGAAAACCTATGTGGAAACTCATATTCTTAATATTGAAAGAAAAAAAATATGTTAAAAATAGTATAATTATAAACAAACATTTTAGATTATCCTAAATATCCTTATATCTAGAAACAAAACGTAAATTATTTTATGTTATCTGAATTCTAAAGTGTAACAATACAAAAATTTGTATTTTTGCGTTAAGTTTGAGTAAATGCTTAAAATACCGGTATATACAATTTCCAAATTGTAAAAAATAGTAATCTGTAGTTATTTTAGAATGACAGTGGTTTTTATTAATTCAGATCAAAACTGTGACAACAACGAAAATATTGTGAAAAAAAATTCTAAAAACTCATAAATATGTTTTTAGATAATCCTAGAATTCTATTGAAATCTACAAAAAATAGATGTACAGTAAAAGATCAAATCTGCCCAAAATCTAGTTTCCTTATCATATCAGAACTAAGCTCTTTGAGTTGTTACACTTTGGAACTGAGGCTTTGATGAGATTTAAACGCATTTATATCGAAAAAAACAAAATAAATTATTAAATTAGTAAAATCAACACTTTTATTATGTCAACTGTCAATTTTTGGCGAAAGGCATTGTATTTCAAAAATATAACACAGTTGGACTTGTACCTAGCGAGTACTATCATCTGATCAACTGATGATGCAACACTGGAGCTAATCATTATAAAAATTTATAAAAAATAAGTAGTGCAAAGCAATTAGTTTTTTATTTCTAAAATAAATCATTATCAACAAGAATCGAAAGTTAATACTTTTGAAGTGACAATTTGTCTTGTACGACTTTCACATTATTATAATGATAAGGATCGGTTTTGCTCATCACTAACATTATCAACTGATAAAATGTACATTTAACAAGACCGTTTGTATGAAATTGAGTGTTAATAGTTACGAGAAATATCAAATAACTGGTTCACGAACTATAGCAGATAATTTTGCAGATTATAATTTAACTTAATTAAATAGTTTACAATTAAAATGTTAACGTCCTTTTACAAATAATAAACAAATACTAATCTGAATTCAAAGCCTAAGCCTCATTAAATGTGAGAAATATGATATAAACTAAAAACTGTTTATTAACGGAAATAGCGTATTGGAAAATTTTACAATAAAATTGGTAACCACTTAAATAATTTAATAACAATTGTCATGGTTCTTTAGTCAATTGTTTGATATATCTGTTAATTATAAAGATTTAAATCTCATATTAATAACCTTGTTAAGATTTACGTTTCTACCGTTGATAATACTCGCTATGCCAAAACCGTCATTATAGCAATGTTGAAATAGTGAAAATGAATTTTTAGTTAAAAATATCGTTCACTGCATACTTTTGCTGGAGTTTCCGCTTACTAATATATATCATCGTTCGTCTGGAAGAAGACATTTACTGAAGAATACTAGTTTTGAGTAATTGTAATTTGAAATTCTATACCTTTTTCGTTTAGTTTTTTTTTGTACAAAACTGTTTTTAGATAAAAGTGTAATTTATAAAAATAAGTTTTTTTTTCATACGGTAGAGTTTAAAATAAGGAACATTTTGGTATAATTATCTCGATACGTCATTTTTATTAAGATGTGGGAATTTTTTATTAAAGAAAATTTCTAAATTTAAAAATATTTAAGTTAATTCTAGATCCTATTTAAAACATCGACTCAGGGTGCTTGGTAGAATTTCAATATCAAATTTGAATTGTTGAGTTTTTGTACATTTTCATTCGTGCACTTGAATGCCTGAATATGCTAAAAGGCGACACCCGGTTTGTTATTCTTAATTTTATTCTTAATCGTTAAACTATATTAATTTAAAAATTATTCTAATCTATGCTAAAATTTAAAAGATTAAACGTGCCCAAAATGTTAAATCCTAATTATCTCAGAATCATGTTTTTGTTGGTACACTTTGGAACTGAGGTATTAATATTTTTAGTTAATTTAGAATATTTAGAATTGATATTAACACGAGTATCGTGGCCCACTTAACAAAACCGTCATTGCGGGGACTTTTATACCGTGTCGCTTCAATGAATGAAATGGGTTAATTATCTACAGTATCAAAGGCTGCAATCAATTCCGTAGTCGTTTGACGACTGTTAACTTGCAATACCTCACATGTAAGAGAATAATATTTCCCCATCCTACCCTTCATTTTTAAGTTGAGGATTAGAATCATTGTTTACCTTAGAAATAAATAACGTTGCGATGTATTTAGTTAGTCAGAAGATGTTTCTTAAAGAAGCGAAACGCGTAAGATTTAGCAACACAGCCAGTGGAATAATTAAGTTATCAATTTTAATAGGATAAAATAACAAAGTATTAAGTTCTACAAAATTTTTATCAGGAAGTTGATAGCTATTTCGGCTTTACGCAATTAATAGTTCTGACGATGGCGTAAACCCAAAATAGCTATCAACTACCTAATAAAAATTTTGTAGAACTAAATACTTTGTTATTTTATCATATTATAATGGAGTTCTACCAAGTAAATGTCAATTCAATCAATATATCAATTTTAATTTGATATTAACAATGAATCGCCACACAGTTACGCCAAATCCATCGAAAATTAAAAAAGAATAATTTTTCGATGTAAAGATTGCATTTAATTAAAATATTGTAGAATTTCAACAAAAATAGGAGGTATCTCAACAAAATTTTTTTGTAAGAGAACTGCTTGTTACTCAGTTACTCAACCTCTCTTTTTTTAAGAGAATAGAGATAAAAGCATACGACTGGGTCGGGATTTTATTTACCATGTTTACTCCCAACGTGGAGCATATGGCCTCCTAATGGAGGTATTTTAACAGAAGTTTTTTATACTGCTTGTTATTCAGTTGCTTAACCTCTCTTTTTATGAAGAGAGTAGAAATAGCAGGATAAGGGATGACAGGACTAGTGGTTAGTTTATTGCTCTCGGTTTAAAAGGATTTTTATACATCACAAACATCCATGCCTATGAACAGAAATTCATAAATCGATTGAGAATTCAATTTATGAAACTCGTGAGATCTGTAACCAAAGCTGTCGTTGACGGCAATAGACCACGCTGATTTGATATCAACCAATATCAACTTTGAGACATTTGATAAATTCGCAACGTCATTCTATGGGAATCGGGATATTCTCAAGTTCTCTTTAGATTCAACGCGGGTAGATTAAATCCTACCGCCACGACGGGTCCTTAGTATACGGATTCACAGGATACTTAATATCGATTAATCTAAGAGGCTGATAAAGTCACATTTTTTTATCCTCTCTTTATATTTTTTTTATTAAGAACAACAGTGCACTGATTAAAAACCGGTTCCGTGCAACTGTGCACATCGACCCAATAACGTGATGAGTTTATTCGTTTTTTTTCTTTATCGATATTGCGTTATGAAAGGTTGTGGGGCAGCCAACTTGTGAATAAAAATTGTCGGAGAACTCTTTTGCATGCAGCTACAAGCTATTGCATGATCACGGGCTGTATGGAGTTTTCCGTGTTTTACAAAAGGCCTCGTTTTATGGTGGAGGTATTGAAGCTCAGCGTGTCCTTAACACTGTGCCGATCCGATAAGGGTAAATACAGCCTTCGTGATACACTGTCATATTGTTATTTTTTTTATGACCATGAAGTAGAATAGAGTAGAGTTTTTAAACACTTAATAGAGAACAACCGCTTTACCAACGCGTGCATTTACTGTATGATAACTTCAATAGAAAAAATTGTAGAACTTAATATTTTAATATTTTATCGTTTTATAATAGAGTTCTACCAAGTAAATGCTAATTCAATCAATCTTCATGTATCATGTTTAATTTTATATTTAAAATGAACTTGCAACCAGTTAATAATTTAGGTAAAATCTTATTGAATAATAAAGATCGAATAGAATCGTTGTCACAGTGAGGCATATACCGCCTGTCTTGTGAAGACTGTCAAGCTTCTTATGTAGGACAGACAGGTAGAAATTTATAATATTAGAATTAAAGAAAATATTTATAAGATATCTCAAAAGTAATAATTTTTCAGAGTTTGCGAATCATTTCATTGAAAATAATCATAATTTTAATAAAAACAGTAACGCAGAAATACTCTATCGAGTAAATAAAAAAGGTGTGAAAATGAATATAATTTAAGACATCGACTGATGGTGCTTGATGGAATTTCAATATCAAATTTGGATTATTGAGATTTTGTACACTTCCATGTATTTTCGTGTATTTTCATGTCATTCGTGTGCTCGAATGCCTGAAGATGCCGAAAGGCGAAACCCGGGTCGTTAATGACAAAATACATGGAAGTGTACAAAATCTCAATAATCCAAATTTAAAATGAATAGTTCACAGTTTTCAGAAAATAATAAAACAATTAACAGTAATCGAGTATAAGTAAATAACAAGTGGCTCACCACTATTAAATTTATTTCTCTTGGGATTTTCACCGTCAAACACTAGTAATTAATTTGTCATTAGAAGTGTAATTATTACTATCATTTAATGTTTGTCGTCGTTTCAAGTCTTACCCTCTCTCCACGTCCAGTACAAGGAAACGAACCCACCCTACGCTTAATACTACCTTAATCATTGTTTACCTTAGAAATAGATAACTTTGCAATATAGTTAGTCTGAAGATGCTTCTTAAAGAAGCGAAACGTGTTACATTAGATACACAGCAAGTGAACTAACAGAGTTATCAATTATAATTTTATATAGAGATAAACTTTGTTAGAAGGTTGTTAAGAGAGGAAATGGTTAAAAAAAGGTTTTTTAAGAAAACCTTCATTCGCACAAATTTACAATTTCGCCTTTTAAAGTAACTACTGTAAATAATTTATACAGTAAAAATTAGTCATCAATCAAAACCAAACATGCTACGCCAAGCGTAGGCAATTTTGGCGTAGAGCTTTGTCGTAGAACTGCAAAATTTGTTAGATTTCTTTGAAGCAATAGTAAAAATTAATGTTTTACCATAATTAAGTGAATTACTTTATAACAAGTAACCTTGTTTGACAAAAATTTATGTTTCATTCAGCTTAGAAAATTTTGATATTTATTGGATAGCCTTGTAAAAAAGTATTTTTCGTCGATAATAGTATCGACGGTGTTTTGACCAATTGATGTAACCCTCAAAATTGAAATTGTTCACGAGACAGTGAAAACTGTTTTTATCATAAACATTACATGAATCTTTGAAATTGACTACTCTAAAGTCTCACGTTTGCAGATGCGACATTATACGCAGGGAGTGTCGATATAATAGTGGGTTTCATCAAGTGGCCGAAAAGGAAATTTTTAAACTTAACACCAACGTACAATGATGTTTCTCTTCCAAAAAGTGGTCAATTTATTTTTCTTATTTACATGATTTGGCTGAGACTTGACATCTCGTCTTTAAAATGAGATCCATTCTTTAACTAATTTTCGTATTTTTTGAAGGTTACATCAATTGGCCAAAACACCATCGGTATTTTGAATATTATTTTTTGACCATGTCCGCTCCCAATGTGTAGCATATGGACTACCTATTAAAATATTTAAACAGAAGTTTTTCTGAGAGAACTGCGTTTTAGTCAATACCACAACCTGTCTTTTTCGAAGAGAATAGGGATAGAAAGATAGGCATATGACATGAAAAGTGGCTATCTAACCACTGTTCCTTAGTTGACTGGTGATTAATTATCGGTTACAAAAGCGCCTGATTGCCATTTATACATCAACGAGCGTGGTGTTGAGGCAGATGACGGACTCCAGCTAAATCTCAATGGGAGGTAAGAAAAACATATCTCCGAAAGATATAATGTCCATATCAGCTCCCAATATAAAGCATATGTATTTATCGCAACAGAAATTTTTATACGTCTTTATCTCTCAAACAGTTTATATAGCTAATATATTAAAATTATGTTTAAACATAGTTTTCACGATAGCGTGAAGCCGAAATCAATAACAAAAAACTGATTAAGGGAGTTTCTTGAAGAAATCAATACTTGGGTATTTTTCATAATAATGAAATATAAATAATTTAGACTATAAATTATCAAGTATGCATTGAAAACGTAATACACATTTAATATTCATCCCTATATAAGTATATAAAATTCTAGCATATTTTTAATATAGTTCTACCAAGTAATGTCAATTCAAACATGACATTGTACCACATCAAAAATACACATGCACCACGGACCCGACGTGATGATATATTGATGTTTATCTCTTCTCAAACAGTTTATATAGGTAATATATTATAAAATTATGTTTAAACATAGTTTTCACGATAGCGTGAAGCCGAAATCAATAACAAAAAACTGATTAAATTCTTGAAGAAATCAATACTTGGGTATTTTTCACTAGTATAATAGAGTTCTACCAAGTAAATGTCGATTCAAACATGACATTGTACCACATCAAAAATATAGTCCACTTCAGTCCAGGATTTTTTTTGTCTCACGGGCCGCATTAAAAATTCATAATGAACGGTGTGCCGTTTTTGGATATATTTATTGTCTTTTATCATGAACGCGGAATTTAAACATATGCAAGTAAGTGATCATCTAATAATAATCAACGAAGTGACTGGGCCACACAAAAATACGCGTCGGGACACATGCTACTTTATTATTTCATAATGATTGGAAAAAATTGTAAAAAATATTTGAGATTTAATGATTTCTACTCTATTTAAATTTGTAGCAAAAATTCTTAATAGGGCAGCAGAATATGCTGCAGAAGTAGACGATCCCAGCGGCGTTTTAAATATACTAACTTGAATATATCTTATTTGTGGCTAGACCAAAATAGGGGGAGTCCTATGTAAATTAATACTCGAGACTGCAAGAGTAATATTTTAAAATGCTGTAACTAGGGCTTCCAATACCATAATCCCGGGATCCCGGTCAATTAGTTCCGGGATTTCTGGATTCATTGTAGATGTTAATAGAATCTTATCATATCAAATTAAATACTTCCTGATTAACTATATACAACGTCTACCTCAGATTGTGTATGTGCATAGTTTTTTATAATTCCTACATAGTTAAAAAACATATTTATGTATTGTTGTCTCCCTCTATCGTATATTTCATAACTGCCATAAAAAGAAATAGATAATTTTATTGTTTTATTAAAATAAATATTTTATCTATAATATATTGACTGTAGAAAGGCGAAAGGACGTATCCCTCCGTCTTTTCAAAATATTTTATTTCGATAATTTAATACACGTCTTGTGTGGACTATAAACAATATTTTTAATGTGTGGGCTACGTCCTTTTGCATTTCCACAGTCTATATTATAATGATATCGTCGTTGTTCTGAAAGAAAACATTTACTGAAAAGTACTAGGTTCGAGTAATTGGACTTAGAAGTTTGTCAAATGTTTTGAATGTTATACTTTTTCATTTACATTTTTGCATTATTATTATTTATTCATTCGAAAACTTGTAGTTTAAAATAATACATTCATAAAATAATTTAAAATATAAAATTATGATATAATATAAACATGACAATATGAATAAATAAATACATTACCACAAATAAACATTTAAACGAATTTGTCATGAATGAAAAAAATGAATGAAAAAAATTTCCCCCATCCCCCTGGATACCTCGAGCGTACCTATAACGGCGACTGCATTCCCTTGTTGGATTTCTATGCTTATTCGATGTCTTTTTCATTTTGTTTGTTTGTATAAAACTGTTTTTAAGTAAAAGTATAGTTTATTAAAATAAGTGTGTTCTTCCATACGCTAGAGCTTGAAACTTGGAATATTTTGGTATAACTAATTCGATACGTAATTTTTTCGATTAAGTGTTTTCTTCCAGAACAACTACGATACATATTCATTTTAATTGACGGAAATTAAATTTTAAATACCTATTCATTTTAAAACTAGAAATTCCACTTACTGATCAATCCCGGAATCCCAGAGTCCCAAGATTGAAAAATTGTGAATCCCGATATCCCAGGATCATTAAAAAAGTTCGGGATTGAAGACCCTAGCTGACACGCGTTTTCGCGTCGAGAGCGCCTGATACCTTCTGTTGGTAAATGTATCAAATTTTACATTAACCATCGTACCCCTTGAAATATGCATATACGTAACTAACCGTGAACCCCACACACCTACATCCCTCTTAAATCTTGTTATTAGATCAGTGATAATGAACTTAGGAAAAACCTTAACTAATTATTTGATCAGTAAGAAATTCCATAAATGATCAGTAAGACATAATAAAATTAATAATCATGTTAGGTCAGTACACGATTGTCAAATATATAAAAGTTTAGGTTAGTTTTAATTATAAAACTGGCCGTTTTATATGACATATATATTTGAAAAATGAAACACAATGTATTTGTACAACTTCATATATTATATTCATTATGCAAAATAGCAGATTGGGAAATTTTTAAAAGAAATTAGTGAACTATTTAAAAATAATTACGTATAAATATTAAATACGTAATTAACAGTCACTAAACAGCCTATGCAAATCAGAAAACGCAGATTATCCAGAAGCATTTACAATGCTACTTTTGATTTAGTATTTATTTATTGATTTGTAAGATGACCTTAACATTTTGATAGTAGAATATTTAATTTCGTTTAAATATAATTTGTTTCATTAACCTGTAAATTATTGTCTTAGTTCATGAACCAATTGTTTTATACACCTTGTAATTGTTAACATTCAATTCTATATGAATAGTCTTGTTATTATTGTATTTCTGTCAGTTGATAATGAACGTGACGACAGAAAACCGCAACTGATAATTATAAAACAGTATAAAGGAATTGTGTTTTATTTAAAAAAATCAAATTTAATTCATGTAGCATTCGCTCGAACGCTTCAGGTTAACCACAGCTTCATCGAGTATCAGGATAACGGAAGGACATTGTCATTATTGTTCGTTACAATTTGTTATTTGAAGTATTAGGAAGGATGTGGTTAGGTGGACGGCCCTTCATTAACATATGTGTGCTTGCGGCCACTCTTTGGCGTTCACTTTTAATGAAGCTGTAATAATTATCATGATTGCTTATGTTTCCTACCTGTATCTCTTGATGTCGAATAACTCTCTGGCAACAATTATTTACACATAGATTTTGTTCTTTTCGATGGATTCGTGGAAACATTCTGGAAATTAATTTTTAATATAAAACTATTTTTTTTGATGTTTTTAGTTTCTGCGTCTGCTTGCAAAAGGATCCAACATCCAACAAATCGCTACCAATTAATTTACTGCTATTTATTTCAACTTTCACAATAATGAAAATGTATCACAAATATTTTCCACCTCAAAATTATTTTTAATTTGCCACAGACCCCCTCAGCGGTCACAAATACCACTGGGGGTCCGTAGGAACCACTGGCCTATCTCATCTAAAACAGTGTACATAGCTAAGCGTAATTCTGACGATGGCGTAAAGCTGAAATAGTTTCAACAAACTGATAAACCTCCCCTATGAATTTTTAGTTATTTTTACCATTTGATTTCAAATTTTTAGCACGAGAAAACAAATATTTTTTAATTTCCCATTTTTAATGAAATAATGTCCTTTTTAAGTTTCCTGAAAGAAGGATAAAGCAACAAAAATCCTTTTTCCTCGTATTTTATTTGCGAAGAAGTATCAGGCTATCAGAAAAGCAAAGAGGTATACACCAACGTGGTATGCAGATTGCCTCCCGTCAGTAGCAATCGTCGCGTTGTATGAGTCACCTCCCGTCCCACGGGTCCCACGACTCGCACTTAAAACCGTGTCTGTTGATTGTGGGGCGGCCGTTGTGAGAGATTATTATGTACCCCTGGTCCTTCCGCAGCGCCATTTCCACAGTCTAAATTTATATTTACGCCTCATTCATTTTTGAAATGTTATTTCGAGATGAGGGCCGCCTTTGATGGCGCTGTTCATTATGTTGATGTCGTGAACTTGTCGCCGTTATATTAAAATAAATAATAATATCTCCCTTCAAAAGCGCACGACAGAACGCAACAGTTTATCTGTTTGTAATTAATTTTTTAAAAAATATAAATGAAATGTTATTATGTGAGTAGTATAAACGCCCGTCATAGATGACGGTATTGAAATTTAAATACTGAGTATCTAAACTAAGCTACGTGTATTGTTTATACACACTACGGTCACTTAGTTCATGAGAAAATTTCATACCTACATGTGTATGTGATAATAATAACACGTTACATCTTTTTTTTTTTAATGCGATGAACTTGTTTGTATCATACCGGAGATCATGTCTCCTCAATGCCTCAACGTTACATCTACACCTACAGACCGGTCTGCGATAGTATATATAGATTCTGTGTCATTAAATTAAACTACTTTTTATATCCATTAACCCTTTCACCGCGAGCCGTTTTCACACGAATTTATTTTCAGTCAATTGATCTGTTAATACGCTCACTATGGCTAAAAATATATCAATTTCAACAATAAAAAATGGAGAATTATGTAAAATATATATTAGTTACCCAAAACACATCAAGAAGTAAACTAAACTCATCATATTCTCGCTAAAAGAAATCGAATAAAATTAAAAAGTTGAAAAATATTTCTTTTACTGACTTTGCAAGCAAAGTGGCTGCGGTCAGCCTTCATATATACCGCCAACAAGCACACAAGCAAGCGTGTAGCCGCATAAGTATGTGTAATACATAGGGTTGACAGTTAATGCTGCGAATCGGCAGTTCAAAGCTGAAATGCGAAAGACTGAATATCGAAAACTCTTTTCAAAAATATATTTCCTTGTGTTCTGCTTGACATTTTAATGATCTGTTGCCGAACTATTTCTCTACCTAAAAGTTTGAAGTTTTTTTTAAAGCGCTTTATATCAAAGTGTTTTTTTCTAGTCGGAAATGCGAGATAAAGTCTTGGACATGTAAACATGCTCAGCGCGTTTATCGGGTTAAAACACTGCACTCGACCACTCGTCAGCAAAGTGGCAGAAGGCAATGTTTAAAAAGATCGGCTGTTTTGAGTTATGAATGCAGTAAGATAGATTTTAAGACAGTCTATCGTTTGAAAAAATAAGCTCAGCAATATTCCATGCATTTGAAGAAATCCGTATAAATTCAGTAAGTGATTTAATGGACAGTCTACAACAGGGAGGAGAAGGCAAAGTTTTCGGATGAAGGGCCAAATTCAGGAATTCAAAATAAGCGGAGGGCCGCAAGTAAAATACCATTTTTATACGTACTATTTAATTAACATGAAAAAAAGGCGCTAAAAGATAAAAAACATGAATCTTTTTCAAAAATATAATATTGCTCGCGGGCCGCAGAAAAATACTCGGGCCCGTGCCTGGTCTACAATTAAAATGTTACGGACCTCCTTTAATTGTAATTGTAACATTTTAATTGTAGACCATTTCGTTTATATGTAATTTGTTTGATTACCTGTAAATTCTTGTCATATTTCATGAACTAACTGTTTTATATACCTTGTATTTGTTAACATCTAATTTTATATGAAGCGCCCTGTTATGTTTTTATTTTCATCAGTTGATAATGCTCGTAATTAGCGAAACACATCCTGATTATTATAAACACGTGAAGTAGTAAAAACAAATTTCGATTTATTTTTAAAACATTAAATATGTATTTAGTATAATTTAAGTTTGGATTATTGAGATTTTGTACACTTCCATGTATTTTGTCACTAACGACCCGGGTTTCGCCTTTCGGCATCTTCAGGCATTCGAGCACACGAATGGACTCGAACTGAGAGACAGTAAACAGTGTCTAACGCTTATATAGAAGATACAAATGCGACAAATATCATTAACGAGGCAATACATTATACGTCTGAGAGCCACACCGATACCTGAGTTAAATTTTCGGAAATCGTCCTAATCCTTATTTTGTAAACACCATATTACCAGAGTGGCGAATTGCCGAAGGCGAATTGCCGCTTTTCAACTTCTTTTAGAAATACCAGTGATTTTACAATTATAATAGTATTGTGGGTTTTGACGGGATGTAATTCGACGAATGGGTAAATATATACAATCATTCCACATTTAGTGAAATCTGTTAGGTGTTTCAACGTATCGGATATAATAGCGGAGAATTAGGAAGGTTCAGCTGTTCATTCAAGATTGGTAAGGAGTATAACTGGCCTCTATTAATTTCTAAAATTTCCTGATAAAATAATTTATGATCCCCCATGTTTTTATGCAACAGTTTAACCCCATCATCCGCATTAAACGTATGGTTCTCCATTAGCAAGTGATTTGCGAATGTCGAAGTTTCTTTTTTTAATCTAAAGGCAGCTAAATGTTCTGATACCCTTGTATCTAATGTACGTGTGGTTTTACCCACATAGAAATGTTGGCAATCATTGCATTGTAATTTATAAATACCAGATTTGTTCTTAAAGTTTACTCTATCTTTATTGTTAATAAGTAATTTGCCTAGAGAGTTTTTGCAATAGAACGCCGGTCTAACACTATCTATTTAGTATTTACTCTTTAGTATATAATTGTATAGTGCCATCTATTTATTGACGAGTAGTGATTTTTTTAATATCAAATATCAACATTATTGACGTAATCTGGAATCTTCATAAGTGTTGTATTGTTGATGTCACATGACTATCACAAATTCGTTTGCACATAAGCTACACATGCAATCAATTAAATGTGGCATTATTTGAGGAAGCTTGCTGTGAAATGTACCATACGTTAGAAAATTATATTGTGTAAAAACTGATAGTGGTAGTTCGGTTAAGTGAATTAAATTCCGAGCTTATTACAACTCTGTTTGTGTATATTTTTGAAATAGTATTTATCATTTTAGTGTGAAAATATTTACGGAAATCTCAAGAAACATGTTTATTTGTTAAGTGTTGACAAATTTACGTCATTTTATGTATATTTCATATTTTTTAAGCAGCTTATTTTATTTCAAAATTGGCTGGCCTACAAGTGTCTAGTTAGTAAAATTTTCCTGGCTTAGTTACTGCGACGGAGACAGTGTGGCTTACGGGTAATGAGATTTGTCAAAAGTTCCCCACAAAATGCAAATACAACGCAAGAAATGTCACCAAGTAAGCAATTCCTTCGCTATACATCAGAACGATTTAATGTACATAGGTGGTGTTATTTAATTCAATTAATATTAGACAGACAGAAGTGAGAATAAATACACCTTTGTAATTCAGACGTGATGCTTGGCTGGAGATGTTGGGCCCCTTTTCAAAAATCATGCAAGCGATGCAGACGACGTTTCGCTTTCCCTGCTATACAGCAGATAATACATGTATAAATCTGTCTGTCTGACACAAGAACGCCTCCCAAACAGTGCATAGTAGTGACGTAAAGTTTGAAAATATCATTTTGGCTGGCATTTCTAGATCAACTGTGCTATTTTCAACTATTATTATTGATTGATTGACAATATTTGTTGTGTGTATTTTCTGGCGAATAGTGAAGATAGGAAAACGTTTCTCGTCACCCCACTCATATGAACCATTAAAAACTGACTTAATGCGTTCTGTCAGTATACTCTCGATATAAACTAGTCAAACAAGTTGTTTGCCACACCTTCGACCGTAATATGTATGCAGTCGCTGTACCATGGCGCAATAACGATCAAAAAAAGAAAATAATTTATTTCTTATTTTATTGACCCGATTCAGATATGCATAAGACCGATCTTTTAACCACGCACTGTTGTGCTTAAGAAAAGAGAAGATAGAGATAGAAAAAAATGTGACTTGCTCAGCCAGTTAGTTTAAGCGATAATAATAGCCCTGTGCATCCGTATACTGAGAACCCGCCGTAGCGCTAGAGGTTAATCTACTCCACGTTGAATCCAAAGAGGGATCGAGAATATCTCGACCCTCATATGATGTTAAAAATTTATCGAATGCCTCAAAATTGGCCATGGTTGCATGGTTGATATCAAGTCAGTGTGGTCTATCCGGACCGTATGGGGACGGACCTCAGCAAAAAGCTCTGCTCGTTAGGCATTCATTTCGGGGCAGTCCAACAGAATGTGATAGCCGTCCTGATGGTTGTATCCTGCACTTGTGGACTATCCGGCCTTTCAACCAACATGTCGAGCCCAAATACTTTAACATTGAAATTGTATCGGTATTTTAAACTAATAATACAGAAAAGTGTTGTAGCAATACATGACGCTGCAGATTTAAGAAACATTTAACTTGTAATTATGTCAAGTCATCAAAATGTTGTCAGCGAAATCAAGCGGTGATCGAGAAACGATGCGACTCTTCATATGCTACGATAAAAGTGAACACTCTGAAAATGTAAGCCATGATGACTAAAGCAGAACTCAGATAACCAACGACAGCATATATGAACAAAGAAGAAAGGACCGGGTTCATTCTGTCATCACCCGTCGAACTGACATCATCTCCATGAAACTACAAAATCGTCATCATCAGCATCATCGTTCTATACCTACAGTTAAATCTCGTATACAACAATTGGAATTATATTCCTATAGTGTTAAAAGTCCTGAAGGACATTATTAGAACAAGTGTCGGTCAACGCGAAAATTTACCACGGCAAAACTTAAATCGCCATTTTATTAGGACGCCATTAATTTTATACTAACGAAGTGCAATTTGCCTGGGTATCAGAAGACGTTACAGGTGTGAACAGAGTCGTTTTCGAGCGCCTGTTTCCCATACAAGTTCGCAACTTAAAACTTACGACGCGACTCCATACAGGCCCGAACCAATTCATATGTTAATTCGACAAGGGGGAAACAAGTGAATATTTCCAGCTTGGAAAGAATACTCTCTTTCATTCTTTTGGATGGAGTTTGTTGCGGCAATGTAGTGTGTTTATTTAACTTTTTAAGTGCCAGGCAAATTTTACTAGATGCACACTTGTGGGGGCTGGCTATTTTTGGAATAAAGTAAACTGCTTAAAACATATGAAATATCAAAAAAAAAATGTACACTTGTGAATCAAATTAACACGTTTCTTGAGATTTTTGTTAAAATTTTCAAACTAAAATGATAAATACTATTCCAAAAATTTACGTAAACAGGGATGTCACAACCTTTCATAATTAACGTCACATTTCAAAGCAACGTTCTACACAACTTTCCACATTAAATTGTTTGCATGTGTACCTTATGTGCAACCGAATCTGCGATAGCAATTGTGGCATCTACAAGCGTCAAGTTGCAACATTTATCAAGATTGCAGATTACTTGTCGGGTCCGTGGTGCAGTGGTCAACGTCGTTGGCTACGGTTACGGATGTCTCGGGTTCATAAATTGATTTGTCGATTTCTGTTCGTGATGTCTACAATTCCCTCTCACCCATCCAATCCCAACATCAGGTTGTAGCGAGAGCAGTTATCTAACCACTAGTACCATATCCTTGCCCTATCCCTATCCGTTATATCTCTACTCATTTTGAAATGTAGACGTTGAGCAACTGAGATTCCTCAATTAAGAAACCATATGCTTCAAAATGAAAGTGAACATGGTTTTTAATAAATATATATATGTCTACTATATCGATACCTCAATTCCTAATTATGACAAATCAAATTTGCAGTTTTGAGTTTAGCAGAAGGAAATGCTTTGAGTACCGATCAAAAATGTAACAAGTGGTAATACGTGGTTATTTTAGAATGAATAAAAATAAGATAAAACAAAAACGTTCTAATTTAGACTTCCAAAGCTCATTTCTAATCTTAAAGCTCTAATACATTAAACATAGTATATACCGGAAATGCCGAAGAAAGCTCAAATATAGCCCTATCACGGCACTCGAACGCTAAAACAAATGACTGCAGACAATCAAGCAATCGTAAATTTAAGCACAGGCCAAAAAAGCTCGGCTATAGGAATGCAATATTCCCGCTAGGCAAACAAAAGCCTCCCCGGCCACCAATCACTTCAAACAAAACAGAAAGACCGTAATTAATTGACATTGTTCGGCCCGTCTTGGCTGAGAGGGTAACAGCGGAAACAGACCGATTGAGCACGTAATGCTTACTTAACAAGTGGTTTTTCAATTCGTGCTTTTAAGTTTACAATAATTGAAAAGCGTACTTTTGTGGAGAAAAACACTGAATTGAAAAATTCCTTCGATAATTAAAATACAAACCGAAGACCTTGGGCATAAAAACATCAAATGCAAGAAAATTCATTTGTTTTCAGGATAGTATAAAAACATAATATCGAGTGTTTTCGCCAATTGATGTAACCCTCAAAAAATACGAAAATAAGTTAATGATTCGTGTTCACACCTACCTTTTTTAATTTACAAACTTCAATAAAAAATGAAAGTGGAAAAGTTATTAATTTTCAAAACTCATGTTCTCCAATGCCCTATAATTTTATATACTTATAATCTCCATTACAGCCAATGAAAGTGCAGCATTGTACAGTCATGGCCACCAGTATTTGTTTACATATCATGGTGTAAGCGTCTGTTCTACGCATTTGTCACTGCAGTATTAAAACGATTTTTTTGGGTTTGTCAAAAATAAGCATTCATGGAGATTCTGAGATATGGTACTAGAGCCCTCATATCAATGGTGCTTTTGGCCAATTGATATAACCCTCATAAAATACGAAAATTAATTAATGATTGGATCTCATTTTAAAAACGACAGAGCAGATCTAGGCCAAATGGTGTAAATTAGAAGAATAAATTTAACACTTTTTGAAAAGGAAACATTTCAGATTTTGATTTTTATGTAAGCCACTTTTATAACACTCCCTACGTATAATCCCGTTTCTTCAAACATGACAATTTAGATGTGTGCATTTCAAAGATTCATAACGCAACTCACCATATAATGTTTTCGATAAAAACAGCTTTCGCTCTCTCCTGAACAATTTCAATTTTGAGTTGAGTCTGTTCTGGAAGAGAACACTAAATCGCAAAAATGATATATTGATTTAGTTGTAGCAAAATAATTTAAGACATCGACTGAGGGTGCTTGATGGAATCTCAATATCAAATTTGGATTACTGAGATTTTGTACACTTCCATGCATCTTGTCACCAACGACCCGGGTTTCGCCTTTCGGCATCTTCAGGCATTCGAGCGCACGAATGGACTCGAACTGTCCAATCTCAATAATCCAAATTTTATAGCAAAATGTTTCTTATTTCAAACTCTTTGGTATTAATGAACACAATTGTTTTTATAAATTATACTTATACTTAAAAATAGTTTTGTACAAACATACAAAATTAAAAAGGTATAGAATTTCAAACATTTGACAAACTTAAAAGTCAAATTACTCAAAACTAATATTTTTCAGTTAGTGTCTTTGTGGAAATTCATTTTTAATATTAAATTACAATTGATAATTTAGTTATCCCACTGATTGTGTTACAAAGTGTAACGCATTTCGCTTCTTTAAGAAGCATCTTCAAACTGACCATATAGCAAGGTTATCTATTTCTAAGTTAAACAATGATTTTAATTCTTAAATTATAAATGAAGGCTAGGGTGGGCTTGTTTCCTTCTACTGCAAGTAGGAAAGGGTTAAAACACAGACGATAATGGTACTAATTACAAAACTAATTCATAAAGTATTCAGTTCTAAAAGAGTTGTATCAGTATATTTATAGCTATTTCGGCTTGACACTATTCGACACGACACATCCGTTACCGAAGCCGACGACGTTGACGACTGCACCACGGACTCAGCATTTATTTTTTCATTCTCTTTCGGTCATCTTTTATAGAAGAGTTCTGCAAAGTCGTTAAAGTAAATACATTGGAATTTTAATTAAGTATGCATAATTATTTCAAATTCTCGTAATGGTTTAAGGAGGGATTTTGAACACATTTAAGGAGGTTATAACCCTGATTATATCTTTTAATTTCCAGCTGTTTGAAGACAGTAAGCTTATGACTTTATTATAAAAATGCAGCTATACCGTTCTTATTTAGATTTGTATGCGGTTTGAATCACAATAAAGGTTTAAGTCTTAAATTTCTGAACTGAATACTTACTCTTTTATAATTGAGTTCTACCTTAGTGAATGCCAGTTCAATCAACAAAATATTTGATTTTGTAATTCACAACCGTTTTAGTGAAAGGTGGGTTTATTCCAATTCAAAATTTTACAAATTCATATACTAGAAAATGTTGCTCAAAGATAAATAGATTGGACCGCAATCTGCACCAACTCAAATATCAGAATATATTCAACACAAACGAACTTGTAAATATGTAAACTGACTGCTTGCTCTAAAAACACTATAAGGTCCGGTCAACGGTGGGCTGCCAATACGTTAACAAGGGACTCGCTTAATCTCAAACCTATTTTTAATCACTCTTATACAATTATTAAAGCAATTGAAAGTTACTTAACTTTCCCATTTTCATGCTAAAAAAATTTCTTCGGATCTCATGCCGTCACATTGTGTTACCGTGTAGGTTTTGTTATATAAACGCATTAATGAAGTGAAATGACAATTTCAGGAAGTAAAATATAGTTATATGTAGTATTACGTAATTATTTTACGTCATTTTTTGTGTGTAAAATCTGAAATACATATACAACTATGAGAAACTATCAAAAAAATTAAAATTCTTCATAGCAGAACAAACTCGAGACGTGTCTTTGTGCCGTTTGAAAAAAAAAACGGTTGCATACGGTACATCACGCATCTCAGATTGTTACTATACTATACTAATTGTTACTGTACTATACTATTATTTTGTATTTTTCGATGCTAAATTTATGGTTAATTGTACAAAGAAGACGTAAACTATAATGTATTTTTAATTATATGTGGAACTATTTTATTTACAAAAGCAAAATTTTCGATTTTTTGTATGACTTATTTGACAGATAATTTAAAGGCTTAAAGGCCGAAGTAACGCATTGTTACACCACGAATGCTGACGAGTTAATGTACTTTTAAACTATCAATGTACAGTAAAATAATTAATATCAGACAAGATGACAAACAAATTAATTTTAGTATAAAACACACATCGTTCACAGCAAACTGAGCTAACTGAGCAAACGAAAGAACACTGGATTGAAACTGAAGTTCTCTTAGTAAATGATGGTACAAAGTAATAAATGTGCACATTTACGGTAAGGGGAAAAAATGTGCTCGTCAGAAGTATAAAGGATAATCGTCCAAAGCATTGTTCACAAAAATGTTGCGTTGAACATTTAAGAACATGTAGAATATTATTGCCACTATTTCCCTTTATGGAGAGTCATATGACAAAGTTTGTAAATGTACCGAGTCCTACACATTTTATACTTGAACTAAATCTTGTACGTTCTACAGGGCACAATTATTTTCTATTGCTGCTTAGTGTTGGTATCAACATATATTTAATTATGTACCCTGAAAACTTGCTTGGATTATGAAAAGTTCCAATTCGAAGTGGATTCGGTGACTATACCAAATGGTCTTCCGAAAACCAAGTGGACGCATCAGATGCGTTATCATAAAGACTATTTTTGACGAAAATACCAATTGAATTACTGTTTTAGAATGATTTAAGTATCTGCTATTGTAGTTACCTTGAATTTTTTAAATACATGTTGCTAAATACTACAACTATGACATAACACACCCTGGTTTGTTAAGTTTGTTTTATTAGGGTCCATAACTGACAGCGCACCGCTTTAATGGCAATGATTCTTGGTAGTCAAACCGAGTTATTGTCGTTAAAAGCAATCGGTTGCCTTAGGGCTAAAGCTAAAAATTAGAAAGCGTCCAGCGGACGGGTCTATTATTGACAACAAAAGGATGAACCTACAGTGGTTGAAGTATAATTTTTATTTTGGCGGGCAGTCGGCTCTCGGAGGCCTTCGGCTAAAGAGTTGGCTGGCTTTGCAAGTAATTATAAAATGTTTTGGTTTGTTTTGAAATTGCACTTAATTCAAATTTAAAATCGTTTGTTGTGTCAATTACATTATAACTTAAAGGTAAATTCATGTGTTAAGTAAATGTAAATGTAGACTAAATTGTATGTGTTACTGATATTTTTGTAATAAACCACTGCATCTTTGTTGATTAAATAAGAGATGAACTGGATTTGAAATTGTGTTTTCTTGAGATGCCAGACCTCCCGGACGTTGACAACCAAACATTTGCCTCTCTTTGATTCGGTCTTTTCAGACAGTTTTTAAAAGGTTAGAATGTCACGCAAAAAAGCGTTTCGGGATTTGACGGGCGGTTTGCTTGTCACGCGAAAATGCGGCTCCGGGACCAAAGTGTTAAAACTGTGGACAAAGTTTCGTCGTGGTGCAAGAGGCATCCGAACTAATCAAATATGCAGATTCCGTTGTTTGAAAAGGTGCATAATGCGGGGATTCTGCACAAGTTGCAGCCGCTACAAGTGCATTATAAGCAAGCCAGCAAATGAACTTGTATCGTTTGCTTTTAGATACACTCAGCGGGCAAACTGTTATGCCCTTGTTCTTGAACGTATTTAACCTTTTTAGTGCCAGATGAATTTAACTATGTAGACACTTGTGGGCCAGATGTTTTTGGAAATAAAATAAGCCACATAAAATATGAAATATGCAAAAAATGATGTACATTTGTAAACATTTACCAAATCAACACGTTTCTTGAGATTGTCGTACATATTTTCAAAATAAAATGATAAATACTATTTCAAAAAGGATTGTCACAACCTCAGAATTTAAGTCATTTTACCGAACTAACCACTATCGCTTTTTACCCACTATAATTTTATAACGTATGGTACATTTCAAAGCACAGTTCCGCACATAATGCCACATAAAATTTTTGCCATGTTTTTTTATGTGCAAAAAAATTTGTGATCACCCTCTGGCATATACAATTATCGAGCTGCAAAAGT
Organism: Himalopsyche phryganea; assembly: GCA_022494535.1. Lineage (NCBI taxonomy): Eukaryota > Metazoa > Arthropoda > Insecta > Trichoptera > Rhyacophilidae > Himalopsyche > Himalopsyche phryganea. The sequence goes on from JAGVSL010000051.1 coordinate 2,786,444, forward strand.
TATCAAGATTGCAGATTTCATCGACAATATCGATATTTGATCTGAAGAAAACAATTCACTACTTGTCAATAGATGGCACTATGCAATTTTGCACTACAAAAGTCAAAATAAATATTTAGTAGCTTGTTATGATGATAATAAGAGCTCGCGAGTAATTTCGTCGATATTCTGACGTACCATGAAAGGTTTGGCGAGTTAACTCGCTTATGGTACTCTCGAGGTTAATGGTGTGTTATGAATGTCTGATGATTAAAGAGACAGTAAAAACAAAGTGCAACTATTCCTTATTCATGATGTCACAATGGGATACTTAGACATTTAAACCTTTAAATCATCTGTGAAATAGATCATACAAAAAATTGAAAATTTCGCTATTCGTAAATAAAATAGTTCTACATATAATTAAAAGTTAAAAATAAATTACAGTTGAAAACCTCGTCAATTTTACCATCGTAAAATAAAAAGTTATGGTATATTAACAATTCGAGATGCATGATCATACTGTATGCAACCGTTTCGTTTCAAATGACACCGATACACTTCTCGAGCTTGTTGCAGAATTTTGATTCTTGCATCTTTCGATAATTTCGCATAGTTTGATATGTATTTTAAGTTTTACACACAAAATATGACATAAAATAATTATTTAATACTATATGAAACCATATTTCATTTCGCTTTATTGACGTGTTTATATGACAAAACCATACGGTAACGAAATGTGACTGCATTTTTGATGCATGTGATTTTTTTAGCATGAAAACGGGAAGGTAAAAAATTCCATCAAGCACCCTCAGTCGATATCTTAAAATGTGTTTTACATCTTAGACACATACTGTTATTAAAATATCTCCATAATATTTTGAGCTTATATAGGAGTTCTATGATTTTTTCAAGTATCATTTCGGCATCATCAAAAAGTCTATATTGAAGTTATAAAAGCCTATTCACTTGGAAAACATGCCATAACACCCCGTTTATGGGGTTGGAAAAGTTTGGGCGCTCCTCGCAGAAAGTTGGGAAAATTTCCTGTCGGTAATTTTACGTTTTTCTTTCGGTAATCGCTGAGCGCACATCTTAGAGGTCTGCACGGGTCCGGGCCTAGCCCGTAGGCTTCTACCCGACCCAGTCCGTGGGTAAGGTATTTATTTCATTTAGTTATTATGAGTTGGCCATGCGACAATACTTCTCTTCTTTTTTTCGCATTTGATATGCCATATTTTGTTTTAAAAGTATTTTTCGAGAAATTTAATATGAGAAATTCATAAAATTGTGTGAGCTAATTGAAGGTAAATTTGAAACAATGCAATTTTTATTTACGATAAAACGATAAATAATTATTTATATGTACTTAAATAACGTATGTATATCAATCATGCCTCAGTTCCAAAGTATAATAAGAAAAAAATTAACAGTTTTGAGTTGAGTATGAGGAAATGTTTTAAATACCGATATCTACCAGTTATAAAATGTAACAAGTGGTATTCTTTAGTTATTTTAGAATGACAGTAACTATAATAACTTTAGATTCATACTGTAAGAACAACGAAAATTATAATGTAAATATATATTTTTTAGATAACCCTAGAATTGCATTAAAATCTGCAAACATTAGATGTACAGAAGAAGATCCATGTCAACAGAGGAAGCAAAGCGATTGGCGGGTAACAGAAAAATCATGGATGTGCTGCGTGGTGGCCATATGCTCCATACGGGTAGCGAATATGTTCAGAGAAGAAAATTATACCTGCCCAAAATCTTGTTTCCTTATTACTATGCATTCTGAGTTGTTACCCTTTAAAACGAAGGCAGCGATATTAACCAATAGCTTCTTTCTATTTGTTTCAAATTATTGACAGTCCGTTGTACCAGAAAATTGAATATAAAAATACTCATTTGCTAAAAATGAGTTTCAACGATACTGCACATTAAAAAAAATCGAGTTGAAAAAAAATTATCTGGACTTCGAGCCCGGCTCGGGTAGCAAATGTGGTACTAATGCTCTCACCCGGTTCGATTAATAATGAATTAAAAGCAGTAAATTCGATCATTTTACAATACCTCATGAGGTGTTTAATATAATAACTCATAATATCCAGCATATGCAAAAAATGAGTTTTGAATGCAACATTGTTCTTCGTGTTCTCGTCTACTATTTACATTAATAAAATATGTTTCTAATTTTACAAACTTCCACCTAAAATGAATATGAAAATTTTATTCATTTTCAAAACTCATATTTTCCAATGTAGTATAATTTTCTAAACTAATAATCTCCATTACAGCCAACTAAAGTGCAGCATTGTACAGTCATGGCCACCAGTTTTCGTTTACATATCATGGTGTAAGCGTCTGTTCTATGCATTTGTCACTGCAGCATGAAAACGGATTTTTTTGGTATTGTCAAAAACAAGCATCGATGGAGATTCTGAAGAATACTAGAGCCCTCATATCAATGGTATTTTGACCAATTGATGTAACCCTCATAAAACACGAAAATTAATTAATGATTCGATCTCATTTAAAAGACGACAGAGCAGGTCTTGGCCAATGTTGTAAATTAAAAAATTAAATTGATCACTTTTTGGAAAAGACACATTTTACATTGGTTTTATGATTGATGAAAGCAACTATTATATCGACAGTCCCTAGGCATAGTCCCGTATCTTCAAAGATTCATAACGCAACTGTACATATTCATGGCCTAGTTCGATAGTGATACAACCAGAAATTGGTAGTTTTGAGATATGGCCGATCAAAAAAATGATTCATCTCAACTGACTCGTAAAAAGTGAAAGCTTATTATTTGTATTACGTTTTTATTGGAATAAGTGGTCAATAGTTTATAGTTTTATGATTAAAGATTGTATCTTTATAGAACGCCACGATTCACAAAGATATATTTCCAAAATACGATATTTCGATATATTTGTATATTCTATGTGGAACTGAGAAATGCTTTGCTTATTTCCGTATTATGCAAATATCTGCCTTTTGAGAGAAAACCGGTATATTTTACAAGCTGTGCTTTTGTGGAACTGTAGAAGAGCGGCGTTCGAATATAATGGCTGACTTAACTAACTGACTTATCGTTACATGGAACTGGAATGGATATAAAAAAAACAGTGTTTACTCTCTCCTGAACAGTTTAAAATTTTTAGGGTAACATGAATTTGCCAAAACACCTTCGATATATTGCGTTCATTTACGCATATTCTAAGATATGATAAAATTGCATTTTTTTTCAGTTCCAAAAAATTCCAAAATTTCGGGCCGTGCAGATCTCTAGCACAACTTCACAGTCTGGCGAATGCATCCCTTGTTTGTCTGACGTTGGTTGTATACTCTCAGTAGATTTTGATACGCGATCTTGTGTATAGTGAAGGAAATGGAGATGAAGTGAGCAAATGTCATTATTTCTCGCATTTGCTTTTATCTTCTCGTCGTTCTTTGCTTGTTATGCATTATTTCTTCCTTTATCTTGGCATATTTATAATACATTTTGCATAAAGATTACATTTTTACATTTTCGATAGATTCCGCGGTAACTTTGTGGAAACTCATTTTTAATTTAAAATTAAAATTGATAACTCGGGTTCGTGGAGCAGTGGTCAACGTCATTGGCTACGCTTACGAATATCTCGGGTTTAAGTAAAGTGATTTATGAATTTATGTTCGTAATCAAGGATGTTTGTGATATCTTAAAATTAAAAAACGGTTGAGTTAACCACTAGTCCCCTCTCAGCCGTATCGTTCTATCCCTACTCTAATAAAAAAAGAGAGGTTGAGCAACCGAGTAACAAGCAGTTCTCGTAGAAAAATTTCTGTTCAGACACTTCTATTATGAGTCCATGTGCTCCACATTGGTAGCGTACATGGTAAAAAAAATTGTCGCTGTTCTGGAAGAAAACATTAAATCGAAAAAAAACTTATTGAGTTAGTTATATCAATATGTTCCATATCTCCAACTCTACTGTATAGAAGAACACGTTTATTTTTACAAATTACACTTAAAAACAGTTTTGTACAAACAAACTAAATGAAAAGAGTATGATATTTCAAACATTAGAAAAACTCAAAGTTCAATTAGTCAAAACAAATATTTTTCAGTCAGTGTCTTCTACCAGAACTACGACGAAATATAAAGTTAAAAAATAAATTTATGGAATTAATATTGGATATAATATATATACTTAACCATAATATTTGTTAGTTGCGGTATTTTTTTACCATTCCGCTTCCAACGTGTAGCATATGGCCACCTAATAAAGGTATTTCAACAGAAGTTTTTGTCTGACAACTGTATGTTACTCAGCTGGTCAACCTTTCTTTTGTTTAAGAGAGTAGGGATTAAAGGATAGAGCTAGGACAGGAATGGTGGTTAGCTAGTCACTCTCGCTACGCCCAATTTTTAGCATCGGTTTTTAGACATCACAAACATCCATGCCTACGGTCGAACCGATTGAAAATCAATTTATGAAACTGTGAATACCGAGCCAACGACGTTGACCACAGCACCACGGAACCGACAAATTGATAGTTAACACTTTAAAAGTGAACAATCTAAGTAACTTGTTAAAAAACAAAATAAACTGCTGAAATTAACTTTTTATAAAGTACAGTATTAACTTAACATAAAATTAAAACTTAGAAAAAGTCGCTGATTTTTCCTCGTTATGTATTTGTTTAAACCAAGTGTTTCAAAGTTACTTAAAGGTTCATAGCCGGTCAACTTTTAATTGAAATTCTTGAGGGACCTCTTAAGTAAATAGACACTTTTTAAACGAAGTGGAGTTGAAACAAATGGTTATATTGTACAAAGTTAATTCTCAGTGCAGCTTTTCAAACTGACTTGCATATAAATAGTGTATTTATATTTGCTTCTCAAACTATAGGCCACGGCACCCTGGGGTGCCGTAGAGCTTATTCGGGGGACCGCAATATATTCCAGTAGAACTAAAAGTATTTAATTATGCATATTTTTCCTTTTAAATGTCAAAAGTATAATACTGACAGAACGCATTAAGTCAGTTTATGATGACTTTCTGTTTTAAATTTCAAAATTTAGGTTATTTAACTCTCTACTTCCAGTGTCTTTCAAACTTTTTTTACCTCACGCCACACTGGCGAATGAAGATTTGTTCAGTTGTTTATGAAATAATAAATACTAAAAAAATGTAACGTACATACTTTGTTAATACATATTAATAAAGAAAATCTTAATGTATGTAACAATACACAATATTGTTTTATAAACATACATGATCTTGGTATACAGAAGTGGTATATTTATAATCATTGAGAATGATTCAATTGATTTTGAGAAAGAATTATGTCAAAACGCCTCTCTAAATTTGATGACAAAAAACACCTAGCTTCTCATCTATCATTTTAAGCCGCTCTTGTTTTTTTTGATTAAATTTTCAAGAAACTTTCTAAAAAACCAAAACATCTAAGCTGTGAGTATTAAACTTGTCTTGTACACAGTTTTAATTTGTCTTCATTTGTCACGGCACACCTGAGAATTCTTGCGGCACACAGTTTGGCAGACTCTGCTATACGTATTGGTAGAACGCATGAGGTCATAAGATAAAATGGCTTTGAAAAAAACAGTATTAAGTCATTTTATTGCTATTTTTTATTCTGGCAGAAAACATGAAATGACAATAACTCATAGATACCAAATCTTATGATTTGTATGCCAAAAAGATTATTATTTATAATGTACAAAAATCTTTTTAAATCACGGAAAATTGTACTTGCAAGAGAGAAAAAAAAATAATTTAAAGCCCGCATTGCATAAAAATAAATCTTTTAAAAATAACTTGAGACAAAATAAAACAAGCTAATTCGCTTTTCTAAAACCAAGATTATCTCATTCCTTATTTCGTGACCTTTTTATCTCGATTCATAAAAGCCAGTATCCTAATCCGCGGGTAGCAGATATTAAAAAGAGATGATTTGAGCTTAAGAGGGTACAGGTTTTATCCCATTTTGCAAAAATTTAAATCTAAACCTCTTGAAACGAGTATTTGTTTATACTATTGCACGCCTCTTCCCATGGAAATAGTAAAGTTTTCAAAGATGAGATACTCACATCTCATTATAATTTAAGACGAAATCTTTTCCCACTTCTGTCAAGGCCCAGATAGATACAATATAAATAAACATTCCAATATCGTCCCATTGTTATACAAAATTTAAAATTTGCAGCTGCGTCGGATTACTTTAGCAATTTTCTTTCAATAACTGACATAACGTCACGCTTTAAGGGTTGTCTTAGCCCAGAGTCATTCGTCAAACTCAAGTATTATGATTTATGATAAGATACTGAAAGCGACCGTTAAGGGTGAAGACAAAAAAAACCGCTGCCTGGGTATTTTTCATTGTTCTTGTAATCTGGAAAAATTGTGATGTGACCTGTCGTTGATTTTGTAAAATTTATTCATTACAAATTATTACGTATATTTGAATTATATTTAATATCGGCGGTGTTTTGGGCAATTGATGTAATATTCAAAATGTAATATTTAAAAAAAAAAAAAATTATAAATTATAAAGTATAAAAAATATTAAGAAATACATGTAACTTTCGAAATTTATGGTGCTTATGTAAAATTAAATATACTTGTAATAAATGAAATAAACTATATTCAAAATTAAAATTGTTCAAAATAGAGTAAAAACTGTTTTTATAGAAAAAATAATACGTTAAGAATATTTGAAATACACTCATGTAAATTCCCATGTTTGCAGATACGGGATTACACGTAGAGATTGTCGATAAAATATTGGTCTACATAAAGTGGGGTAGTAAGAATTTGTAAAACTAAAACCAATGTAAAATGATGTTTCCCTTCCAAAAAGTGGTCAATTTATCCTTCTAATTTACATCATTTAGCCGAGACCTGCTCTGCCGTCTTTAAAATGAGATTCAATCATTAACACATTTTCGTATTTTTTGAGTATTAGATCAATTGGCCAAAACACAGTCGATATATAAGGTCGAATATATTCGAATATTGAATAATAGAGTTGGAATCCCTTATCGCATTTCTCAATAGTGAGGAAAACGACTTAAAAGATAAACGATAAACGTTTTTTGCAAAATGGAAAAAAAAACAACCTACTATACCCTCTTAAAACCGATTTGATAATAATTTGCTGACTGTAAAACCTGTAAGCAATTTCTGCCTCCCTGGTATATTATTCGAAACTAGGGCAAATTTTCAGGCAAGATAAAGCACGGTTCTTTGACTGGCCGAGTCTACGCTGATCAGGCGCGCAGAGAGCCCAGTCGGTCGAAATAATCGACTTGTCAAGATCACTACAGGAGAATATCGGTCTGTTTTGAAAAATTTCATTTACACAGAAAGATGCTCAGTTGAAAATTTAATTATAATATCGGGGTATTAAATTTGGATTATTGAGATTTTGTACACTTCCATGTATTTTGTCACTAACGACCCGGGTTTCGCCTTTCGGCATCTTCAGGCATTCGAGCACACGAATGGACTCGAACTCAGTTCAAGTCCATTCGTGTGCTCGAATGCCTGAAGATGCCGAAAGGCGAAACCCGGGTCGTTAGTGACAAAATACATGGAAGTGTACAAAATCTCAATAATCCAAATTTAATATTGAAATTCCATCAAGCACCCTCAGTCGATGTCTTAAATTATATCGGGGTATACTGATAGAAATCATTAAATCATAAAAACAATTTCTGAGATAACCGCATTTAAAGCATTTATTTTATTTCAAAGTACTCTCTCTACCAATTAGAATTTTTTGTAATTTAAAAAGATTTTTTGTTTATTATAAAGAATAGTCTTATTGGCATAAAATTTAGTGTCGATGAGTTATAAAGTATTACGAACATTACTTGGCCGCAGCCGAATTTTAAACTTTGTTTGTCAGTCTAGAATAAATTTCTCCAATTGTCATTTTATGCAAAATAAATATCTTGTCTACTTTTAATAACCGTCGCTAAAATATCAGTTTTGGAATTTACTGAAATTTCATTTCTGGTTGAGTGTGGTAACATTCCTAATGTGACGGTGGCACTCTCACTAGCGGCCAAGTTAAATTGGTACATCTAAAGTCATGTCATACTTTCTGCCAGAATAAAAAAAAATTAGTTATCTTTTCTAAATATTGTATTATTGATGAGATTTAACTTTATGCTTAGAATGATAATTTAAAGTGACGATTGTACGAAAAGTTCGGGACGCGACGACAGAATATTGATCGTTTTCTATGGTTGTCCATTTATAAGCCGGTTGACTGTTGTCTGTCTTAGTCATTGATGATTTGCCTTGTCATGGCGTTCACTTTTATCATTACTAATGCGGAATCGACGTCGTCTTTATCGGTTTATTATTTTCTGTCAGAATAAAAAAATAGCAATATGATTTAACACTGTTGGTTTTTGAAAAACATTATATCCTATGACTTCATGCGTTCTCGCAGTACGTGGAGCGTTAAATTGCAAAATCTTGAAATTTAAAACAGCAAACAAAAAAAACTGCATGTTCACTGAGCACAGGAGAAACAATCTACGTAAGTGAAAATAAAACTGCGGTTTCTCGTGTGGCAATAAAATGCAGAAAACAGCGATGCAATATGTAATGTACTTTGTTGTAATTTGCTGCAGCTCGTGGATCCGGTGACTTCGTCAACCGTGCATAATTTTGTATGCATCTATTTCCCCACTGGGAGTGTTTGCATTGTGCATTTGATTTTCCTAACCTTATATTGCAGTGATTTTATTTGATTTTAAATTGTTTTTTTATATAAATGAGCGAGTCATTTTTTTCTAGATAAGTTTCGTCAATATCTCAAATAAAAAACTTTCGTATTCCACTGGCTTTGCGACTTAATGTGACACGTGTTGCGCCTCTTTAAGAAGCATCTTCAGACAAGAGCGAGTTAACTTTAACTTGTCAAAGCCTATGAGCGTCATTGCAGGCCATTCAATATTTAATTCTAATGTTCTAGTGTAAAATTGTATTGTGCCATCTATCGAAAAGTAGTGAATTCTTCTTCTCGGATCAAATATCGATATTATCGACGTAATCTACAATCTTGAGAAGTGTTGTAGCTTTACGTTTGTAGATGCCACAGAGCTATCACAAATTCGTTTGCACATAAGGTATACATCGAAACAATTGTGGAATCTTGATTTGTAATGTACCATTCGTTAGAAAACTAGTGTGTAAAAATTGATATTGGTTAGTTCGGTAGAGTGACGTAAATTCTGAAATTGTGACGATTCTGTTTAAGTAGTATTAAACATTTTAGTATTAAAATCTCGAATAATTTATTTTATTCGGAATATAGCTGGCACTAAAAAGGTTAAAATATTTTATAAAAATTAAATCCATTTCAGATAGTATATTTATTCGCAATTTAAATCCTTTAATACTGCTATTCACAATAAATTGTCAGGTTAACAGGAGAGTTCTACGTTTCATTTATTAAACGGATCTAACCAACACCTAGAAATTGTTTTATCGTCAGTTTCAAGTAGGGCATCCAATCCTGGACCATCTTTATGAATCCGGGATTTCGGGATTCAGAATTTATCATTAAGTGTAATGTCATGTTTTAAATTGCATATTCAAAATTTTATTTGTGTCAATTATTGCTTCAATTGGACTGCTTATATGATTAAAAAAAATGTTGGCCATTGAAATGACTTTTTTATTTATTGTAAATCTGACAGTCATTTGCAACAATACGAGCTAAAAAAATAGAAATAATGATCAAAATAGTTTTATGTTTTTTATTTATTGTATTTTTCGGGTAAGTTTTACCAGATGCTATTCAAAAATACGACATGCCTTTCAATTCGGCTTTACAATATTGTCATCCATCCATGTAAAAAACAATTTGCATTTTTAAATCGGTTAAGAACGGCTGTAATGTCATGCAAAAAGGAGGATGACCGCAATACACTTTTTAAATTAATTATACGAGTATTATAAAAAACAACTTTGTTTTGATTGAATTGTCATTTATTTGATAGAACTCCATTATAATAGGATAAAATATCAAAGTATTTAGTTATATTAGTTAAATATTAGTTAAGTAATTATGATATCTCTTTCGACTTTACGCCATCGACAGAAATATGTTTAAACTTATTTTAGAAAAACTATATTATTCGTTGAGTTCGCTGCTGGCGATTTTTCAATAAATTATGTTTTTAATGTACGTATGTGCTCTGTTGATAGATCCATCAATTTTTCCATTTGCACTTTATTCCAACATCCTAACATGTAATTGTGTTTATGGTAAAGGAACTTTCTTGGTATTATTAATTAATCTGATTTAAGACATTGACTAAGGGTGCTTGATAGAATTTCAACATCAAATTTGAATTGTTGAGATTTTGTACATTTCCATGTATTTTGTCACTAACAACTCGGCTTACGCCTTCTGGCATCTTCTGGAATTCGAGCACACGAGTGAACTCGACTAATTAATCGTTAAAGTAAATGCGTTGAAATTTTATTGACTATACGTAATTGCGTAAACTTCTTATAATGGTTTAAGAAACGTTGATGAATTAATGTTTTTTTTAGCCATTACGGAGATTATTGCCTTGATTATATCTATTAATTTCCAATTGTTCTAAGAAATTCAGCCTAAGGCTTACCGGGGTTGAATTAGATGCCATGTGGTGTGATTCTTTTAACAGGTGGTTTACGTATTGACAATCTGTTTTTTTTATTATAAAAAAACTATGTGCACGAACAAACCGAGGTACACGCTGTAGTTAATCACGACGTATTTAATTTGAAATATGGGATCCCGGGACTTTGGCTCCTGGATCGCGAGATTGGCAGCCCTAGTCACAAGTTTCTCGCAGTCCTTCTGTTTGCCTGGTCGTCTAGACTGAGGATAAATCGAATTTATGATTGTTTAACGTTGTCACACAATATTTTTCTCTTTTTTTATGTCCGCCTGATGCACGATGGTCGATTTGTTTTCCGCCAAATCTTGGACGCCCGGATAAACGGACACGTCGGCCATGTCCGGTTAATCTAATTCTGTCTGTTTGTCTATGGTTCGGTATATTTGAGGTAGACTTAATCAGGAAAACGCAAATATTGTATTATTGTCTATGTCAAAACAAACATGCGGTAAATTTGATAAGCCATATTAAATCTATAAAAACAGCGACATTTTTTTAAGCATTTCAATAGTGTTGACGGCTTTGTCACAGTATAGTGAGGTTATACTGACAGTAGGCATAAAAACAAGTTTTGAGATAATCGCATTTAAAGCACTATTTTTTTTTTAAGTTTTCTCTCTCCCAAGTACAATTGTTTGTTTTTTTAAAAGATTTTTTGTACAATATAAAGAATAATGTTTTTGGCATACAAATCATAAGATTTGGTATCGATGAGTTATAGTCATATCATGCTTTTTGCTAAAATAAAAAATACCAATATGACTTATTACTGTTTACTTGTTCAAAATCATTCTATCCTATGATTTAAGGCATCGATGTTAGTGAGTTCCCTCCCACTCATCAGATTCTAAAAACGAGGCGTAACGAGAAAAAATTAGCTAACCTTTAGTGCTTACATAGGTCTATCAATCTATCCCTACTATTTTTGGAAAAAATAGATGTTGAGCAACTGAGTAACAAGCCGTTCTTATAGAACAACATGGATCAAAAAAATGTGTTGGTCAAAAAAATTAAAAAAAAACTAATAAGAGCTAAAAACTAAATAGAAGAGCGGTTTATTTCTGTCAATTTGTTTTATATCATATATATAAAAAAATTAATAGCCTTCCGGTGTAGTCTGAAGATTATTAAATAAGTGAAACACGTGTTACATTTAGTAACTCAGTCAGTGGAATAACTGAGTTATTAATTTTAATTTTAAAATAAAAAATATTTTTTTCAAACTTACCGCCGAATCAGTAAAAAAAAGACTTTATCATGGTAAATGACCTAAAAGTAATTCAGTTTGGCCCATATAGACAGTATCCAATGAAACATTTAGCAGGTTTCCACCTAATTGGCAGAGTAATGTGCAATTTCGTTTGTTTCGCGCGGGGGTAACGGCAGTACCGAACGGAATTACCCCGAACCGCGGGCGTCGCTAACGGTCTAACGGATCGACGTTTCGGGTAACGGATGGCCGCAACGGGTGCGTCGTTACAGCGAGTCGTTACTGCCGCGACCAGATCGTGATCTGAATTATAAACGCGAAGCGAAACAACATTACGAAAAAATGCCATTTTTTTTGTTTGTTTTGTTTTGCTTTTCCTACACAGAGCAAAAGGCAGTGCATTTGGTATGCAACAGTGTTTTGAAAACACGGTGCCAGAACAATTCGCAACCTAAGACATAATCATGATAATAATAATACTATAACAATATTCACCTTTTTAGTGGCAGAAAAATTTCACTAGGTGGACACTTCGCTACATCGCTTTCATGATTTTCGAAAAGTGACTCAACATTTTTAGCCAAACAATTTATATGGGACGGATAAATTTATATTATTACTGTCTGTCTAATATTGAATCAAATATCACCTCGTATTTATATTGAATCGTATTTATATTTATACTGAATAGCGAAGGAATTCGTTACTTCGTGACATTTTTTCTTGTGGTGTATTTGCATATTGTGGGAAGCTTTTGACAAATCTCATTACCCATAAGCCACACTGTCTCTTCTACAGTAACTTAACCTTTTTAGTGCCAAGAAATTTTCAATAGGTAGACATTTGTAGGCCAGATATTTTTGGAATAAAATAAATCGCTTAAAAAATATGAAACAGACATAAAATGATGTACATTTGTGAACATTTACCAAATCAATACGTTTTTTGAGATTTTCATAAATATTTTCCTACTATAATGATAAATATTATTACAAACGTAATCAGGTTACAACCTTACTACCACTTTTCACAAACTATAGTTTTTTAACGAACGGTAGGTACATTTCCAAGCAAGGTTCCACACATAATGACACATTAAATTGTTTGCATGTGTAGCTTAATTTGTGTTAACCCTATGGCATCTTCAAGCGTTAAACCACAACACTTATTAACGTTGCAGATTATATCGATATTTAACGTGAGGAAAAAAACCACTTTTCGTCAATAGATGTCACTACAAAATACGCTACAAAAATCAAAATAAATATTTGACGGCTTGCTATGATGACAAGAGCTTGCGAATTAACTCGTCAATGGTCTGACGCTGAATACAAGCTTTGGCGAGTAAACTCGCTCATGGCATTTCGAGGATAACTTGTGATAAATTCAGTATTTTTCAATGCCAATCCGAGGTCAAACGATAACGTTAAAACCAGTTTCATGTAAATGTTTAACTTTTTTTATTCAAACAACATGACGTCTCTCTATAGATAGTGAGAAAAATAACATTTTATATTATTACTGTAATATTTCAAAGTCATAATATCGTAGTACGAAGAGCGTTAAATTTCATATATTTTGACAGTTAAAACAGAAAGCCATCTAAGACTGACTTAATGCGTTCTGTCAGTATACCCTCGATAGTATATTTTATTTATATGAAGTCCCGAGAGGTGAAATGGACCAAGTAATAAAAAAGTGGAACTTTATTACATCAATTTTTATGCTGCCTAATGTAACTTCTAAAGAAAATACTTTTGCTGCATTTATTGGGTCAATAACTATTTCAACTTTTAGTCAGTAATTAATCAAAATGGTTAGCTACTGATTCGATAAATGTTCAGTATATACGTGGGTATTCAATAAAATAAACGGTCAGTAATTTATATAAAATGGTCGTTTATTAAAGTCAGTTTTTTAATTAAGCCTTAACTTACCTAACCTTTATTTATTTGGCAATTACTTACTGACCAATTATTATTTCTTGCTGATCATTTATGGAAGTTGTACTGATCAAATGATTAGTTGTCTTTAATGACTTTATGACATGTAGAATAACAAAAGGGATTTAACTCATTTTTTTTCGTAAATATCACTTGGTTCAGTTCACTTCTCATTGGTTTATAATATTTCTTTAGTACGCAGGTTCTGCGAAATTCGTCGTTGAAGAATTCTTTAGATGGGATTTTCCGTTACCCCATCTCGTATATCACCTCGCGGTCACGTCCTATGAAATATACGTTTGTTATTGTATTATTTGCCTTTTTTGTGTTCTTTCGTTTTTGGAGATTTATTTTCAGGGAGTGTCGCGTTGCCAAAGAGGTGAGTCAAATATAAAAATAGAATTTGTTTGAAATAAAGGCAATTATGAGATTGTTATCTCTGCCACCTCAAAAGTAACGTGGATTTCATATTTAATTTGTTTATGCTGAGTCATCCGTTGTAGTATTATGTTTTACCAATGCAAATGGTGTTGAAATTGTCATTTTCTTTTTTTTGAGCATATTGACTCTTAATGTAGGTATCTCGACAGAAGTTTTTCTTCAGTTGCTCAACTTACTTCTCTTCAAAGAGAGTCGGGATAGAAGGATAGGTCTAAAATAAAACTAGTGGATAGCTGATCGCTATCTCTATGTACCGATTTGAGGAATTTCAATATTTTTATTCTGTTGCTAGTGCCGTAATTCTTCGTTTCGGTATGTGCCTTACTGTTATTGCAGAAATTTTGTGATTTTTAAACCATCTCTGCTCCAAATGCGGAGAATATGGAGAATTGCTTGTTATTTAACATCTCATTATTTGAAGATACGAGAAATAGATGGATAGACCAGGACAAGTGGTTAACTAATCGTTCTCGCTACGCCCCATTTTTAGGATCGCATGGGAGGAAGGGAATTTAAGACATTCTAAGCATCTATTCCCACGATCAGGAGTCCATAAATCGTTAAATAAATTTATGAAACTGTCGGTACGGGGACTTGAACCCGAGACAAGCGTAACCGTAGCCAACGACGTTGCCCGTAACGTAACACAGACCCGACTACGTTAATTATTATACATAAAGTGGCATTTGTTTAATAAATAAAGATTGTTTACACTGTTAGTGTTCTTGTCAAAAGAAAAGCCAAATGTGCAATACTCCTACATGGTCGCGACCTCCGTCTATCGCAACAACTTCGTTTCCTTTGACAATCTTTCGCCACTTGCCCTCCGCTGCTATGAGCGCTATCGGTAAAGAGGTTGGTTGCTCCAGCGAGTCGGGGCTCTTCCACGTCCCATTCTGTCTTCGACCTTTCCTGTGACGATAAGTGTCTCAAGATTGTCGAATAGTGATGCACAACGCTGCGGATTTGTGAAATGTGATATTCGAGGAAAAGTTTTGTTTTGGAGTATTACGTCGCGTCAGCGAAATTGATAATAGTTATTAAAGAAAAAGATTCCATAAAATGTCACTTATATCAAGTCATCACACATGATATTCCTGAATACGAGATTGTAAAAAGAAACAGTCTTCAAACGTAAGAATTATCCAACGAGTCGCCGAGTCACTAAACACCCTCCCGAATGTTTTTAGGGTTAACAGTAAATCACGAAAAACTGTTAAAAGCAGTACGATAGTCTTACGGTGTATACCTAAAAGTAAAATATTTTTTTACAATGTCGTTTTCTTTGAGCGCGTTGCCCTGTAAAGCGGGTAACCAGGGTACGTAATAGGACGAAATTTAAGACTTGTAACTGGAAAAATTCATAGATCTATTGATGGAGCACATTAGTACATCGAAAAATTATTTATTGGAAAATCGTCAGGAGCGTGTTTAGCGACTCAGTGACTCAAATGCGATTTTTAGAAAACACAATATGACAACTAAGCTGAAATAAGAAGAGTGAAAAACGATTCCAGAATAAAGAAAAAGCACTATCAGTCTGTCGCTATTCGCTGAACGTGAAACATCTACTGATCGAAATACGCCTTTTGCCTATGACGTCATTATACTTGCTGTTACGTCACCGTGTTATTTTAAAACGCAATAAAGTTAATAAAATCCCTTGTCACATGAAGAATTCAATACAATCTCCTTCGGAAGGGCACTTCACTCCTTAAACGGTATCCGGAATGCATGAGGGTCGCAGGGAGGAGGGTTACGCGAACTGTCATTTCATTACGTATATCATTGGAAACATTCTTGACCCGATCGGTTTTCTGTGAGCCCGGTAGCGATTTTAGATTAGGGCGTAACGATTTATTAGTTGGTTACGTCGAGGGTATTTTGGTTGTTTGATTTTCTATGAGGTAATGAATATTACGTTTGTAATACTTTTTTAAAACCATCAGAACTGGTTTTGATCATCGTGAGCATTATCATCGGTTGATACCGATCACCACGAGCGAACCGGTCCTGATTGTTACACAAAATGTGGTAGTCGTTCAATTTATATTTAGGGTCTCGCTTCCGATCAATTTCCCTTTTCATCAATGCTCATTATGCATCTTTCCCAATTCGAATGAAGACAAATTCGCTTCATTTGGAAACCATTTGTTTCTAAATAAACATTCTTTCGATATGACGAAAAAAAATCCTGCGCTTAAATGACAAGAATTAGTATCAAACATTAGATAAATAAGTAATAATAGAAACCAAAAGATACAAATTTCAGCTTATTTGGACCATATTTTATATCGCAGTGCTGATTTTAATATGTCACTTTTTTTGGCGGAAAGACATTATACTTTATTTTTATGTCGCTTAGAATAATATATGTTACATAATATCGCAGTGTTTGACTGTCTCTTTTTTTAGAATGTGTTTTTATCACTTTGTCGACAATTTCATTAAAATTATGATAAATTTACCGATATAACACAAAAATTTAATAATAATCTGTATTTTCTCATTTTGTCAGGTAATTGGACATCAGCCATACTGCCATCTGTATCACTAAACCTCAATTGCCAATTTAAGAACTAGGTAAATACAATTTATTATCATTCCTTGTTAAATTTAACATATTTTCGATGGATTTTGGCGGCAACTTAATAAAAATTCATTTTAATTATAAAATTATTTTTTTTATTATTCCACTCGCTGTATTACTAAATATGACACGTGTTTCGCCTACGAGACCATTTATATATAATTAAATGTTATTAATTATTACAAGGTGTATCAAGCAATTGGTTCAAGAACTATGGCAAGAATTTACATGTAATCAAACAAATCGAAATTAAACAGTATTAAAATGTTAAGTACCTCTTACAAAGAAATACATCAATACGTGTGAAATCAAATATTAAGGCTCATTTAAAGTCAAATTCTTGTGAGAAACCGGTGTCGTATGAGAAGACCCCGGATCAAAGAGAGGCGAGCGGCTGGTTATCCGGAGTCCTGGAAGGGCTGATCTCAGACAAACACCATTTCAGATCCGGTTAAAAAACTTATTTATTTTCCATTCAAGATGCAGTGGTTTAACATTACACAAATATATAAATCTTAACACATAAAATTGATTCTACATTTACATTTACTTAGCAACTGAATTTACTTTAAGTTATAATACAAATAACACAACGAATTTAAATTAAATCCAACGCAAATCAAAACACAAAAACAAACAAACAGTTCACATCGTCACATCACCTTCGTCGCGACGAGACCTCGTTCGTCCGACTCGGCAGCTCGTCATCGACTGTCTACAAAAATTCAAAAAAACTCCGTGCAAAGTTGGAGCTACCCTTTTCCGTAAAAATGGACTCGTCCAGCGGCCGAAGCCGGGGGGCATTTTAAAGCCTGACAACAAGAAACAGCGTCTTCTGCGAAATATTGCTGTTTGCCGCAGGCCGATTTCAGTTCAGGACAGTAATGACACTTATACTTAAGAAAAACCAGGATGTGTCACGTATTATGTTAAATAGAATTAAAAGTTGCTTAAGGTCATACGTGTTTCGTCTCTTTGAGAAGCATTTTTAGACTAACAATATCGTAATGTTATTTATTTCCAAAGTTAACCAGAATTAACTTAACTTAAAAATAAAAGGGTGTCATTTTTACTATAAAATTAAAATTGATTGCTCTTTTATTCCACTAGTTGCATAACTAAATATAACAAAACGTCCAGTAAAATTAAACAATCCCACTCCACGGTTCATTTTTAAGTTAAAAATTAGAATATTTGTTTATATTCGAAATAAATAACCTTACAATATAGCTTAGAGTTTGAAGATGCTTCTCAAAGATACGAAACACGTGTCACATTTAGTGACTAATTTTAACTTTATTTCACATTATATGACACTGGTTTCACAAAAGAATTTAACCTTGAATGTGTTCCCTCCTCCCCACCCATCTGATCCTCACGTTGCGTAGCAAGAGTGATTAGCTAAACACTAGTCCTGTCCTAGCCCTATCCTTCTATCCCTACTCTCTTCGATAGTGAGAGGTTGAGGAACTGAGCAACAAACAGTTCTTATAGAAACAAATTCTGTTGAGATACTTCCATTAGGAGGCCACGGATATGGAAAATAAATGTTCGCGATGAGCGAAACTAGTCCAGATCATCATATAAATTTGGGAGAAGTACTAAATAAATTTAGTTTTATTTTTTAAATACAATGCTTTTCCGCCAAGAATTGACAGTTAACACCTTAAAAGTGATTAATTATTATGAGTTTAAAAAAATAATAATACTCAAGGAAGACTTTTGGTTAAACTGTATAGCAAGCATCGCAAAGGGCGCGCGCCGGGATGAAAAACCGAATAATGATTCGGCGCCTGCCGCCGTACGTGACGCCGAACCAGATAACCATTTTCGAGGGGAAGGCAAAGGACGCCTTATATAATGAGAGACTGCTCGACGTGACGTTGCATCGGATGCAAGCGGATCGAGCGACAGTAATACTCTCCGGATCTCACGTTTTTTTTAGATCGGAAATAGGTGCAACAAAAAGTTGTGCCCATTATAATGGAGGACCTAGAGGTCTGCACGGGATCGGGCCATTACCCGGGCCGGCTGTAATATATATTAAATTTTTATTTAAATTAAATTTTAATATAAAACTAGTTACCGTACCCGTCATAGATGACGGTATTTAAATTGAAATATTGAATGTTTAAAGTAGCTACTAGCTAGTAAGTCGGAACTGTGTGTGCATTGCATAAAATTTTATTTTATACATCCACCGCTAACTCATACACCATGAGAAAATTTCATATCTACATGTGATACGTAATAATAATAAAACGTCTACTGAGCGGTCTAGGCTATTATATATAAGATGTTTCGAACAATGTTCAGGTCAGCCATAACGTCGGCGGAGTACTTTGTGGGTGTTTTCATGTTTTTCAATTTTTGTTGAGTTCAGTATTAAATTGTTCTACCCGTATATGCCATTCAAGTACATTATGACTAAATCATTTGGTTGGCTTCGTGGTGCAGTGGATGTCTCGGGTTCATGTCACGGTACGGACAGTTTCATAAATTGATTTATAGATTTTTTCTCGTAGTCGTGAATGTTTGTGATATCTAAAACTCCCTCCCACCCATCCGATCCTAAAAAACGAGGCGTAGCCAGAGCAATTTTCAACCACTAGCTCTTTCCTAGGCCTAGCCTTTCTGTCCTTAAAAGGCTTAGCAACTGAGTAACAAGCAGTTTTCTTATAAAAACTTCTGTTGAGATACCGTTTGAGAAGACCCCGGATCGAAGAGAGGCGAGCGGCTGGTTATCCGGAGTCCTGGAAGGGCTGATCTCAGACAAACACCATTTCAGATCCGGTTAAAAAAAACTTATTTATTTTCCATTCAAGATGCAGTGGTTTAATATTACACAAATATATAAATCTTAACACATAAAATAGATTCTACATTTACATTTACTTAGCAACTGAATTTACTTTAAGTTTTAATACAAATGACACAAACGAATTTAAATTAAATCCAATGCAAAATCAAAACACAAAAACAAACAAACAGTTCACATCGTCACATCAACTGTCGCGACGAGACCTCGTTCGTCCGACTCGGCAGCTCGTCATCGACTGTCTACCAAAATTCAAAAACTCCGTGCAAAGTTGGAGCTACCCTTTTCCGTAAAAATGGACTCGTCCAGCGGCCGAAGCCCGGGGCTTCTTAAATGCCTGACAACAAGAAAGAGCGTATTCTGCGAATTATTGCTGTTTGCCGCAGGCCGATTTCAGTTCGGGACACTAATGACACTTATACTTAAGAAAAACCAGGGTGTGTCAAACCCCCATACTTCTAGTGTCCATGAACTGAGTTCGGACAGCGTAGCAATAATCACACAAAACAAGATACAATATACAATAAAGAACACAAAAAAAATCAAGTCTTAAAAACACACGCGTGGCAGCGCGTCGGTCGTCACACACGAGGCCACAACACAGGTCATGTCGCGATCGGCATCACAACGGGCGGTGGTGCAATTTTCCTACGCCAACAGGCGTCCTGTTCCTATCCCAGGAAGGCATCCGCAGCGTCCTCGCTCGGTGGGGCAGGTGTGTCGGCAGCATCTCCTCTTCACAGGCAGACGGCCTCATCTTCTCCCGAGAAGGCATCCGCAGCGTCCTCGCTCGGCGGGGCAGGTGTGTCGGCAGCATCTCCTCTTCACAGGCAGACGGCCTCATCTTCTCCCGAGAAGGCATCCGCAGCGTCCTCGCTCGGCGGGGCAGGTGTGTCGGCAGCATCTCCTCTTCACAGGCAGACGGCTCTCATCTTCTCCCGAGAAGGCATCCGCAGCATCCTCGCTCGGCAGGGCAGGTGTGTCGGCGGCATCTCCTCTTCACAGGCAGACGGCCTCATCTTCTCCCGAGAAGGCATCCGCAGCGTTCTCGCTCGGCGGGCAGGTGTGTCGGCAGCATCTCCTCTTCACAGGCAGACGGCCTCATCTTCTCCCGAGAAGGCATCCGCAGCGTCCTCGCTCGGCAGGGCAGGTTTATTAGCGTCTTCTCGTCTTTACAGGCAGCATGGCAGGCAAAACGGCCTCCGGGTCGCAAATCTACCAGCCACAGTAGGCCTCACTCGTTGAAGACAAAACAGGCACAGCAGGCCTCACAGGTTGCAAATATAACAGGCACAGCGGGCCTCACGGATTGCAAACAAACAGCCACAGTAGGCGTCACTCGTTGACAACAAAACAGACACAGCAGGCCTCACAGGTTGCAACTCTAACAGGCACAGCGGGCCTCGCGGATTGCAAACAAACAGCCACTGTAGGCCTCACTGGTTGAAAACACAACAGGCCCAGCAGGCCTCCTAGGTCAGCGCGAACGACTTCAAGAGCGGCTAGTCGAGAAGTAGGGCTTCGTGAAAAGTAACAGAGGCCAGGCACCTTTCACCGACGACTCCCGCCAGTTTCGCCTTTGAAGCTGGGGTTTCATAGTAAGACGCCGGGAAGCTGACTGGTTGTCTGGTCCCGATCTTGAAGTCCACCTTCAGGGCAGGGTCCGGATTCTTAGTGTGCGTTCGGCGATTTGAAATTCTTGAAGTTACGTTAAAATTCGGTTGGGCGCCATGAACCACAGTTCAAAGCCACTGCATCTTCAGAGCATGAGTCTTCAGGGGGTGAATCCTGAGGTGTCACAAACCGTCAATGGCCCCACGTTGGGCGCCAAAATGAGAAGACCCCGGATCGAAGAGAGGCGAGCGGCTGGTTATCCGGAGTCCTGGAAGGGCTGATCTCAGACAAACACCATTTCAGATCCGGTTAAAAACTTATTTATTATCCATTAAAGATGCAGTGGTTTAACATTACACAAATATATAAATCTTAACACATAAAATTGATTCTACATTTACATTTACTTAGCAACTGAATTTACTTTAAGTTTTAATACAAATGACACAACGAATTTAAATTAAATCCAACGCAAATCAAAACACAAAAAACAAACAAACAGTTCACATCGTCACATCAACTTCGTCGCGACGAGACCTCGTTCGTCCGACTCGGCAGCTCGTCATCGACTGTCTACCGAACAAAAAAACTCCGTGCAAAGTTGGAGCTACCCTTTTCCGTAAAAATGGACTCGTCCAGCGGCCGAAGCCCGGGGGCTTCTTAAATGCCTGACAACAAGAAAGAGCGTATTCTGCGAATTATTGCTGTTTGCCGCAGGCCGATTTCAGTTCGGGACACTAATGACACTTATACTTAAGAAAAACCAGGGTGTGTCACGTTATTACGAGTTTATATGCTCCACAAAAGAAGCGGACATAGTAAAAAAATGTATGTTTGCGATGTCTTAAATTCCGTCACATAAATTCGATTCTAAAAACGGAGCGTAACGAGATCGATAGCTAATCACTAGTTCTGTCCTATCCCTAATCTCTTCTTAAGTAAACGGTTGTCGTAGAAAAACTTCTTACACGTTCTAATAAGTGAAGAACGTTTTATTGAATACTGTATGTTCACCGCTAGGGGTATTCGCCACACTTTGGGAGACACCGCTCTAGATTGGCTCATAAAACTATGAAAGACGAAACACCGAGGCGTGCGTTTCATGGCGCCGGGGCAAATAAATTTCGGCACTGTACGCATTTATCATTTCGTTTATTGCAGTTCCTGCGCCGCAGGTCCCTTGCAAACTCGCACAAAAGCCGCAGCCGCTGCCCGGAGCAATACCGGAATGAGAAATCAATATGATAGAAAAAAGGCAACTGCTGTCATTGTGATCGAGATACGATACGAAAAGTAAAATAGTTCGAGGCTATACTGACAGAACGCATTAAGTCAGTTTTTGATGATTTTCCGTCTTAAATGTCAAAATGTGTGCAATTTAACTCTCTATATACTGGTGGAACGCATTAAGTCATGGGATATAATGCCTTTAAAAAAAAACAGTATTAAGTCGTACTGTTATTTTTTATTTTTGCATTATCGACGCCAAAATCTTAAGATTAGTATTGCAAAATGATTATTTTTTATAATGTACAATCTTTTTAAAAAACAAACAATTGTACTTAGAAGAGAGAGAGAGGGTACTTTTAAAAAAATGCTTAAAACGCGATTATTTGAGAACTTGTTTATTGAAAGTTATAGTTAAATGATCCACTTACATGGACTAAAACGTTAAATGTAGTTGATAGCTAATTCGACATAACGCCATTGTTAGAATTATCCTTAAACTTATTTTAGCTCAGCTATATATATATACTGTTAAGAAGATATATACAATATTATGACATCTCACGTATTCAAATATTGTAATATTTATTTAAAATTAAATTATTCAAGATATTAATTGTGTTTTTGGAAAAGGAACTTACAGGGTCTTATTAATTAGTCATTAAAATGAATGCGTTGAAATTTTATTAATTATACTTAATTACATGCGCTTCATATAATTGTTTAAGTAAATGTGATGAATTTATGTTTGTTTGGTCATTAAGAGTCTTGATTATGTCTATTAATTACCAGTTGTTCTAAAAAAATTATCTGAGGTTCTTATCTCTATTAATCGATATAATCAAGACAATTAAACATCAAAAAATGAAAATAAATACAGAAAATGATAGTAATTCTGTTCAAATATATGATAGACAGTGATTCAATAATAAAAAGATAATAAATATCAATTTTGGGCTGATTCCGATGCAAGTAAACTCGCTTTCTGGTAACGGAATTGCTTTTGCTCGCATTTCGTTCACACTGAAATACATCTTCGATTTCTATACGACCCTAATACTTTTTTCACTCATGACGAGCGAAAATCCGCTATGACAAATTCGATAGGACGTGAGTGTAATGATAAAGGTTTCAAATCGTGTTCAAGCCAAAGAGAGACAAGTATTTCATGAAGAATTTTTCCTGATATATCATCAATGTACTGGCAGATATTGCTAAATGGCTTACAATTAAATGCACGTTTATATAGATCATATTCACTTTTATTAAAATAGTTTTAACTTACGACATATACGTTCAACAAAAAACAAATTCTTTCACTAAAAATAAAGTGATCCCACATAATAAAATATATTTAAACATTGAAGAAATATATTACACATAGATAAAATAGTTTTCACTCAATATAAACACTCACACTTTGAAATCGATTGTTGCACGAAGCTGTAATGAAATGTTACTTATTCTTCTACCCTATTTTAGGCTCCACAATGCATGAAGTTGCAGATTTACGAAACATAATACTTGTCATTATTTATGTCAGAGTAATCGACATGAAGTTGCAGACTTACCAAACGTGATATTTGTCGAATGAAAATATAAATTAATAATAACATAAATTTAACGTACTTGAAAATACAGTCAGCGAAATCAAGGATTCTGCATACGTAACGATAAAGGTGAACGCTCTGAAAAGGCAATTCATGATGACTAAAGCAGAACACAGACAGCCAACGACAGTGTATATATGAACAAAGAAGCAAGGATCGGATTCGTTATGTCATCATCCGTTGAACTAAAGGCATCTCCCTGAAACTGTAAATCTCGTCAAGCATAGAAAAATAATTGTAGTTATATTCCTTAAACTTCTGGGTTGCCATCCGTATTGATTCATCCACCAAAGTACTTTTACAGTAGAGATTTATGTCTACTAGATTATTAAATAATTAAATTTAATTAATCATTTTAGTAGGTAGTATTTTATAAGATAGTCTGAACTAGTTAATCAAAGTAATTCATAAAGTCGTGTTAATTTAAGGATTAATTATCTTTCTAGCGAGACCATTCCGCGAATTAATTTTCTCGCCTCTTTTAAATCGTAAAATCTGCATAATTATGTACGGCACAAACTACAGGGTGTTTCGAACTCGCTCAGCTGCGCCCCCAGCCTCATCTTTCCCCCATATCGCGCGGCCTCAGGCTATGACGTCATTCGACGAGGGGCTGAGTTCTCGAGCTCAGCTGAGATGGTCCAGGATTATTTTGTGACATTTGTCGTCATCGGTGGGCTGACATTACGTTAACAAGGGGCTCGCTCAATCTTCAAACTATTTGCTGTGTTCAAGGAAAGTGGTGGATTTTTTTATAACTCTTATACAATTAATTATACGAAATAATTATTAAAGCCATCAATACACAGTATACATATTTTTAACATGTCCTCTCCCAATGTCGAGCATATGGACTCCTAATGGAGGTATCTCAATAGAAGTTTCCCTACAAGAACTGCCCTTTACTCAGTTGCTCAATTTTTTTCAAAGGAAGTCAGGAAAGAAGGCTAGGACAAGATTACTTTGTCCTCCTCCATCCACCACCGCTTTCACATCCGTTAATTTTATAAAGCAGTATCCAGTGGCGTAACAAACGTTAAGCGTATTTACAGTTTTTTCCTTCGATTGAGAGTGTCTTTAGAGTAACCGCTCAAGACATGGTGGCGTGCACTTAAGTGTGCAAAAAATCAATCTTTCCAGATAAATGAAAAGCCTCTATGAGTTGAGTTCTACCAGCTCGCAATTTTTTTAAAGGCCTCGTAATTTGCCTGGCTAAGACAGGACTATGTCACTAAATGTACTTATATTATGTAACAGTACACAATATACATTTAAATAATTAACCCTTCCTGTACTCATGGTGTAAGATTGCGTTACTTCGGCCATTAAACCTTTAAAATATCTGTGAAATTGGACACACACAAAATTTAGAATGTATGTATGCAGAAAATGTATTTCAGGTTTTACACTGAAAATACGACATAAAAAAATTACTTAAAACTATATAAAACCATATTTCACTCTTTGAAATTATCATTTCTCTTTGTAAATGCAGGTTTTACATTCTGAAAAAACAGGAAGGTTAATATAAGATAATGTGGACATTGAGATTTTGTACACTTCCATGTATTTTGTCACTAACGACCCAACTATATCCCGTCAAACCAAAATCACTGGTATTTCTAAAAGTTGAAAAGCAATAAGGATTAGGACGATTTCCGAAATTTTAACTCAGGTATCGGTGTGGCTCTCAGACGTATAATGTATTGCCTCGTAAATGATATTTGTCGCGTTTGTATCTTCTATATAAGCGTTAGACACTGTTTACTGTCTCTCAGTTCGAGTCCATTCGTGTGCTCGAATGCCTGAAGATGCCGAAAGGGATTTTTAGAAGTGTAAACAGGAAGTCGATGTAATATAAGATAAGGTAACTAACTTATAAATTAACGTTAGTATAAAATATGCGTCGTTTACAATAAACTGAGTTAACTGAGCTAAACGAAAGAGCACGGGATTGAAACTGAAGTTCTTCTTAGTAAATGATGGTACAAAATAATAAATATTACGAACTGTCCTTCTCAAAACTGTGTACAACTACGTTATAAGAAAAAATAAATCACGTTTGAAGTCAGAATGATAATCAAAAGAGCATCGTAAGCAAAAACATTGCAGTGATCTAAAGACATCTGGAAGTTATATAATATATTATATTCAATATTGTGAAACTATAGACAAAAAAAGGCTAGGTCTGTTTTATTATGGACCTGAAATTAGTGTATTGTTAAAAAGAAATATAAGTATGATATTTAATAGTACATTTTAAGCCATTTTCAAAAATTGCAATAAGGTACTGATGAGGTATTTCATCTAAGAATAAATATTGTCTTTTCTTTCAACTTTTACAAGGGGCTCGTTCGAGTCACTCTGATTTCCCTTCAGCTCACCCCTACTGACTTGACGTATAGAAGACGGCGTTTTGTATATGTCATATATTATATACCGTCGTATACTTAAGATTTTATACCGATGTGATACTAGCATCATATAAATGATTACGTTTTTATTTATTTATTTTTTTGTTTATATTTTACGGAGTTTTAACATGTGTTAGATTACAATTAGGGATCTGTACCATTCGTCATTACCAGCTGTTTGGATATTGAATAGAATATCTTAAGCTAATCGAATAGTTTCTAAAGAATGAAAATAATATTAAATACTCGATTTGAACAATTAATAGCATAACATTATATAAACACACATTCCAATAACGTTCCATTGTATTTTAATATTTAAAATGAGCAACAACTGCGTTGGATTACTAAAAGTGTTGTTTTTTCAATTACTTTAACAATTTAAAAAGTTTTTAAATTGATTCATTCGTCAAACTCAAGTATTATGATGAGATATCGGAAGCGTCGGAGTTGGGTGAAGACAAAAAAAAAACCCAGTACTTGTGATGTGATCTTTCGTCGATTTTGTAAAATATGTCATTAAAATAATTACGAATACTATTCGAATAGTTAAAAAGGGCCGAATATATTCGAATATTCGAGTTGGAATCCTTAATATTATGGCACTAGTGTGCATTATCAGATTATGAGATACATGAAATAATTGAGATGCTTAGAAAGATTATACGTTAAGTCGATGTAATCCTAATCTGTAAGCAAAAAGAGATATGTATCAGTATGATAATGAAAGTAACCGTGATGAATTTTGATTAGCTTGCAAGTAGATTCTTGAATACTAATGAGGTACAAATGATAAGCATCGACATGCAGATAGTAAATTGGAGTAACACGTAATTTTAAAGTCGGTGTTTTGGCCTATTGATGTAACCTTCAAAAATACGAAATTGAGTTAATGATAGGATCTCATTGTAAAGACGATAGAGAAAATAATCGACTAGTTTTTGGTAGGGAAAAATCATTTTTTATTGGCTTTATTTAGGTTTAAAATTTTGACCCCCCCACTTGATGCACATCACCATTATATCGACACTCCCTACGTATAATATCGTACCTGCGAGCATGAGAATTTACAGGAGAGCATTTCAAAGATTCATAACGCAACTCACCACATAATGGTTTCAATAGAAAACAGTTTTGACTCTCTCCAGAACAATTTCAATTTTTTTTACCATGTCCGCTCCAAATGTGGAACGTATGGCCACCTAATGGAGGTATTTCAAAAAAATTTTTCTGAGAGAACTGGTTGTCACTCGGTTGCTCAACCTCTCTTTTCAAGTAGTGATGGAAAGATAAGACTAAGGCAGGAATAGTGGTAAGCTTATCGCTAAAAGATCAAATTTGCCGACAACCTTGCTTCCTTTTTATTTGAATTTTTAAAGTTTTGTATATTTCCGTATTATTATAATGACTCTAATCTTAATTCTGAAAATAATCTCATAAACAATTCCAAACTCGTAGGATTTTGCAATTACAGGTGGTAATATAAACCCATTATCATTAAAACGTAATTGGGGAAAAAATACATACAGATGTGTACTGATTTAAATTTTTCCTTGTATGTAAAGCGATACAAATTAATTACTTACTGTCAGTTCGAGTTTATTCATGTACTCGAATGCCTGATGATTTAATTCCTTAAAAGTATCTCAAAGAACTTGCAAGTAAAGGGTAATTTTCTTTGTAAGCGAAGCTAATCATTTCACTATTTGACCTATCTAAAGTGTATCTCATTTCCCGTTTTCATCAGCAATGGACCGTTCCAATGGCGTACGATTGGCCAGTAATGGCGTATACATTTCCCGGCAGCTTTATTGGGCAATTTGGTCGCCATTTTTATGACCAGAAGGCTTTCCGGGCTGGCAGCTATCAGGTAGTGCCGAGAGTCCGACCAGGGGATGAGAAATTGTAAGGGGGTGAAGATGCCGATGGTCGGGTACACATCCGATAATATTGCCTTTACTTGAATTAAACGAGGGTAATGGCTGCTGTTTGAAGTGGACAACTGTCCATTAATTTTACAGTATTAAGGTAGCATGAGTCTGTATGGAATAATTTGTTGGAATTTGATTGAATCTAGTATGACTGTAATACTGACAGAAGGTATTGAGTCATAAAAACAAGTTCTGAGATAATCACATTTAAAATATCATTTATTTTTCAAAGCACTCATTCTCCCAAGTACAATCGTTTGTTTTTTAAAAAGATTGTTTGTACATTATGAAGAATAATGTTTTTGGCATACGAATCATAAGATTTAGTATCGATGAATTATAATAGTCATATCATGCTTTCTGCCAGAATAAAAAATAACAATATGACAAATACTGTTTTTTTCAAAGCCATTATATCCTACAACTTCATACGTTCTACCAGTACGTATAGGTACGTAGAGCAGGCATGTCAAACATGTTTTGCACTGCGGGCCATATAAACTAATTTACATCAGTGGAGGGCTGCAAGTTTTCAAAATTTAAAGTTGAACCAAATAAAAGATGTTTCAAATTTATTGCAAATATACAAATTATAAAGAAATTGATAAATATTTATTCTTTTTTTGAGGACACTTGAGACCGTTTTCCACAAAGCAAATCGTTATAATTTGGTTGAGTATTTTGAGCTGTCGTTATTTTCAAATTTGACAATAAATGCTGATCGGTAAATCTTGACCTTTCTGGAGTTTTGTAGTTTTTCATTACAGAAAAAAGCTGCTCGCATAAATATGTGCTTCCGAACATAGTAATTATACGCATTACGAAATACAACATTTTAGAAAACCGATCAGCAGGGAAATATTTGTAAAATTCTGGAACTCCGATTTCAGAATATTTTTTGCTTCAGCAAAGAGACACATTGGATTTCAATTAATAACATTTGTAAATAATTTCAATATCAATGAACAGATGTGAAGTAAAAAGATGAAACTACAATTCACAGTTTTTGAAGTTAGAAAATCTTCTATCAAACTCTGTTTTAACAAATTTATTTGATTAGTATATTCCACAAATTTAAAATCAGGTTCTTTTAGCCGCAGAGATTGGCTATTTTTTAAATTACTTAAATGTTCTTTTTCTCTTTGTTTTTGCCAGAGTGATAATTTTTGTTTAAAAATGTTAAAATTATCAACTAGTTTGATAACAATTTGATTTTTGCCTTGAAGCATAAGATTCAATTGACTAAGTGACCTGTAATGTCAACAGAGAAAGCCAGATCTTTTAATGATGTAAAATTATTCGAATGCAAACTTTTAACTAAATTGTATGCAGATAAAAGTAAATTTGTTTATATTAAAATAAAGAATTAATATTGTTTTACAATTAAAAGATATATTTTTTTCTCTTTTTCAAACAGAGTACAGAAAAAACGTTCAGACTAGAATAGGATTAGTGGTTAGCTATCGCTACGCCCGGTTTTTGGAATCATATGGGTGGGAGGAAATTCTAGAAATTCATGCCTACGAACAGAAATCCGTAAATTGACTATTCTTAGAACAACACAAAGACAAAATTAGTATATAAATGAAAATAAAATTTAGGAATTGGTTATTCCACTTGTGTTGATAAATGTGACACGAGTTTCGCTTCTTTGATAAGTATCTTCAGACTAAGCTCTCCTTTTTAAAGTTTAAAATAAGAATCATTAGAAATAAATAACCTTGCGATAAAGTTAGTCTGAAGATGCTTCTCAGAGAGGTGAAACACTTGTCACATTTGGTAACGCAACCAGTGGAATAAGAAAGTTATCAATTTTAATTTTATAATAGCGCATGGCGTCTCATCAATATTCAATATATTAAAACAATGGAAATTTTCAAATAATATTTATAAAGGTTCACATTGATGTTCCACCAATATAGACGACGCCAATTCTGCATACGTAACGATAAAGGTGAATGCCCTGAAAAAGCAAGCCATTACTGCAAGTGATGACTATGGCAGAAAAAAGACAGTATAAATGGACAACCATATGAAATGACCGATATGTCGTCGCGTCCCGAACTGAAGAAATCTCTCCCGATTTACATAATCGTCACTTTAAATTACCATCCTATACCTGAATCTCTTCTACGATATTCACTTCCTATGTGGAGTATATGGCCACCACGTGGTGCCTCCATGATTCCCTGTCACCCGCCAATCGATTTGCTTCCTCCCATGACATGCCGGAGTCCCTCAGCTACGTCAAGTACACACTGTAGATAGTACGCGATGGTCTTCCAGAAGAAAAGCAGGATTCAGGCTTTCTGGAGGAATTCACAGTACGTGACCCAGCAAGTTCTTACGTCTCTCCATGAGCGCTTATGTAACAGGGCGCTGCCTGGTTCGTTCCCTAACCAACGAGTTCCTCAAATCGAAGTCAAACCACCTCACCGCCAGTATCTGACGCAAGTATCTATTCTCGATATTCAGTATACGGATTTTGTGAGCCTTCTTCATGTACCATGATTCACTACCGTAAAGCAACACAAGTTGAGTGCAAGCGTTGAACAAATGGCATTTAGTTTACCTTAAGTTAGATCTCGTTAATTGTACAACATTTGAAATTGGCTAAAACCGTTTATAGATTTCTGTCCGTAGGCATGAATGTTTGTGATGTCTAAAATTCCCTCCCAACTATACGATTCTAAAAACGGGGAATAGCGAGAACGATTAGCTAACCACTAGTCCTGTCCTACCCTGTCCTTCTATCTCTACTCTATTAACAAAATATATACAAATTCTGTTGAGATACCTACCTTAGGAAGCCATATGCTCCACGTATCAAATTAGTTACTGACCATTTAAAGTTTAAAGAATTACTGACCAAATAATTAGCTGACTTTATGATAGCGTTTCCTTTATTGATGTTTACTTGCTTGCTACTTGATATGTATCCAAATTGGCGAGTAACAGGCGAGCAGAACACACTACCGGTAAATCAAATTTGAAATGTCATAAAAGTCCCTTCATATAAAAATCAAAACAGTCCAGCAAAAAAACTCAACAAAGTTATTCGCTAAAACGCCCTCGAATATTACATTGCCTCAGTCGCGAGGCGACTACCTGTAGAAGCGACTCGTCTGCTGTAAGATTCGAAATAAATCGAATTTCCTTGTACGCCCGGAGCGTTTTTCTCTATACCTTACATGGCTTCTGCTCTCCTGATACTTTTTATTTTAATAAAAAGGTAAAAATAACAAAATATTCAGTTCTACACGAATTTTATCAGTTTTTTGTTAGTTATTTCGTCTTCACGCTATCATCAGACGTTTCAATTTATTTTACTCTTTCTACCTATTTTTTCCAATGAATTCAGCGGTAATTTTGTTTAAAATTGACAACTTTGTCATTCCACTGGTCGCGTAACCAAATTTGACAAAAGAAAATATTTAATTTATATAATTTTTTTATCATGTCGCACAATCGACACTTTTTTGGCCAATTGATGTAACCCTCAAATAGTTTATGATAGCGACTGAGAGTGTTTGATGGAATTTCAATATCAAATTTGAATTGTTGAAATTTTGTACATTTCCATGTATTTCGTCATTAACGACCTGTCAGTTCGAGTTCATTCGTGTGTAAAACTTGGGAATTTTTAGACATCATAAACATCCATGCCTACGAACAGAAAACCATGAATCGATTAAAAATCAATTTATGAGACTGTCCATACTGGGAATTGAACCGGAGATGTCTGTAACCGTTGCCAACGACGTTGTCCACTGATTCACTGATAAGAAAATGTATATATTTTAGCCAAGGAATATAAAATAAAAATAGGAAAATTTGTCAATCCGTTAGTTGTGTAAATCAATGTGAGACGTATTTCGCCTCTCTGAGAAGCATCTTCGGACTAACTATATCGCAAAGTTATTTATATCTTGAATTAAAAATGAAGGCTTTAGTCTTAAAGTGCTTCTCAAAGAGATAAAACATTTTTAATTTTATATTTAAGTAAAACCATATGTTTATATATCTCTTCGCTTACCAAGAAACTTCGTTAGCTTTATTGAAAAGTCAATAAGTATCGAGACCACGAAACATTATACAAAATTTCTTGGTTAATTTATGTTAATTTGAATTTTTGTAATATAATTAAAAACGATAATAATTTTACTAAAAATAATAACGTAGAAATACTCTACCAAGTAAATAATAACAAAGGTATTAAAGTGAATAGTTTACAGTTTTTAAAAATGAATAAAATCATTAACAGTATCGATTGTTAGTAAATAACATTTTGAATAAGACAGATGGTTCACCACTTTAAAATTTACTAGCCTTACACAACTTCCTCCAAACACTTGTAATTAATTGTTTTATGGTAATTAGTACTATCATTGTTCATGTCTTACGCTTCCCCATCTAGTATAAGGAAACAAACCCACCCTACACTTCATTTTTAATTTAAGAATTAAAATCATAAATAACCTTGCTATATAGTTAACCTGAAGATACTTCTTAAGGAAGCAAAACGCGTTACATTTAGAAACACAGCCAGTGAAATAACTAAGTTATAAATTTTAGTTTTATATTAAAAATGAATTTCCACAAAGTTACTGTCAAATCCATCGAAAATAATGCTAACTTCATGTCAGTGTTCATCAATTTTACATTTTTATATTGAAATGAACTCTGCCAGAAAATAATCTACGATATCATTAAAAAATGAAATTCAATTTTGAGGCAAATCATAATGCCATATTACCGTGCCAAAATTCGAAAATAAAACCACCCAATCGATGGCTTGTTAAATTTACTTTCAACAAAGGATGATGCCCTGCTCCCCGTCGTCGGAAAGTGTTCGTGATTTTCTTCCCCGAGGCTCCCCCATTGCGAGGGTCTCAGTTTTTTGAAGGGGAAGCATCAGAGTACATGTCGTGAAAGAAGTCGCATGCAAGTGTGTTTTATACATGCTGAATATTGGTAGTTTTGCGGGGCAGTTCTGCTACCCGGATAGCCCTAGATCCCCAATAATCCGGAAACTTTTCCCCTGAATTTGAATTATGCGTCTCCAAGGCGGGCTGTCGATGGGCTACCAAGGGGATGAATGATTTTACCCGTTTATTTTTTATCTCTTGACAAAGTTTATGAAATACATTTCATGTTAAATAAATGATACTCGTTTTTTATCGCGAATGTGGCTCAATCATATCGATACCTCACTTCCAAAGTGTAACCACTCAATAAGCATAGTTCTGAGATAATTAGTAAACAAAATTTTGGGTAGGTTTAATCCTCTACTGTACATTTTCTTGTTTCAGATTTCAAATAAATGCTAGGATTATCTAAAATATATATCTCCCGTTTACAGTGTGGAGCATATCATCGCTGTTCTGGAAGAAAACACTAAATCGAAAAATGACATTTTGAGTTAGTTAAACCAAAAAGTTTCTTATTTAAAACTCTACCGTATAAAAGAATACACTTATTTTTATAAATTACTAGTGAATACCCGGCATGCGTTGAAATGCCACTCACAAAAAAGGAAGTGTTTGCGATTTAATTCTGTTTATTGAAGTGCTTTTGGATACACAATATTTTTTGTTTCCGTTTGGTGCGTACACGAATAAACCAGAAGGTTTTCCTACACGTGAACAGTCCACATACAGCTGTCTATGTGAGAAGCATGGTTTTTCCAAATTAGCGATTGTCCCTGTGCTTTGTTGATGGTCATTGCAAATGCGAGTCGCACCTGAAACTGTAGACGTTTGAACTCGACTGACATATCTGTCGGAATCCTTAGGTTGCGTGGCAGCAGTTCTCCATCCAAAAGACCGGCAATTGGAATTCAACAATTACCACCTCTTATTATGTCACACACGAACTGAAATGTCGCTGTTTGGATCTATTTGATTCTTTTTTTTTAGATTTTAATTTTTTTCTCAGGAACCTTTGCCGGCATGGGTACAACAACTCACCAAAGTTTCATCGCAATTGGTTGAATAGTATAGGTACACACACGGGACAAACAAACAAACATTCATTTATATATTCATACACAAAAAGACCTACTGTAAGTTAATTGTTCTATGCCTATAACCTTCGCGTAAGTGCAAGCAATAACTTGACAAAGATTTATCGGTATGGCAGTGTATAAGATACGAACAAACACACATTGATTTCTATATATTAGATACTTTTACGTAAAAGCAGTTTTATTGCGGTGGCGGGCGCAATCTGGATTTCTAAGAAGCATGATTTAGGAATTATGTGTTTCATTTATTATATTATTACCAAATTGAAATTCAATTTATTTGACAAGAATATTGTGACATATATACAAGATAAAAAGAGATAAAACAAAATATTAAAAAAAGCACAATTAGTGCGAACTTTGATATTGTATTTCATTTACTAATTTCTCAAAGTCGGGAATGTAAGACGATAAACTCAATGGCAAACAATAATCAAGGTTGGCATTGGTAATTCAAGATCTGGTTATTGATTGCATTATGTTCATGTAAGAAAATAAAGATTCACACAGATATGCAGGATACTAAAGCAGGATATTAATTTGTAAGTTCGTTCTTTTAAAATAAGACATTCATTCGGACCATGAGTTCTTAATGTTATTTAATGAATTTACGGTATGGAATTATAAATTTCAGTAATGTGTGATAGGCATTTTTTTTAAAAACATATCCGCTTCCTATTCGGAGCATATGGCTATCACGCAGTTCCTCCAAGCATTCCGTAGCTCCGCCGAATACATCCTACGGATTGTCATCAGCGGCCTTCCAGAGAGACGAAATCCATCTGGTTTGTAGAAGAGACAGGCAGGATTCAGGCTCCCCTGGGGTAACCGCAACACGTGTCCGAGTCAGGTCCATCGTCGCTTTTTTATTTTGGATGTAATAAGAGGCTGGTCTATTTGCTCTCTTACTTCCAAGTTCCCGTGCCTTGGTGAGGTGCCATGACTCGCAACCGTAAAGCAGCACCGTCAGAATGTATGCGTTGAATAAGAGGCACTTGTTTCTGACCGAGTACAACCGTGAGTCCCAGACTTTCCGATTTGAGTTAAAAAGCCTTGTGATACGTATATTATTATTAAAAAATACTATTAAAATTAAATTTAGGTTTTTACATGCTTTGTAGCGCCGCGGGCACAGAGTTAAGAGCCCCTGTAGTAGAGATTATGAAAAAAAAATACAATTTAATTTAATATTATTTTCGACTTTATTCCCTATTTATAAAAGGTTGTTATTTGTTATTTTAAGTATTGGGACTGATAATTGGTGAGTTCTTTGTTGGTACATTTTGTGGGGAGCATTGGTCTTTTATGCCAGAACGGGCGATGGACTTTAAGACCCCATATAACAAAATAAGCCTCCCTATTTCGAGCAAAGCGCTTATTTCACGCTCTTTATATAGTGTAATCGCGGAAAATAGCAACACTTGCTAGTAGGGTTAACACAAACTTTGGCGAATAATATTTAATATTTTGTCATATTAATCATTTTTTTATTATTAACTAGTGAGTACCCGCATGCGTTGCAATTACACTCAAAGAAAGAAAGGGTTTTCATTTTTATGCTGTTTATTGAAGT
Organism: Himalopsyche phryganea; assembly: GCA_022494535.1. Classification (NCBI taxonomy): domain Eukaryota; kingdom Metazoa; phylum Arthropoda; class Insecta; order Trichoptera; family Rhyacophilidae; genus Himalopsyche; species Himalopsyche phryganea. The sequence goes on from JAGVSL010000051.1 coordinate 2,822,539, forward strand.
GATTTTGGATAAGAGATATACACAGATTCATAGCCCAGTCATCTTAAGGCAGGCCCGGCCCGAGCCCGAGCCCGAGTCTCAATATCACACTTGTTATCGGAAGTCCAGATTTATTTTTCTCAGCGCGGAAAAAGTCCAATTTTTTAATACGGTAATTCATTTATACTTTTCAAACAGTAAATTTTATTGTTTCCATATTTCCAACGATATTCACAGCACATGTGAAATAAATTATTTAAGTTATAAATATTATTACCTTAAAGCTGACTCCAACGTAGTCTGGTGCGTACACGAATAAATCAGAAAGTTTTTCCGAGATGTCGCTAGTTGTACGTACTTGATTCTTTTTTTAATATTTTATATTTTAATTTTTTTTCATCAGAAACCTTCACGGGTGTGCTCACAACAACTCACCAAAGTTTGACCAAAATTGGATGAATGGTAAAAATACGCGAAGAAGACAACAAACAAACAAACAAGTTACATATCAAGGATATAATAACAAAAGGGATTAAGTCATAAAAACAAGTTCTGAGATATTCTTTGTTTTTAAATCAATTTCAAATATCCAAAAATAAAATCTTTTTCAGTTCCAAAAGTGTAACAACTCAAAAAGCACAGTACTGAGATAATTAGGAAAAAAAATTTTGGGCAAGCTAAATCTTCTATTGTAAATCTTTTTTTTGTAGTTTTTAATGAAATTCTAAGATTATCTAAGAAATATCCTTATATTTAAAATATTAATATTAGAAGTTTTCAGAGTTTTCACAGGATTTTCGTAGTTGATACAGTTGTAATTTAAAGTAATAATAACCACTGTCATTCTAAAACATCCAAATATTACGACTTGTCACATTTTGGGACTGGTAGATATCGGTATCAGTTCTAAGCATTTACTCATACTTAACTGAAAACTGAAACTTTTTGACTTGTTTCACTTTGGAACTGAGGTAGCGATATGCATTCCAATTGAAGCAATAGTGGACACGAATTAAATTTTAAATTTACAATTTAAAACATGTAATTACGGATAATGATGAATGCCCTACACACAATGCCTTTTTTTTAAGGTCCCATCAATTGATGGGACTTTTTTGTTAATAAATTAAAATGTGCGATAGGCCCTTTTAGTTTAATTTCACCATTATAATCCTTACAGGAAACCTTCTATTTGATTAATTAATTTAACCATTTCATTTGAATCTCTGGATTAGATAGTTTATCGTAAATTCCTGAAGGGGGAAACAGCACGATAAACCTCTTAAGATGCGTGTAGGGAGGTAAGTACTCAAGTGGGGATGTTGGGGTAGTTGTTACTAGTGGGTAGTTTTGTTCATTTGGGGTGCGAATTTTCATGTCGAGTACAGCCCTAAGATGTGCCTTCAATGACTTTCCGGACATCATCGCTTATAGCAGTTTATAGTTTAGAGACCTGGTTGTCAATATGTGTTCTGTGACATTTAAATAATTACAATTATATTAATTTGACTGAATGACTGATTTGTAATGTTCCCTCTAAGACGAAAGATTTTCTGTGCAGAAAATACACAGCTTTAGCAAACGAAGCCAACAAATGCGCGGTATAATTTTAACTTTTTTGCTTCTTGCAGAACAATGATAATATCGTCGCTGTTCTGGAAGAAAACACTCAATCGAAAAAATAAAATACTGAGTTAGTTATATCAAATCGTTCCTTATTTCAAACTCTACCGTATGAAAGAACACACTAATTTTTATAAATTACAGTTTTACTTAAAAACAACTTTGTACAGACAAACAAAATGAAAAAGTATAACATTTCAAACATTTGACAAACTTCAAAGTCCAATTACTCAAAACTGGTATTTTTCAGTTAGTGTCTTCCTCCAGAACAACGAAAATATACTGCGAAAGGAAAAGGGCGTTAAAACCAGTTTTGCATTTGTATGAAATTTGATGAAAAATGTGATGTTTTTACGTGAATTTTACCAATTCACCAGAATTGATTCGACTCTTCCTTGTTCCTTCCTTGATGAATTGTAGTTATTTTAGAATATTTAACTCATTTTTCAATTAGCTTGACTTAGCTTCCTTTTCATTTCGCACACAATATAATATTGTCGTCTTTCTGGACGACGACACTAACTGGAAAGTACTAGTTTGTCAAACGTTTGAAATGCTATACTTTATTCATTTTGTATGTTTCTACAAAACTGTCTTCGGGTACAAGTGTAATTAATAATTCGTAGGGTCTGTGGTGCAGTGGTCAATGTCGTAGGTCGCCACGGGTTCAAATTCCGGTACGGACAGCTTGATAAACTGATTTTTCAATCGATTTGTGGGCTTTTGTTCGTATGCATGGATGTTTGTGATGTCTAAAATTATCTCCCACCCATTCTATTCTAAAAATGAAGCGTAGCGTTAGAGATTAGCGAACCACTAGTCCTGTCCCAGACCTATAATTCTATCCTTACTCTCTTTTAAAGAGAGAGCTTGAGTATCTTCGTAATAAGCAGTTTTTGAAGTAAACTTCCGTTACAATACCTCCATTAGGAGTCCATATGCTTTAAATTGGGAGTGAGCATGGTAAAAAAAATAAATATAAAATATACCTATCATATTTTTTATAGTGTGTTACCATCCTGAAATACGGATTCTCGAACTTCTGTTGTGGTAGCTCCATTATTTATTTTTAAATTACGAACTATCTGGCATTACGGCTGACAGCCAACGAGAAAAATATTTGTAAAATTGGAAAATCATACGAGATAAGCTCGATGAGAATTTTCTCATCGAGTCACTTATTTTTACTCAAGTAACCCTGGTTGTGCAACATTCTAACAAGTCAAATTCAAAATAATTATTTTTACGAAATCCAACGTCGAAAAATACACGTGAAAGATTTTCGTTTTGTAATATTTAAGAAAAATAAAAACAGTAACACGCAGCTTTTATAGAAAAAATCTGTTAAGGTCCCTCCATTAAGGACCATATGTTCCATTTTGGGAACGGACATTAAAAAAAAACTCTTTAAGAATGAGAATTTGTGCTGGAAAACCCCTCACAAAGTTTTCGGGGGTCTTGTGGGTCGCATGTGAGAATTGACCATATGCCGCAGTCGTGTCAGGCACACGTCATCTACGGCGGTTACAGTAGGCACACCCAATTGAATCGTATCGGACCCTTTGTGCTTTATTTCACCAATTCTGTTGATTTATCAAGGCATTTCGTCATGAAGTCGCTTTCTGCCTCGCGTGAGTTACGTTTTCTTTTGTCGAGTTATGCCAGTATTATTAAATAAGTGTGTTTTATACGAGTAATTTATTACGGCGTTCTGGCGGAATTGTCCTCCATTTATTCGGGATTTTCCCGGTGAAAAGAGGTGAAATATTCGACCTGATTTATCGTTGCGACTTTATCTTACATTCAAATCTTTTGCGTAGATTTGGAAGTGGGATCGTTAGCGATGTGAAGCTAAGAAAATTCAAATACATTATAATATCTTCGGTATAGTGGCAGAAGACGTTAATTCTAAAAACAATGTTTTAAGATAATTGACTTTTAGTAACCCGACCAAAGGAATAGTAATTGGCCTGCATTTATTGGGGCAGTAACTATTTCAATTGTTGGTCAGTAAGAAGTTTTAGACAACACAAACAATTACACTACAAAAAAAACCTTAAATCGGTTGAAATATCAATTTATGCAAACTGTCCGCAGGGGGAATTGAACCCGAGACATCCGTATCCGTAGCCGTAGCCCACGACGCTACCAACTGCGCCGCGGACGAATAATAAATAGTCAGTGATTATAGATGTACCAATTTAACTTGGCCGCTAGTGAGGGTGCCACCGTCACGTTAGGACTGTTGCTATATTCAACCAGTACTGAAATTTCAATAAATTACAAAACTGATATTTTAGTGACGGTCATTAAAAGTAGTCAAGGTATTTATTTTGCTTAAAATGGCAATTGGAAAATTTATTCTAGACTGAAAAGTCTAGTTCCAAATTCGGCGGCGGCCAAGTAATGTTGGTAATACTATAATTCGATAGATGGTCAGTTAATAAAGTAAACGGTCAGTTATTTATATAAAAAGGTCAGTTATTAAATTAAACGGTAAAAGTTTTAATTAAACCTAACCTTAATTTATTTGGCAAATATTTACTGACCAAAATCAATAATTAACTGACCATTTAGGAAATTAGTCAGTGACCAAATAATTAGTTTTTGTAACTAAAACTTTTTTTAAAGATAATACCCTTTTTGCATAGCTTTAATTAAATACTTTGCCTCTTATAAACTATATGAAAAAAGAGGATTTTCTGTTGACAAGTAGTGACAAAGTTCCATTTTAAAAGGGTCTTCTTGCCCAGTAGGGTCGTCCCCCTCGAGAAAGATCTTGGAAAAATGCGAGTACACTAAATCTTATTGCGATCTCCTTTAGTATTTTCTGTGCTCCCGGTAGTAGGCCGATCAATGATATGACGCGGCGTGTAATAAGGCGATGATGAGAAACCGGGGGCATTCGAGAGATATTTAGCATCGTATCGATACCCCAATTCTAAGAATTCTTATGATGAAATGCTTAGAATGCATATATATATAAATATATTTTTTCAACCATATCTGCTCACTTTTTTGAGCATATGGCCATCACATGGTTCTCCAGGACTCTCTGTCCCCCGCCAGTCTTCTTCAGGTCAGTCAAGATGGTCATCAGCGACCTTCCAGGGCGACGGAATCCATTCGGTTGCTAGAAGATACAGGCAAAATTTAAGCTTCCCTGGGGTATCCGCAGAACATGTGCAAGCCAGGTCCATCGTCGCTTTTTTATTTTAAGCGTAATAAGAGGCTGGTCCGTCCTCTCTCTTTCCTCCGAGTTCCTGACAAAGTCAAACTGCCGTACCCCTAGTATTTGCCGCAAGCATCTGTTTTTGAAGCACTGCATACGGTTACCCTGTGCTTTACGGAGATGCCATGGCTCGAAACCGTAAGGCAGCAATTTCAGAATGTATATGTTGAATAGGTCGCACTTGGTTCTGACCGAGTTCAACAGTGAGTCCCAGACTTTCTGCATTAAGGTTGCTACAGCTATCCCTAATCGGATTGTGATCTGTTTACGCAGTTTTCCATCTTTCGTGGTGTGTACCTCCAAGTGCCTGATGCTGTCGACTCTCTTGATGTCCTACTCCGCGCGTCAGAGGATAGTTTGGGTCCGGACAGAAACTTTTGCAGAGCACATTGATTTTGAGACCAGTGCAATGCATTGTTTCCTGTTGACAGATTTGTCAAATATGACAGCGTTTGTCAGTAAACTCTTGACGTAGCGAATATATCGCTGGCATCTAAGTCGACCGTTTGGCATCACTGTGATATCAGGATAAATTGAACATTTATCAATGTACAAGGTATATTAAGGCCTTCTTGGTTTTCTGATATCCCGATATAATAAATTGATAATGAGGGGTGAAATTGGAGCTCAGATTGAAGCCATTCTTTTGTTGTCTTATATTAATACTTTTCAGATAATGAAATCGTATTATCAAGGAAAACTTTTTTGGAAACTTCCCCTTCAAAGTATATGCTGTGAAAGACGTAGTTTTGAATTACATAACATTGAGAGTATACTCACAGAAGACATTAATACGTAAAAGCAAGTTCAGTGACAATTGCATTTAAAGCATTATTTTTATTCACAGAACTTTCTCTCCCAACTAAATTTGTTTGTTTTTTTTTTTTAAAATTACATTATAAAGAATAATCATTTTGGCATACAAATCATAAGATTTGCTATTGATGAGTTATAAATAAGCCAAGATAAAAAAATAAAACATTACAATACTGTTTCTATTTAGAAGCTATTATATTTTATGATTTTATATGTACTAGTAGGTAGGGGTTAAATTGCCTACTAATTTTGACATTTAAAACAACAAAAAAAAAAATTGACCTAATTCGTCCTGACAGTATATGTATTCGCTCGATATTTTTACGATGTGAAAATATTTACGAATGTTTTTTTGTTTGTCCTATTCTCAATTTCTGGCTAATAAAGAAAAATTGTCAGGTCCGTGGTGCGGTGGTCGAGTCGTTAATGACAAAACTCATGAAAGTAAACGAAACTCGAATGATTCAATTTTAAAATTGACTTTAATAAATCTGTTTGATTTGAATTTTTAATGGAGATCTTACGGCTAAACTGCAAGGCTAACATTCCTTTTAAATATGATTTAATTTTATGAAATAAGCTTCGTTTTCAATTAATTTTTACAATAGACAAACACCGGTTTAACCGAATCCGTGGTACATGGGCTTAAGTTGCTAGATCAGGTCCAATTCCCAGAACAAACAGTTTAATAAATCCATTTATAAATTTCTGTTCAAAGCTACTTATACTTTTTGTAATTTAAGAAAATTATCAATCAGATCATAAGATCACAGCTGAAATCGTTGAATAAATTTTAAATTTTAAATCGGATAAATTTTTAATCTCCAAAGATTATTTAATATTCATAATACCTTTTTAAATATAGTAGCTAGGGAGTTGAGTCCCCACGGCTTTTCACTTAAACACTTCAAGTTTCGAGAATTGACAGTAATGATAATTAATAACACAGAAATGCTGAGCTTAAAGTTTCTTTTGAAAGTGCGTAGCGATGAGATCACTTTAGGTTGAAGAATTTATTGCGCAATTTCGCTAAACTTGAGCTTTCCTTGTTATATAATGTTTTATTAAATTAGTTTTGGAGTTATGCACGGGTGAATGTTAATAAAATTACACGGTCCGAGCCCTATCATTTTAAGCCCGGCCCAGTTCCGAGCCTTAAAATCACACTCGCTAACGGAACCTGCTTCAAGCTCGAGTATATTTTTTATTATACAAAATATGATTTCGAATATATGTATTTTAAGCCACACCCACTCCATACTCATAGCAAATGGCCATCAGACGGTTCCCTAAGATTCTCTGTCCATCGACAGTTGTCTAGCTTCCTCCCAGATCATCTCCGCGTCCCTTAGCTACGCCGATTACAGCCTATGAATCAGCGGCTTTCCAGGGCGACGAAATCCATCCGGTCAGTAGAAGAGACAGGCAGGATTCAGCCAGGTCCATTGTCACTTTTTATTTTATTTTAGACGTAATAACGTACTCTCTCTTACCTCCGAGTTCCTAACAAAGTCAAACCACCGTACCCCTAGTATTTGCCGCAAGCATCTGTCTTAAAAGCACAGTATACGGTTATCCTGTGCTTAATTGAGATACCATGACTCGTTATTATTTATTATTTATATTAACAAATATTATACATTGATATTTCTTATAAATAGTATTGCTGCACGGTTGACTCATGATCCTAAGACGGTCCGAAATATTTTTGGGTGAAAAATGAATTCCTTATCCAGGTCCGAGTCTCAATTGTGTCTGCCGGCACGAGCCCAGTTCACGGGCCAAGCCCGGGCCCGTGCAGACTTCTTATTTGTTTGTATCTAAAACATAATCTTGAGAAAGTTTGTAATGGAAGTGTATACGCTTGGAAAGTTGTATTGTTGAAAATTGTATGTTTTAATTGTTATCAGGTGGTGATAGGAAAATTATTTATTCAGGCGTCTAAAGCGAGTTGAGTTATTTATTAGACTTGCTTAAAATATACACAATATCAAATGTGAACAATAGCCTAATACAGGAAATTTACCTAATTCCTTTTTTTCTTACCATGTTCGTGGATCTTTTCAATGTGTATATAGACTTCTACTGGAAGTGTCCCAACTGAAATGTTTCTAGGAGAACTGAAGATGTTTTCAAAGATATTGGTTTGGTCACTTCACTTCTCATTAGCTGATATGATGGGTGAAGGAGACCTAACACCACCAAGGCACAAACATGTAAGCGGCTTAAGCCCGTGCGCGTGCACCAGTGGTATATAATAGTTTTATTGATATTGAATAGTGAAGCTGTAATCTCATTGTTTGATACATTTTCACTGCCTGAATTGGTACAATAAATTAATTTTATTGTTTTATTGTGTCCACTTGTAGAGCATATAGACTCATAATGAAGGTATCTCAACTGAAGTGTTTCTACAAAAAATGCGAGAAGAGAGTTGCGTTATGAATCATTGAAATGCACTTTTGTACATTCTCATGATTTGCAGATACGGAATTATACGAAGGGATTTTCGATATAATAGTGGCTTACATCAAGTGACCATGTCAGAATTTGTATACTTAAAACCAATATAAAATGATGTTTCCTTCTAAAAAGTGGTCAATTTATTTTTCCAATTTACATAATTTGTCCCGAGACCTACTCTGTCGTATTTAAAATGAGATTCAATCATTAGCATACTTTTATATTTTTTGAGAGTTACATCATTTGGCCAAAACACCATCGATATTTATATGAAATAAATTCACATAATATATGCTGATATTACATAGTCATTAAAGGCACGAGAAGAATAATGTTTGAAAAATCTGGGAAAGCAGAAGAAGAGTCATTCAGTAATAGATTGACTGACGAATGTTTCTTTAGATTAGTCATTTCGTTTTCAATTTATTCAAACAAATCTTGGAAGGAAAGGTAAATAGTTCCTTAATTGAATGCCTAATGAAGACATTCTGGAATACAAAACGTCATTTGATTTTTAACCCTTTTACTCCCAGACGATTTTGGCATGCATTCGGCATAATTTTGTGTGTACAGCCGATTCTTTTTTCGAACGGATTTTTTTTACACGATATAATAAAACAGACCAATTATTTGTTTACACGATTTTTGGTTTTACATGGTTAGAAAAAACGGTTATTAAATACAGTATATATTTAAAAAAACTCCGGCACTATTATTGGAAACGTCATTTTTGTAATTCTGCAAATTTTAAGATGCAGGTTTTCATGACTCATGCATGACTTCTTACTATTTTAAGAAATGTATGTTGTTCTTCTATTTTTCGATTTTATTCCCTCTCTGTTTTAACTTTTTAATATATAATGTGTAATTTAAATCGCAAATCATGTCAATTTATTACTTAGTATGTATTGGAGGCCTGCAGTTGTCCTAGCCCGACAACGTCAGACCCAACCTAGCCCGAGACCGAGTTTCAATATTACGCTTATTACCCAAACCCGATCCAAAGCGCAGATTTATTTTCCTCAGCCCGAAAATATCTAAAAGCGATAAACTATTTTAATACAGGTATAAATAAAAACTATTATTTAGTTATTTTTAAGTCAGAGAAGTAAAGCGATCATTTCATTTTAAAATGTGCACTGTTTTTCTGTTTTACACGGTAGTTCTTTGAACGTATTGTGCAACTTTCAAAAAGAGAATCGGGTTTTTTTTCAAAAATTTATTTTTACTTATTATTAAGTCTTAATTAATAATATGTAAAAATATTTCGATTTTCAACAACAAAATATCATAAATATGACACGAAAAGTGTCGGGTTGAAATTTTAACCAATTGGCGTTTTAGTTCCTGTCGGGTGGGCCGATATTTCGGACCTGTGGAAGTTAAAGGGTTAAACTGCACGCCAACCCACTCGGGTCTCAAAATTCTCGCCTGATTAATTTCCTAGAAGCTCTTTCATCATTCGCTAAGCTGCGTCTGTCGCGAATAGGTTTACAACATCAAATACTGCAAATTCAAATCAATTATTTTTTTTTCTTCAAATAGTTTGATAATTACTTGAAGAGTTTCTTTATATGATTTGACATCTTAGATAGCTTTATTACTTGATTTGGTAAAGTTCATGTTTAAACATCACATTTTTCATAAAATTTCATACAAATGTAAATCTTGTTACTTCTTGTAAATTACCAATTTTAGACTTAACGCCCTTTTCCTTTCGTACACAGTTATTTCGTTTGAGTTCTGATGTCATATGAATTTTAATTTATGTTTAAATTTTACTCCGCAATATCTGCTACAATGAAGAGGAAATTTTGTACGTCATCCAAGTTGGGCATTAGCTCTTTGCTCAGTCAGCCGTTGGTCTTGTTAAAATCCACTTTCACCCGGGGAAACTCCCGGAAAACTCCGACAGCACTCGAGACTCAAGACTTACAACTTTGGCGATGTTTTTATACTATCATATCGAGCTATACTGACAAAAAGCACTATGTCATAAAAAAAAGTTTTTAGATAATCACATTTAAAGCATTATTTTTTTTTCAAATCACTCTATCTCTCAAGTACAATTTTTTGTAGTTTAAAAAGATTTTTTTTACATTAATAATCTTTTTGGCATACAAATCATAAGATTTAGTATCGATGTGTTATGATACAATATGATTTGATAATGTTTTATAAAGCCATTATATTTTATGACTTGATGCGTTCTCAACCTTTTCAAAGTCACGGTGCTCTTTTTGTCATAAGAAAAAATGGCGGTGCACTAAAATCAAGCCGGTAAAAAACAAAGAAAAATATGCAAACATAAACATTGTTATAAATTGAACAGATTATACAACAACAATACAACAAAAGGTAATTAATTTAAATTACAATTCGTTGACAAGGTGGCCAATTCTTTTTCTTTTTGATATGAAAATTCTAAGTCTTAATTTTCTATATTTAAGGAAGGAAGTAATATACAACATTTTATTCCAATAAAGTTAGATGTTCTGTTCTAGCAGAAATAATTCCCTCGGCAATGTTATCGTTGAGTGAAGGAAACATATCTACTTTACTTTTTCCTATTATTCGAAAACCGTTCTACGCGAGGCAACACTTGCGATGGATTAGATAAAATCGATTCGTCGGCTTTCATACTTTTGCGAAGCAGTTTTTCAGCTTTCAACATTTCACGAATTTTTAAGTTTTTTAGAATATTTCCGCGGTGCACTTGCAACAAGCTCACGGTGCAACGGTTAAGAACCACTGACGTAGAGCGGTAAATTAAAGACATTTTGACATTAAAAATAGAAAATCATTGAAAACTGAATTAATACGTTCTGTCAGTATAACCTCGATATGGCTTCCTAATGTAGGTATCTCAACAGAAGTTTTCTTTTTTTTTCGAAGATAGTAGGGATAGGACTGGACTAGTGGTTAGCTTATCGTTCTCGCTATGCCCCGTATCTAGGATCGGATAGATGAGAAAGAATTTGAAACATCACAAACATTCTTGAATACTAACAGAAATCCATAAAATCGATTTATGAGACAATCCGCACCAGGACATGAACCCGAGACATCCGTAACTGGAGCCAACGACATTAAGCAATGCATCACGGATCCGACAAAAATATATTTACAATTAATATGCGTCGCTGAGTCGCTAAGCACGCTCCGAAAGTTAATCACGAAAAACTGTTACGGGTAGTATGATAGTTTTAAGTATAATTTAAGTTATTTTGTATCTTGGAGTGTATATGGAAAATTAAAATATTCTTTTACATTGCCGTTTTTTCGGAGTGCGTCGATCGTGTAAAATGAAGATCGAAATCGTGTAAAAACACTATTTTAATGTTTGGAGAAATTTTGAATTTTGAACAGGGGACGAAACAGGAAGAAATTTTTGACTAGCTGCTGGAAAAATTGATAGATCTATTGATAGAGCATATACGTACGTTAAAAATATATTTTATTGATTAATCACCTGAAGCGTGTTCTATAGCACACTTTTTTTTAACATTAATAATATGAGTTTTCACAGGATTTTCGTAGTTGTTATAGTTTTGATCTAAAGCAATAATAACCACTGTCGTTCCAAGATAACCAAAAATTACCACCTGTTACATTATTGTACTGGTTGATATCGCTATTATAAGCATTTCCTCATAATTAAGCCAAAGCCGCAAACTTTTGATTTGACACACTGTAGAACTGAGGTATTGTTTTTTTTCATCTAATGTAAAAACATTCGTGTGCTATTCATAATGAACCCCATTTTCTTAATAAATACAGCGACCCAACCAACTTTTCTGCATTACCTACAACTGCGAATGCTGCTTAGTCGGAAATTAAGCTGTAGATAATTAATTCCCGACGCCTTAAGCCTGGACTTTGCATAGTATTATTTCTTGTGCACTTGTGCAGGTAATAACAATAATTATTATTCTGCCACCCCCTCCCCTTACGTGTGCTATATTGTAACTTACTTAGGAATTATGTGTCTTTATCATAGTGTTCCAGACATTGTGTCTCAGCCTCCTGGCCTTAATTCTGTAGAGCGGTGCCGTCGCAGGACTTTGCTTTGTGGGTCTGGCAGGGATGGTGAGATGCTTCCACCAGAAGCCGCCAAACTTTCTTTTTTTAGAGATGAGTAAAACCAAATAACTGGATTAGCCAATTAATTGCTGGCCAGGGTTGTTCCGCTGCCAAGCTCTTTGACCTTGGCCGGCTAGTGGATAGGCCAACATGAAAATGTAGTGATGTAAAGCAAGACGCTGAACACATTATGGGAGTGTCATTCAATGCACAAAGAAAAAGATGAGCTACGCAAGTCAGTCGAATCTTCCATTGAACCGATCGGGCACGCTGGTTTGGACGCGAATAAAACAAATTATAAGAAATTAAAATTACAGAAATGCTTCAGGGCATTCAACGTTGTACCACCACCAACCGCTACGGCTTCACACTCTAACATGGTGAATTCTTCAGTTTTACAACGTTATGTGTGTTTCAAATGTTTGCCAGAAATGACCGAAAAGAAATTATTCAAGACTTGGTAGCATGCGCCCTAGCATGAAATCGAAATCGAAAAAAGACCAAGTATACCTTATTTCACTTTCTGAAGCTTTTCGTTAATCTGGAGAGATTAATTTTCTGCACACTTTAATGCAGCCTCTTAATCTTGCTCCAAAGACACTCTAACGCAATTAGAATGTGTTTATTGAAGATATTAAACACAAATATTTTCAAATGACGGTACTGTTAATTTCATATAATACAAGGCACTTTTTTTAAATATTTTAAAACTTGTTTGGAAAAAAAATATCTGATTCAACGAAAATTTTGAAAATTGGAAAATCATATATCTATAATCATATATGTTCAATAAATAAAATATACGATTAATACATTATCTTCAAATTGTTCTGTTTCATCATGTTCTGTTTAGTCCAGTTACCCCAAAATGTTTGAGATAATCTCAGAAATATGCTTTTTGAGCTTTCACACTTTAAAACTGAAGTATCTATATAATTGAGTTGAAAGAAGAGAAAAATTACTTTTAAATCATAGAAAAAACAAAATCCGCTAATCGACCCAACTTATCAATGTCCCAGAACACCCCGTCGCCCCTATTCAGATGCGCCCAAGCGCTGTTTCCCCCTGTGTTAAGTTTGATTTTCATATTCGACTTTGGATATTTCATCTCGAAAGCTTTGAGCTAACTCTGCGGGGGCCGAGCTTTCGCACGAGCTTTTAGGCTTCGCTTTTCGCTCCGCAGCGTTGTCTGGCCCAGCGGGAATCAAATGGCTCTCTCGCCCCCATTCATGCAGTGATAAATTGCGTAGAGTGATGCATTAACGGTGCATTTTTTAAGCGTTTTGGTCAAAGCGCATTTAAAATGCGGTCACTGCGGACAAAAAATCCATTGCGAGCTTTGAGAATTGTTCAACGGACTGTAAAGAAACAATGCAGTACATTTATCATCATAAACGTTCGGGAAACAGAATTTTTTTTTATTCGTTCAATATGATGCGTATACTGAAAAAACGCTTTGAGTCAGCTTTTGACTATTTTCTGTTTTAAATGTCAAAATTTGTGTAATTTGAATGCTTGAAGTCATAGGATAAAAAGACTTTTTTGGCAATGGCAAAAGCATGATTATAACTCATCGATAACAAATCTTATAATTTTTTTCCATGTCTGCTCCCAACTTGGAGGATATGGAAATGTTCTTCTAATGGAGGTATCTCAACAGAATTTTTCTATGACAACTGCTTGTTACTTAGTTGCTGAACCTCTCTTTTTTAGAAGAGAGTAGGCTAGTGGCTGGGCAATCGCTCTCGCTACGCCTGTTGAGGATCATATGGTTGGGAGCTAGTTTTTTGACATCACAAACACTCAGGCTACGAACAGAAATCCGTATTCAACGAAGTTTTACCAACTGCGCCACGGACGCCGACTTTATAATTTATATGTCAAAAAGATTATTTTTTAAATGTACAAATTTTTTTCTTAAAAACACTAAATTGTATTTGGGAGAGAGAACGCTCTGGAAAAAAAATAATGCTCGTATTTCTTTTTAAAAAATAATAGGGTCTATAAAATTAGTAACCAAAACCAACGACGTTGACCACTGCACTACGGACCTGGCGCTACGAAATATACATTGAGTGGTCAAGAATAAAGAACTGAACAAGCAATAAAACAGCATGAACTGAACACACTTACTGAAAAATACTGTTTTTGAGTAATCGGACTTTGAAGTTTTCAAATGGTTGAAATGAAGAGTTTTAAATAAGAAATATTTTCGTACAACTAACACAATTTTTTCTTCCAGAACACTGACGATATGCCAATTAACGCCACGCCATCTAACAGTTTACAACCAAATGTTGTTTTATCTAGCATTTGGTAGGTTAACTAAGGTAACAACTCGGGTTTGCATTAACGCAAGTCAATAAGGGCAGTGCGGCTTTTAGAAAAGCGTTCAAGCCGTAACTCTCGGGTGCGTGCCACTACGGCCCCGTGCCCCCAACCCTCGCCCGCTAAGGTTGCATAATGAAATAGAGGAGATTTGCATATCTACAAGATTTGTGGCAGGAGGTTGCATGAATACAACATGCCGCACGGTAACTTTGCACTATGCCGTGTTTGGTTATTGCATTTGGAGGTAGTTACTATTCAAATGTATTTGAAACATTGAACACTTTGATGCCGTCAGGGTTGCGCCTTTCAATCCCAAAATCCCGGTCAATAAGTCAATCACGTTTTACCGGGATTTTGCATTTCGCGGTAGTAACTGTTAAAATGTATTTGAAATATTCAACCATTTCATACCATCAGGGTTAGGCTTTCCATAAAGATTTTTTTAAATAATACTTACACGATTCGTCAGGGCCGTGGTGCAGTGGTCAACGTCGTTAACTTTAGTTACGGACGTCTCGGGTTCAAATCATAGTACAGACACTTTCATAAATTGATTTTTCAATCGATTTATGGATTTCTGTTCGTAGACTTGGACGTTTGTGATGTCTAAAATTATCTGCAACTCATCCGATACTAAAAACGAGGCGTAGCGAGAGCGATTGACTAACCAGTCCTATCCTAGCCCTATCCATCTATCCCTATTCCATATTCGATCATATTCCAGAATCATATAACATGTGATTTTTTACCCCACTTAAAGAAATCAATTTGAATTATATCAATAATAACAAACAACCATAATTAATATTATTATAAAAAACAATCACTAATACTTCAATCGAATTTGTAAATGATAAATGAATCTCATAAACTGGTTAGTTTAATAAATAATCGTTAATGTATGTAAATAGAGACGCCTAAATTTCATGATTTTCTTAAAAAAAGATTTTTCGACTTAATGCCTTTTGCCACTATACCGCCGATATATATTATTCATTCCAATTGAAGCTAAAATGAATACAAATTTAATTTCAAATATACAAAATTAAAACGTGAAATTATGCTATGTGACCAATCACGGTATTGAAAAGTTGTGCATTCTGAAATCCCGGGATCATAAAGAGCGGCCGAGATTGGAGGCCCTAGTTAGGGTGTATAATTTGTGGTTTACCTGAAACGTGTGCGATTTAGAAGCGGAACGTTTATTTGGTTCAGGAAATATAACTTAATGTATCGGCAGTGTTGTTTTACAATTTTATTATATATCCTGTACTTTACATAGCAATTCTTCTTTTACGCGATTTCAAGTTTAAGTATTTTTTTGGATGGGACCGTTCCTTTTTTTATCAGGTAACTTTTTTCATCAAAACGAGTCCGAGAAATATTTACATTCGAGGAATATTCAATAAGTCTTTTCAAAAAGTGGCAAACGAATGCATTTCGTCACCGAAAATTAAAGCAGTGAATGACTCCAATATGAAAGTTTATATAATTTTATCTGATTCAATTTTTATTTTTATATCAACACGACCACTGCTTATAAAATATCTCATGTGCTTTCAATATGAATTTTCAGGTGCTCTGCATTCAGAGCACCCGATAATTCAGGACATTTTGTGAATTTTTGAATATCGAAGCTCAATTAACGACTTAATCACCGTAGTGTATTTCTTCACTTCCCCAAAACACTTGTCGCTGGCGACGTATCCTAACCAGATGACGTAAGTTGAGCAGTTATCCCCGGGGAAGTGAAATAAAAAAGCGTTCAAACCACACTCTTATTTAAAATTTGTGCATACATATTTTCAACAAAAAAAACTTTCCCCAATTTTTCGTTTCATTTTAAGCAATTAAAGATTTAAGTAAATTTAAATAGAAGACTTTTTTTAGATGAATTAAAAAAACTAATTTTAGTTTTGCATGAATTCTTCATACTTTTTTAGGCGTAAATTTCTGGAATCAATGTATCGAGTGAAAAAACGTATAAAACATAGTAAGCAATATGAAATACTATTCATCCTAGAGCAAAAGCTTCAATGCGACTAGCAGTGTACGTCGCAGATGCTCTACAAAAATTACAATAAATTTATTCGTCTATTAGATTAACTTATACCTGAAATAAATGTGACGTAATTAATACTATTTTATGATCACTATAGTATAAGTTTGCTCATTAACCCGATGAGCGCACTGGACATGTTTACATGTCCACGACTATATCTCGTATTTACGGCCAAACAAGAAAGCTACTATTGTGAATATATGCTTAAAAAAATAGTTCAAAACCTTTTAGTAGAGAAATTAGCGAATAGATCATGAAAATGTCAAGTAGAACACAAGAAATTCTTTTGAAAAGAGCTTTCAATATTCAGTCTTTAGAATTTAAGCTTTCAACTGCCGATACGCAGCATAAATCGTCAGCCCTGTGTATTAAACATACTTTTGCGACTACGCGCTTGCTTGTGTATATTAAATGCAAAGTCGTAGATTAAATATTTTTCATAATTTTCTTCGATTTATTTAAGCGAGAATGTGACGAGCTTAGTTTACTTCTTGACGTATTTGAGATAACTAATAAATATTTTACATAATTTTCCATTTTTAACGGTTGAAATTGATCTACTTTTAGCCATAGTGAGCGTTTTAACAGATCGATTGACTGAAAATAAATTCGTGCAAAAACGGCTCGCGCTGTAAGGGTTTTATAAATACGTTTTACGAATCATTCAAACATGAAAATACTTCCTAATTATCTTAATAGAGATACGTTATTATTGCTGAAAAATTAAATTCATGATAAGGCTTTGTTTTTGCTCTCCTGAAAATTCTTCTTTTTGGACTTATAGTCGTAAGTTTATTCATCATAAAAATACTACATCCAAAATAACACCAATTATTAGAAGTAACTTTACTAAAAAGTTTTATACCATAAAAATAAAAAAAACTTTCAGTTTTGAGTTCAATAATGGCGAGGTTAATTCCCGGTAGAGGGAATTAAAGTAACGACTATAAAATGCAGCTGCCCGCAATAAATTTAGCAACTGCATTTTATGCAAATTTAAGCACGAAGGAGCAAAGCCGGACTATATTCTTACCTCTCTGTTTCGAAGAAAGTAGGAATAGAAGGATATGTCTAAGACAGAACTCCCTTTTCTGATCGAATGAATGGGAGGGAATTTAAGATATCACAAAAATCCATGGCTTCTAACAGAAATCCATAAATCAATTTATGAAACTGTCTATACTGGGATTTGAGCACTGTACAAATTTTCAACTACACAAAAACAGATTTCGTTAATGTATCCACGGTGTTTTGGCCAATTGATGTAACCCTCATAATTAAATTTGTTCAGTCTCCTGAGTAAAAACTGTTTTTATCGAAAACATTATAAATGGTGAGTTGCGTTATGAATCTTTGAACTGCACTTCTGTTAATTTTCATGTTTGCAGATACGGGGTTATATGTAGGGAGTGTCGATATAATAGTGGCTTACATCAAGAGGCTGGATCAAGAATTTTAAACCTAAAAACAATGTAAAATGATGTTTCCATTCCAAAAAGTGGTCAATTTATTTTTTTAATTTGCATCATTTGGTCGAGACTTGCTTTGTCATTTTTAAATGAGATCCAATCATTGACTCATTTTCGTATTTTTGGAGTCTTACATCAATTGTCTAAAACGTAGTCAGTATGATATTTGGTGTTTTTACATTCGTTTACGACCAGATAAATCATAAAGAGCTATTTTTTTTAAAATTTAAATCAAGAAACGGTATCGGAATACCAATTTGAAAACGTATACAATTCTTTTCCAATAGTAATCCTATTATTGAGTTGTATTCTCTCTTCCTTTTTAGAAAGTTAAAGACATTCGTTTCTTCTTTAGTACTTGAGTTCTGCACGGGCTGAAGTTTGATAAAATTACCCGGTCCGAGCCCAGCCTCATCCAGAGCCCATATCCAGAAAGTTATACAGACATAACGCATTACGTTAGTTCTTTTTTGATACTTTTCTGTTATAAATATCAAAAATTGTGCAATTTTACGCTATACTTACTGGTAGAACGTATAAAGTCATCGGATATAAATGCTTTAAAAAAAAACAGTATTATATAACTTATCGATATTATATAAATTATTATATAAATTATATAACATATCGATACCAAATATTATGATTTGTAAGCTAAAGCGGTAATTCTTTATAGTGCACAAAAACTCTTTTTTAAAAAATAAACAGTAATTATGCTTAGGAGAGAGTATTTTGATAAAAGAAATAATAATTTAAGACATCGACTGAGGGTGCTTGATGGAATTTCAATATCAAATTTGAATTATTGAGATTTTGTACACTTCCATGTATTTTTTCACTAACGACCCAGGTTTCGCCTTTCGGCATCTTCAGGCATTCGAGCCCACGAATGTTCAGTTCAAGTTCATCTGTGGTCTCGAATGCTTGAAGATGCCGAAAGGCGAAATCGGGGTCGTTAGTGACAAAATACATGGAAGTGTACAAAATCTCAATAATTCAAAAAATAAATAATGTTGCAAATATGATTATCTCAGAAATTGTTTTTACGAATTAATGCTTTCTTTCAGTATACCCTCGATATTTTCCTTTTTAATTTATAATATTGTTAAAACTGTCGACCATCTAAAACCAATGAAAACCATGGTCATTCGTAAATAAAAAAAGGATATGGAAAAACAAGGAAATAACCAGACATACCAAAATGCTACCAAGGTCAGCCAAACGCACAAACGCCTCTATGAAAGAGTTCCAAATACAGGTTAGACTCTCGGCCGTCTATACTCGGCGATTTTGGCCACATCGCCAGCAAGCATACAAACAATCTCAAGAGGCTCCTCAACCCAGGAATGGTCAAAAGCAGAAAGATACTTGGATGGACCCCAACTTGCTGGAGTGACCAAAAGAACGACGCCACAGGAATCGCACTACCGATAGCCTTCAGAGAGTCTTTGCAGAGAGAAGAGTGAGTGGAGAATGATCGTCAAAGGCAATGGAGTTGTTGCGGTAGGAGGAGGTCACGACCCTCAAACGTGAGGAATACGAATAACGGGAAGAAGAGCTCATTATGTGTTATGGCATTCTCAGCTATAATATATAAGTTTACGAAAAATACTTATGGTGACGTGTCATACTTTTAAAGCAGTAGATGATATTGCTTCCGTATTTCCACTGATATTTACAACAGATGGGAAATAAATTATAACTTAAGACATCGACTGAGGGTGCTTGATGGAATTTCAATATCAAATTTGAATTATTGAGATTTTGTACACTTCCATGTATTTTGTCACTAATGAGCCGGGTTTCGCCTTTCGCCTTTCGGCATCTTCAGGCACCCGAGCGCATGAACGAACTCAAACTGACAGACAGTAAACAGTGTCTAACGTTTATATAGAAGATACAGATACGACAAATATTATTTACGAGATAAAATATTATATTGTTGACAAAATAAGAATTAAGGCGATTCTTGAAATTTTAACTCAGGTATCAGTGTGGATCCTAGACTTATAATATTTTATCTCGTAAATAATACTTATCGTATTTGTATATAAACGTTAGACACTGTTTACTGTCTGTCAGTTCGAGTTCGTTCGTGCGCTCGAGTGCCTGAAGATTCCGAAAGGCGAAACCCGGCTCGTTAGTGACAAAATACATGGAAGTGTACAAAATATCAATAATTCAAATGTGAAATAAATTATTTAAGAAATATTTTTCTGAAAAATTAAGTCCCTTACGCTCTTAAATCGCTCACAGAGGCTCGCGAGCCAAGCTCGGGCCCGTGCAGACCTCTTTCTGCTCGCAAGTAAAAAGTTTCTAAGCTCGTTATTAAATCATATACGCAGAATAAGCAGCTGATGAGATGTAGGCAAATAATTACTATTGCCCTTTGAGAAGTCAAAGCGAGCAGTTCTTAATATAAGAAATATCGTTAGAAGTAGGGATTCCAATCCCGGAACCTTTTATTGATCCCGGGATTTAAAGATTCACCATCTTGCTGAAACCACAAAAAAGGTCAAGGAGTTAAAGCATCGAATGGAAAATTCAATTCATTGATTAATACTGCTTTGATGAAAAACGTAGATAGCGATGATGTGTTTATCTTTCCTAATTATTCTGTCTAATCCTAAAAACAAGATATGATAAGCCAATCAGGTAACTTTTACTCATTCCCGGCCCAATATTTTTTCACTTACCATTCCTGATGAGGGAAACTAGATGACTATTCATCATGTGTTTAAAAAAATCTTTCTGTTATAATTATTAGAGCATCCAATCCCGGATTATTTTTACGATCCCGGTATCCCTGCATTGGTCTTAAAGCGTAATTTCATGTATTAAATTTGATTTTTCAAATCATATTTGTGCTCATTATTGCTTCAATTGGAATGAATGTATGATTTCATATTTTTTTTGGGAAACTTTAGTTATAGATATATAAAAAAAATAATGTCCGCTCCCAATGAAGAGTATATGGACTCTGAATGGAGGTATCCCAGTAGAAGTTTTTCTACGATAACTGCTTGATACTCAATTTCTCAACCAACCATTTATTTTTCAAACAGGGTAGGAATAGAAAGATAAGGCTTGAACAACACTAGCGGTTAGTTGTGTCCCGGTGCCGACAGTTTCATAAATTAATTGATTTTTCAATTGGTTTACAGATTTCTGTATGTAGGTATGGATGTTTGTGATGTCTAAAGTTCCCTTCCACCCATCCGATTATAAAAATGGAGCGTAGCTCGAGCGATTAGGTGCTGTTCTAGTTATATCCTCTCTATCCCTACTCTCTTTAAAAGCAGAGGTTGAGCAACTGAGTAACAAGCAGTTGAAATAACTCTATTAAGAAGCCATGTGCTCAGCATTTGAAACGAACATGGTAAAAAAAAAGTATTAAATCCCGGGAATGAAAAATTGTAAATAATGAAATCCCGGGATTGGATGCCCTAGCTTGGAACATACCTTTTGGCTTATTATACTCGACCGTAAAGCATCTACGACTCAACAAGGCGGATTTACAATTAGATTTGATTTCTGTGAAGAGATTTTTTTTCAATGCCTCTTAAATTTTGCGGTAAGTTAATTGGACTTTGTTATTATTTGAGTTGATGTTTTGTGCCACTAATATAAATCAAGATGGAGGATTTAAGACGTAGTAAAAAACGTAGCAGATGATTAGATTTAAAGATGAATGTATTTAGGGGGCTTGGATAAATACAATTTAAAGTAAGTCTCTCCTATTTTTTTGGATTATTTTCAATTAAAGTCGTCCATTTTATTCCATATTTAAAAGAATGTGAAAATACATTTAACAAAATCAAGGACCGATTTAATTTTTGTATATACTTTGTATCAGGGGTTGGCAACCTTTTTATTGGATGGATACTAAAAATGACTGGCTTACCACAAAAGGCACTATATCTTAATTTTGCTGGAGCACTACTAATTAAAAAATTAATTACTAGTGTTTGTGGGTTAAAATTCTGAAGCAAATAAATTTAATAGTGGTGAGCCGCCTGTCCTATTTAAAATGTTATTTACAAATAATCGATAAATGATGATGGTTTTATGAATTTCTAAAAACTCAAACAATTCTTTTAATATTTTTTTTATTTACGCGATGGAGTATTTATATGTTACTATTTTTTTTTAAATTATCATTGTTTGTGTCTTACCCCCTATCCACGTCCAGTAGAAAAAACAATCCCACCCCAACGTATATTTTAAATTTAATAATTATAATCGTTGTTTATTTTAGAAATAAATAACCTTGAGATATAATCAGTCTGAAGATGCTTCTTAAAGAAGCGAAACGCGTTACATTTAGTAACACAGTCAGTGGAATAACTAAGTTTTTAATTTTTACTTTATACAACTTATTTAGTCGTCATATTAAGAGATTAATATTTAGTCTGAAGACGCTTCTCAACGACGGGAAACACTCGCTTAATTTAGTAATACAGCCAGTGGGGTAACAAAGCTATCGACTTAAATCAAAATTTTATATTACAAAATTATATTTTCGAAATTGATATTATTATATGCTATCACAACAGCCGGGCATAAAAGTTCCTTTGAAGACCTGATAAATCGGCGTACGACAATAGAAAGAGTTTTGTCTAGAAAAATACAAAAGACGGAATAATATTTCTCGAGCAGATAGGTAGAAAAGCCACCCTTTACGAGCGTTTAGCTACCAGGGTGGCAGACGGCAAAAAGCACGCCGTACACTTATGATTATACTTGTCATATTTCGCTTACCATTTGAAACTTACTTTTAATAATATACCTCTTCACGTTTTCTCGAGTCCTAATACCTTGAAGCTTTTTTTATTGTTTATATATAAAATCTTTCTAACCGTTTTGTTTATCTCTACTATATTCCAGAAAATACATTTATAAATCTTTCTAACTGTTACAAGAACTCCTCCCAAACGGGGTACAGTAGCGACGTGAAATTTGTACATACCCTCCGAGCTGCCATTTTTTAAGTTAATTGTGTTAATTTCAACGTTGAACTTTAAACATTATTATTAATTGATTGACTATAGTTTGTGGATGTTATATACTAAGTAAAGTCAACAGTGAAATTTTTACATTCAACTTACAACTGTCAATATAGGCTTGCACTAAAATCACGCAAACGTCTAAAAGTTAGCGTGGTGGTAGCTGGCAAATCCGGGTAATAAATACAAGTAATAAAACGAAAAGGAAGAATAAGAGATAGATTTATCACTACTATATAGCAGATAATACATTTTTAAATCCGTATGTCTGTTACAAGAACTCCTTCCAAACGGTGTGCAGTACCGACGTCAAATTTGTGTATGTCATTTTCAGGTCATCTGTGCTATTTTCAACTTTTAACATTATTATTAATTAATTGAATATGTTTTCTATGTGTTACACGAGGTACGATTCAGACTGATATTTTCAACTTTCAACGATCGCGAAATCGAGTAAAAAATCTCTTTATGAAACCTCTGTACTGGCAGTCGAACCCGTGAGATCCTCAGCGAAGGCCAACGACGGTAAACACTGCACCACGAACCGAACAATATATTTATATACTTTTTTTATCTGCTCAAATTGGTTTTTTAATTATTTTAAAACTGTGCTTTTTTATATAACTTAAGATACTGGACCTAAGGTCAAATTTGAATTGCTAAAATTTTGTACATTTCCATGTATTTTGTTACCACCGACCCGTATTTCACCTTTCAGCATATTGGGGCACGATATTTACCCTAATCAAAACCACCAATTGAAAATCAGTATGTATTTATATGCTATATTTTTCCAAATTGTTTTTTAACGATAATTGGTTCTTGGATGCCTTAAAGTCTTTAAAGTTTTGTAATTTTTATGCAATTATTTTCCTAATTAAAGTCTTGTCCAATAAAACTTCTTTATTTTTGTAGGTGAGCCAAAGTATACAGAGCTTTCGTTAGCATCCCTTAGTACTCATCCCCAGAAGACCAATTATCTAAAAGCGAGGCAGCACGAAAAAAAAAATGACACACAGAGACTGTGGACAGTGTGGATGGTAGTAGAATATTGGACGAACGAATGAAAAGAGTTTACTTGCAAGTCTTTTGCGTTGGACTCTATTCACTGGAAATAACCGCTGGCAGCTATATTCCGAGGCAACTTTAAAACAATTTTTTTTATTATTTTCTTTCGGGGACATAAAACAGAACTTTTGTTGCAAGTCAAAATGGGTGTTTTATTTTAATCGCAAATGTCGGAAAAGTATCTATTGAAATTATTATTTTGCGGAAAAAAATTTGGTAAGAAAAACTAACCCCCGAGTCAAATTACTGTTGTCGTTTCAGTGGTGCTTTGGTTACGAATCTCACGGGTTCGAATATCTTTCATTAATCGATTTAATTACGTCTGTTCGAAGGCATGTATGTCTGTGATGTCTGAAATTATCTCCACTAAAGCTAAGCATACGTCTGGACATTCAGTGTCTACATCTGGACACAAATATGTTGCTAGAGGGATCTAGCTAGAGCAGTATAGCTAGAGTAGTGTTCCGAGCGTCCACACTTAGTTATTGGAAACTTTTTGAGACGCTCACACAAAGTGAGGCGTAGCGAGAGCGATTGACTACATACTAGTCCTGTTCTTGTAGACAAATTCTGTTAAATACCTCCAGTAGGAGTATATATGCTCCATATAGGAGGCGGACATGGTAAAAATAATACATATCATATTTTTATAGTATGTTCCGATCCTAAAAAGTTGGTTACCAGCTAACCGCTAGTCCTGTCCTAACCCTATCCTTCTTCCCGTACTGTCTTTGAAAAAAAAGACATCGAACATCTGAGAAACAGACAGTTGTAGAAAAATTTATGTTAAATACCTCTACTAGGAAGCCATATGCTCCACATTGGGATTGGTCACATATAATAAAAATACATATTTAATATTTTTTATGGTATGTTCCGATTAGCTAACCGCTAGTCCTGTCCTGTCGAAAAACAGAGGTTGAGCAACTGAGTAACAAGCAGTTATCGTGGAAAAACTTCTGTTAAGATACCTCCATTAGGAGATAATGTGCC
Source organism: Himalopsyche phryganea (assembly GCA_022494535.1). Taxonomy (NCBI): domain Eukaryota; kingdom Metazoa; phylum Arthropoda; class Insecta; order Trichoptera; family Rhyacophilidae; genus Himalopsyche; species Himalopsyche phryganea. Next base: position 2,847,664 of record JAGVSL010000051.1, read on the forward strand.
CCACACTGAAACGGACATGGTAAATGAAAAGGAAAAAAATGAAAATTTAGTCTCTCCAAAATCTTGTTTCCCTATTATCTCAGAACTAGGATTTTTGAGTTGTTACACTTTTGAACTGAGGTATCGATATGTTCCATGCTGAAGTACCTAGTCGCTTGAATAGAAAAACAGAGAAGTTTTCATCAACAAATATTAATATTTCTTTTGAATACAGCCTCACACCTTTGATTCTGATTGAGATTGGTACCCCAGGCGAGCACTTTGCTTTCTATTCGAACCGCGAGATGGCGCGAAAACTTTTACGAGCTCTATATGTTCTTCCGCGGAGGGATTTTAATCTAAGGGATGGCTTTTTCACGATGTCGATTTTTCTCGCCTCACTTTTTATGTGCGCCTGGTACCGACATTTGAACGGGGCGGGTAGTTACGACGCCTTGGAACGATGAAAAAGAGGTATTTTTGGATTATATTGCGCAATTTCTTCACACGTGTAAGTATATAAGATAAAGGTTGAATTTTATTATAACAAACACTTTCAGATGTCACAAAATGTTTATGCTTTGTTGATAAATGAAATATTATTTCATATTCAGGGTATATTGACGATTTCAATTTGATATATTCGTGAAATAAGAACCTACAATTATTGATTCAGTTGGAATGAAAAATAATGTTTTAAAATCTTGATAAGATGTCAGTTCGAGTTCATTTCTACGCTCAAATGCATGAATATGCTGAAAGGCGAAACCCGGGTAGTTAGTGATGAAAGAAATGTACAAAATTTCAACAATTCAAATTTTCAAATTTCATTTGTACTACTTCCACATGTTTATAATGATCAGGACCAATTTCGATCATCACGAGAATTATCAACTAATAAAAATAGAAACATAACAGGGCTATTTATATTAAATTTAATGTAAAAAAATTAAGTTATATAAAACAATTGGTTCATGAATTAACGCAAGAAATTACTGATCATCGAACAAATTATACAAAAACCAAATAAAATACTTTACAATTAAAATGTTAATGATCTCTTACAAATCAATAAATGCTAACCTGAAATCACAAATATAACTACATTAAAAGTCCATTAACTGAGCAAAAAATGTTAATAACATTACAAATAGCCGATTGGGAATATTTTAAGAAGAATTAGTGAACCATTTAAAAACAATGAAATATTAAAAAGTGATTAATATTAACAATAATCACATATTTAATTGTCTTAAATTACTTAATGTCTACTTGATGTCTTTAATCACTTAAATTATACATATTTAATTGTTTTTAAATGGTTTACTAATTTCTTCTTAAATTATTCGAGAAATTTCGTCAAAACAATGATATATTTTCCGAATTTGATAATGTAACCAAGCTTTTCATAGACTTTGCTCTGAAGAGGGTAGGTATTAAATATGCGTACATTAGCGTCATAGAGCTTTGCACACAGCATGTAAATCGAGCCTTTTCGCCCGAAGGTTTTTGGCTTGACGCGTCTACCGTACGCATGTCCGCTCCGTTGGTTTTTTGAACGATTGCTACCGGAAGTAGCTCAGTGTTTTGCCTTACATCCTGTTGACGTTATAGTTGCCTGATACCCAGAAGAAAACACAACACTTATATCGTCGTTATAGTGGCATAAGGCGTTAAGTCATAAAACCTTGTTTTGAGATAATTGACTTTTAAGAATAAATTGAAATTTTAGTCTTTCTATTTATATACCTTAACCATTATTTATTAAACAAATCATTATGAGATTCAAATCGATAATTTACGAATTCAATTTTACTATTAGTTATTCTTTTTTATAGAAGCATTAATTAAACTTTTTTTCCACTAATAACTGTGAACAAAATTGACTTAATTCATAATATTTTCTTTAAATATCGTTAAAAAAATACATGGAAAACTAAAATCTATCAATTTTACACTTATTGCCTTCTTTTTCTAGAAAAAGTTGTTTTAAAATAAAATACAACTTGTTTGTATTACCTCCACATGTCGACTTCGTGGCGCAGTTGTTAACGTCATCGGTAACGGTTACGGATGTCTCGAGTTCAAGTCCCGGTAAGGATAATTTCATAAATTGATTTTTCAATCAATTCATGGATGTCTGTTCGTAGGCACGAATTTTTGTGATATCTAAAATCCCCTCCCACACTTCCGATCTCGAAACGGTAACCACTAGTCCTTTTGTAGCCATATCCTTATATCCCAGAGTCTTCGTGTAAGAGAGGTTGAGCAACTGAGTAATAAGCAGTTCTCGTAGATAACTTCTGTTGAGATACCTCCATTAGGAGGCCAAATACTCGACACTGAGAGCGGAGATGGTTTAAAAAAAAGTACCACAAACAAATTGTGTTTTATTTTTAAAACTGGTAACCGTACCCGTCAGAGATAACGGTATTGAAATTGAAGTACTGAATATCTAAAGTAGCTAGTACGTCGGAACTGTGTTTGCATCGCATGACATTTTATTTCATTATATAACCGCAAGCGCTTAGGCCATGAGAAAATTTCATACTTACATGTGATACGCGATAATAATAAAACATCTAAAGAGCGGTCTGGGCTATTATATATATTTACTGTGAAAAGGAAAAAGGACGTAGCCCACACCAAAAAATACTGCGTACAACTCACACAAAACGTGCTAATCCACTATAATTATATTTAAATACATATCAAACTTGGATTATTGAGATTTTGTACACTTCCATGTATTTTGTGACTGACGACTCGGGTTTCGCCTTTCGGCATCTTCAGGCATTCGAGCGCACGAATGGAATCGAACATGACTTCAGTTCGAGTTCATTCGTGCACCCCCAGTCGATGTCTTAAATTATAAATACATATTATATCGACTGTAAGGCAAAATGACTTATTCCTCCGTCTTTTCAAAATATTTCTTTTTCGATAATCACAATGTATACAATTTAATTCACTATTTTTTTGGGCTGTACACAATATTTTTTGCGTGTGTGTTACGTCCTTTTTCTTTTCCACAGTCGATATGATATAATACCTTTCCACCAAAAACTGACAGTTAACAACCTCACAGTGTTATTTGTGTAATATTTTTTCCTTCAAAGATAATGTTAAAGTTTAAAACTATCCCCTAACTACCCCAAAATTGCCTCGACTTCTGAATACGACTCGATGATCAAAAAATGTTCGCAAGAATTGCTACGAACAGAATCTTATTGCCTCGTTTTTTTATTATATTCAAAAATATATTGCTATGAAAACGTCCGTGGCTATTGTCCATGGAGAATACGAATAGTAAAGGAATGCAATTTTCTATCCACAACCATTGTGTGAGTCTTTTCATATAAAACACAATTCCTTCATAAAAAAGACCACCCGCCCTTCCCTGCCCGCCTAATACCGGGCCTCTTTATTCCTGATGCTTTTTCTAAAGCCATATCAAGAATTTTTTCGTATTGTTTTGGTGGTGTCTTTTTCTCTCTCTCTAGAAAATGTGTAATATTCAGGGCGTCTCTTTTTATGATCCCGGGATTTTGGTATCGGTATTTTTTCAATACAGGGATTTTCCGTTGGTAATTATATATATATATATTTAAAAAAAAAAAATTTGAATTAAAAAAAATATCTAGAAAAAGAGCCATTTGATGTGACAATTTTTTTTAAAATCTTAAAATCATGCGTGAAAACGCTTACCACTAGACTAGACTAACTGTGACATTACATTCAATGCGCTAAATATTTTGGAAATTGGAAAATCGTGCGAGATAAACAGCTCTCCGAGATCACAAATTTAAATTGAAAAAATCTGAATTTTTCATTAAGCTTGATGGGATTTGAACGACCCACCTGATCACTAGACCAAGAGGCTGATAAAATTAAATTGTTTAGGCTTTTAAAATTAAATTACTGTCCTTTATTGCTTCAATTGCAATTTTAAATGTTTTATTTGATTTTTTGGAGACGAAAATGGTTTTTATTTTTATTTATTGTGAAGATTTTATTTATATATAAAATAGTTGCATTTGATTTTTATTTTATATAAAATATTGTAATAAAAAACAGTAAAAAATAATCTGTTCTTGTCTATAGCAATTTCAAACAGTGTTGTCTCTAATCTGCGCGCGTGCGCGGCCGCGTAGCTCACTCAACTCGAATTGGCACGCGTTTCAAATAGTCCAACTATTTTTTGAAGGAATATCTACATATTATTTTTTTACCATGTCCGTTCCCAGTATGGAGCATATGGACTACTAATAGAGTTATCTTAGCAGAAGTTGTTTCGACTACAACCGCTTGTTACTTAGTCGCTCTACCTCGATTTTTTTAATACGGTTGGAATAGAACGATATAAAAATGAAACAAGTTGTTAGCTAAATGCTCTCTCTATACTCCGACTTTTAGGATCAGAACTTTCCATGAAAAATATGATATATTATAAATAAACAGTTATCGTAGAAAACCTTCTGTTGAGATACCTCCATTAGGAGGCCATATGCTGCATACCTGTATTGAACATAGAAAAAGATGTAAGACAGTATGGACATAAACAAACCGAGGTACACGTAGTCATTAATCAGAAAGTGTTTAATTTGACAAATGAATTATTTTTACCATTTACAGTCAGTGCCGAAATCCCGGCATATTCCCGGAATTGACTAATTGACCGGGATTGGAAGCCCTTGTAGTAACCCTGTCTCGACAACATTTTTATAAGCGTACGTGCTGATACGTTTTGTATCGTTCCATTTCAAATAAGGATTATGAGCAGACATTTTATGAGATTTGAAAAAGATATTTCCTCTAATAATAATATTATTGTGTTTTTCAAATGATTACCCAGCTTTGCCAGGGATAGAAAGACTTAACATCACGGACATCACGCTTATCTCATGTAACTTCTACAAAATAAAGTACATCAATTATTAAGATTATGTGAAAAGTTTAAAATACCACAATGGACCGTACCTCATATCGACGGTGTTTTGGTCAATTTATGTAGCCCTCAAAACTGAAATTATTCACGAGAGGGTAAAAACTGTTATTATCGAAAACATTATATGCTGAGTTGCGTTATGAATCTTTGAAATGCACTCCTGTAAATTCTCTTATTTGCAGATAATAGACTATACGTAGGGAGTGTCTATATAATAGTGGCTTACATCAAGTAACTGAGTCAGAATTTTTAAACCTAAAATCGATGTAAAGTGTTGTTTCCTTCCCGAAAAGTGGTCAATTTATTTTTCTAATTTACATCACTTGGCCGAGACCTGCTCTGTCGTCTTTAAAATGAGATCGAATCATTAACTCATTTTCGTATTTTTTTATGATAACATCGATTGTACAAAACACCTACAAATTACAGTTAATAATAATGTAAAAAACTGAAAGGTAAAAATTACATAGTTGACTTAGAAAAAGCAGCCATAATGACATGTGCAAAGTTCACGTAGCTACTGTCCACCAATTGAGAAGAGTTCTTATGACAGACATACAGATTCATACCTACTCAATGATATTTTTATATTCTACTACTATTTATTACCGTGATTGGCCACGCTTAAACTTGGATGTTGGCGTTATTTTGGCGATACGATAATGTTGAAAGTTTTAAATATCACGATGGACCATATTACTATATGCAACACTTACTAAATAAAGCCCATCAATTAATAATAAGCAATATGAAAAGATGAGAATTAAAAATAGCAGTCAGAATGTCATGTGCAAAACGTCGCTGCTGTACTTCGTTTGGGAGGAGTTCTTACGATAGACAGACAGACTTATACATATTTTTTTGCTATATAGTGGAGGTGACTTGAATGAGATCATTATCCAAGTCTATCAAAATTTACGTCCAGGAATGAAACTTTACCAATTTATTCAAGAATAATATATTTAAAGCCACGTTAAATGATCATCGCTATATATGTCAACCACCATAGGGAATAGATTCGATACCTCAGTTCCAAAGTGTAACAAGTGGTAATCTGTAGTTATTTTAGAATGTCAGTGGTTGTTGTTACTTCAAATAAAAACTGTAACAACTACAAAAATCCTGTGAAAATTCCTATTGTTAATGTGAGAAAAAATTAAATTACCTTTCCTTTATTATAAACATATATTTTAAATAATCTTAAAATTTCATTAAAATCTCCAAAAATAATGTATGAGATTAAACCTGCCCAAAATATTGTTTTCTTATTATCTCAGAACTATGCTTTTTGGTTGTTACATTTTGGAACTGAGGTATCGAATTGACCAGGCGTACAGTCTCTGCCATCTGGTGTCTCAAATGACCGACGCAAAGTTTCAATAAAAAAAGCGATCATGGCATCGGCTTCGCAGAAAGAAATCAGAAGCATGTGGGTTAACTCTCTTCAGAACTTCAAGGCTGTCAAATTAACTACGGAATTTAAGACAAAAATGGTTTTGAATGGTTGGCCAAACATGGCGATGTATTCCCAGAGATTTTGGTAATAAATAGTTAAAGAGTTTTATTGTTATAGTCGCAAAATATTATGTTTACTAATTTTATTTTTGTTTGCTTGTTTCAGGTACGTCGAAACTTTCAAAATCCATTTTAAGGACCAGTACAAATGAGTTTTATCAGAGAAAGATTAAGGTAATTATTTCGTAGATTTATTTTACTATAAATATTTTTAATGACATCATCGATAACCAGGGCTGCCAATCCCGGGATTTCAGTATTCACTGTAAATGTTAAACAATAATTCATACTGCTAATTTTATTGTAGTCCTGATGCCTCCTAATTGAGATATCTCAACAGGAGTTTTCTATGAGATCTGCTTATTACTCAGTTTCTCAACATCTCTTTTTTTTCTAAGAGAGTAGGGATAGAAGGATAAGGCTAAGACAGGACTAGTGGCTAACTAATCGCTTTCGCTACGTCCTGTTGGAATGGTATGGCTGGGAGGGAGGACTCAGACTACGAACAGATATTCATAAATCGATTGAAAGGTCAATCTATGGAAACGTCCGCACCAGGAATTGAACCCGAGACATCCGAAACCGTAGCCAGCGATGCTACCAACAGTTTTAATATTTTTTTGTGTGTTGGCTTTATAAATATGTAGAAAATAAAATATACATAACATAAAAAAAACCTATGAAATCTTTTTCGATGTCGTTAAAATTGGAAAAAGCTATACGTAAAATTTTATTTGCCGTTCGTCGACAACTTTTTTGTTCAGCGAGCAAAAAAATTGATGAGTGAGACGTTTGGGTTTTACGAGTTTTTGTGACTCACAGAAGCAAGCAGCTCGTCATGTCTCAATGCTTACTTAACTTTGAAATGTCCTCTAAAAACCCACTTTGGGATGAGAGTGAAATCTTTTTAATTCTACTTTTATATTCCTTATATCGATCGTCTTGTTCAACGATTTACAGCCTGGGGTACGTCATTAGTGGGTAGGAGTACTCGAAAGATACATCAGTTATGATCGACGCGCCGAAAAACCATTCTTCTGTTTTTTAGAGAGACTGTTCTAAACCTAAGTATGTAGTGTGTGGAAAAATGCTGGAAAATGACAATATAAAACCTGCCCTACTATGATTACGGCATCTGTAAACATAACAAGCATTACCATTTTTAAAATTTGCAGTTGCCTCGGATTACTCCTACGGTATTTCTTCAATCCATGTTCAAAAGGTTGTTTTTAGTTCCCGAGTAATTCGTCAAACTCAACTACCTTGCCCTCCTCCATGCACCACTACTTTCCCATCCGTTAATCTAGTATCTAGTGGCGTAATAAACGTTAAGCGTATTTACAGATTTTTTCTCTTAGTTGAGAGTGTCTTTGGAGCAACTGTCCAAGACTTGGTGGCGTGCACTTAAGTGTGCAGAAAATCAATCTCTCCAGATAAATGGAAAGCTTCTTTATAAAGGCTTCGTAATTTGCGTTATTCGCCACCAAGTCAGCGTGGCCGATCGGTAATGGAAGGTTGGACTGACTTGAGCAGACTTGCGCATCCTGCTTTATACCACCACATGTTGCATATTGGCCTATCCACTAACCGGCTAAGCTCGAAGATCTTGGCAGCAAACCCACCGTGGCCAGTAATGAATTGACTCGTCCAATGATTTGGAGTCAGTATTTTAGTTATCTCCGTTCACCACTTTCTAATTGATTGTAGTTTATGATAAGATACTGAAAGCGCCCGAGTTTGCCAAAGACAGAATAAAAACCACTATAGATGTACAAATTTAACTTGGCCGCTAGTGATGGCGCCACCGTTGTTGCTATACTCAACCAGAACTAATATTTCAATAAATTCAAAAACTGATATTTTAGCGATGGTTATTAAAAGTAGACGTGGACTTTCGAAAGATATTTAATAACAATTGGGGAAATTTATTCTAGACTGACAATTCTAGTTCCAAATTCGGCGGTAGCCAAGTAATACTATACCTGGAGTATTCATTATTGTTCTTGAAATATGAAAAAATTGTGATCTTTCTTCGATTTTGTAAAATGTTTCATTAAAAATTAATATGAATGGTATTCGAACAGTTGCCCGAATATTCAAATGTCAAACAGTTAAAAAAGACTGAATATATTCGCATTTTGAACATTCGAGTTGGAATATTTGGTATCAGGGAATCATAGCACGCGAATGGAATATCGAATTTAATTAAATCAACACCACTTTACCGCGATGCGCATTATTTTAACAGCACTCATTTCTGACCTCCTGATACTTCATATTGGTCCCGTCCCAATCCACTCTGCGTGTATAGGTCCCTCGGGGGAGTCGAGATGGCGGACCTGGCCTGAGATTAACGCACCCTCACGCCCACCAAACTAAATCACATTAGTCCTAATGTTTTTCTTGCGGGTCCTCCTTTATTTATCTTGTCCCGGCGCAAGTCGAAACCGGCTTATTCAATTAAACTTCTGCCTCGCGAGGTGACTGTGCAATTATAACTCTACCGATTCCGAATTATGTCACCCTGGTACTTTTCATACAAAATCATTAAAGGTTTTTCACGTTAATAATAATATGTTACATGTCGCTTCTATAACGAAAGATTCCCTGCGCAGAAAAGACATGTGCTTAGGCAGGCCAAGCCAACAAATCCGCGGAATAATTTTCAACTTTTTTACAAACAACAATATATATTATGTAACATGCTATGTGATCAATTTTCCTTCTAAAACGAAAGATTCTCCACGCAGAAAATGCATAAGCTGAGCAGGCCAAGCCGAAAAATGCGCGGAATAATTTTCAAGTTTTTTCGAAAACAAATTACGTAACCTGCTAATTGATCAATATTCCCTCTAAGGTGAAAGATTATCTAAGCATAAATTGCATAGGTTGAGCAGGTCAAGCCAACAGATGCGCCGAATAATTTTCAACCTTTTTGCTAACGACAATAAATATATTATGTTACATGCCATGTGATCAATGTTCCTTCAAAGACAAAATATTCTCTGCACAGAAAAGACATATGGTGAGCAGGCCAATTTAACAAATGCGCGGAATAATTTTCAACCGTCAAGGTTATTTATTTCTAAGGTAAACAATGATTCTAGTTCTCAGTCCTAAAATGAATGATAAGGTGGGTTGATTAAAATATAAAATTCTTGAACTCAAAAATAGTCGGAATTTATTTTTTATTTATGTATTTTTTATTTAAGAAAATGCATACTGGATATAAAATCATTTATTAAGTTCGGTAAACAGATATTAAAAAATAACCTGAGAGTGAATATAATCGAAACATAGGAGAGCTACATAAATGTGTCAAAATATTGACAAGTCATGCGTGAGTCATGAACACCTGCACCTTCAAATTTTCCAAATGAAAAAAATGACTATTCCAAATTCACAAACGACCGAAGCGTTTTTAAATAATGTCTGCTCCCAATTGAATTATATGGCCTCCTAATGGGGGTATCTTAACAAAAGTTTTCTACGAGAACAGCTTGTTACTCAATTGCAAGGCTGACACTGGGTTGATGGTTAGCTAATCGCTCTCGCTGCGTCCCGTTTTCATGATCGTACGGGTGGGAGGGTTATTTTAGATATCACAAACATGATGAAACTTTCCGTACCGGGGCTTGAACCCGAGACATCTGTAATCGTAGCCAACGACGTTGACCACTACACCACGGACTGTTAAACCTATGCATTTAATAATCTTTTATAACCGTGTAAATACAAATAAAATCAATGTAAAAAAATAGTTGGTCCGCTTATTTAGACCGTGCCAATAGAGAATCGTGTGTATTTTATTGATTGAATTGGAATGTACTTGGTAGAAACCATTATAATAGGATAAAATATCAAAGCATTTAGTTCAACGAAGTTTTATTAGGCAGTTGGTAGTTATTTCGGCATATCGTCATGCGGCATATGTGTTTCTGTAACATTCAACTGATTTCGATTGAAACTTTGGAGAGTTGTTGTGCGCACACTCGTGAAGGCTTCTGAAAAAAAAATCTAAAATCTAAAAAAAATCAAGTATGTACGAACAGCGACATTTCGTAAAAACCTTCAGATTTATTCGTGTACGCACCAGGCGGAAACAAAAAATATTGTGTATCCACTTCAATAAACAGAATTAAAACACCAACCCTTTATTTCTTTTCGTGGCATTGTAACGCATGCCGGGTACTCACTAGTTTAAAATAAATATTATGATGTTGGAAAACGTGAGACGACATGGTATTGTCTATATTTTCTTATTAGTATTTATAACATGATGGCACTATGCCGGAAAAGCTATCAGCTTCCTAACAAAATTTTGTAGAACTGTATACTTTGATATTTTACCCTGTTTTGTGTGTATTTTGTTGAGCAGAAATAGTTTATGTATGGATAGCATTATCAAAATCGAACGCGAACACTCTTGGGCTACGAGGCCATCGCGATTATATCAGGAAAAATACATTATCACGTTTTATCTCCCACATTATACTGACAATGAAAGAGGAGGCTGTGCTGTGAGCGGCGAAAAAGTTTCTTGTCGCCGACAGCGATAAATTATATGAGTAAATAAAACTTGCTGAGTCTCGACGAAAATTCTCGACGTCACTTCACCCTCTTCTCCTTTCTCTTCCCTGATAACATTCAATAATGACAATTTTATAATATTTTATTACTGAAACTTATTCAATATGCTTTGAAAAAGTTCATATCGAGGTTATACTGACAGAATGTATTAAGTCATAAAAACAATTTCTAAGATAATAGCAAAGTCAAAGTATATACTCTCTCTCTCAAGTACATTATAAAAAAATGTATTTAACCCGATGAACGCGTTGGACATGTTTACATGTCGAAGAATTTATATCGTATTTCCGTCCATACTAGAACGAAACACTATTTTTTTAAGCATATTTCCAGAAGTGTTGCTTCTAGTTTGGCTGGAAATGTAAACATGTAAACATCTCTCACATTCTTATGGCTACTCATTCGCTATATTTCATCCAATATGTACTTTCAGTAGATAACTGCATGGAACCATATGTATAACGCTCCAAATTTAGAGCGAAAATGGTGAAAAATAAATATGAAATCATATATTCATTTGAATGGACAAAAACTTAATTTTAAAATGCAATTTAACACGTGAAATTACGTTTACTGATTGCTCATAGAAAAAATTTTGAATGCCGAAATCCCTTGATCATAAAAAGGGTCCAGAATTGGTAGCTTTTTACCTCACGTACCATCAATATGAATTATTGAATGTAAGTTATTTGAAAATTTGAAAAATGATAGCGTCACCTTTGTTTTCATGTACGTACTTGGAATGTTGCCAAGAGTCTACGTTTTCTGGCGTAGACCTTTCTCAATGATTTTCATTTTGGAAAAGCGCCAAAGTTTTTTTGTTTTATTAATAAAATTTTCCGCTCGTCGAGTTTTGGCTTATTGCAAAAAAGTGCGTTGTTAAAAATTTCATTCATGGAATTGATATTTTCTTTTTGAATGAGTCTACGAATTGATTCACAAGAGATAATACTTTTATACATTGTTACTCTTAATACTATATTAAGGATATACTCACAGAACGCGTTCGGTCATTTTTTGATGATTTTCTGTTTTAAATGTCAAAATTAATACAATTTAACGTTCTACGTACTTTTAAAACGCACGAAGTCATTTGATATTTTTTTTTCGACCGTGTCTGCTTCGAACGTGGAGTTTTCTATGAGAAATACTTGTTACTCAGTTGCTCAACCTCTCTTTTTCCGAAGAGAGTAAGGATAGGGCTTAGACAAGAATAGTGGCTAGATAATCGTTCTCTCTACGCTCCGTTTTTGAGGATCGGATAGGTGGGAGGGAGTTTCAGACACCACAAACATTCATACTACGAACATAAATCAATTGGAAAATCAATTTATTAAACTGTCCGCAATGGGAATTGAACCCGAGACATCCGTAACGGTAGCCAACGACGTTGCCAATTGCCCCACTGAGCCAACAACAAACATATCACAAACCAGTGGAATAAAAAAGTGATCAATAATAAAAAAATATAAAGACTGTAGAATTGTTCGAAGTTTTAAACATGACGTTTTAAATAATGAGAGTCTAGATTTTAATGAAGTTAATTTAAATATTTTAAGTGTCCCAAATGCTGTTCTTTCTCTTGTTAAAGCAGACTTTAAAAATGTCTTTAAAATTTAAAATATCAAACACTTTCAGAGAACCGTTACTCGTTAAAAGCTTTCAACGTTTTTAAAGGCTTTGTGTTGGAATCGCGAAACGGTTTCGTGAAATAAATCGGACGGATGCTTGTAATTGTTACTCGCTGATGTATGGTGTCTAGGGATTCTAATATTGCGCAATAAAGCTTTCGTAGACTTGAAAAAGCTTCTTCAGACAGACTGCTCGCTCACGTATTCCTTTTCAATACATCTCGAATGAATGGAAATATTTTGTTTTGTTTGTACACTGATGTGAATCGAATACGAGCTTTTTTTATTTGATTTCAAGTGAAATAACTGTGATATTATCGAGTTGTAGTCGTCACTTCGAGATTGGTTTGTGGAAAGCACCAAATCTATTTAGTAATTGAGTTACAAAATTGTATAATTAAACAGATCTAATTTTAAATATAGGATAGTATTTTAAAGTGGCGATTATGTAGATCCGGAGAGATGCTTTCAGTTAGTGGCGCGATGACAGAATGTAGGTCCTTTTCTATGGTGTATTTTTTTTAAATCGGATGTCTAAGAGGGAAATCACAAACAGCCATCTCTTTTAACATAAATCCAGTGAAAAATCAATTTATGAAACTGTTCATACTGGGCTTCGAGCCCGTGAGATCCGTATGATGTGAGACGCTATTGACGAGAACTTTTTTGTTTACATATAGCTGTTCCAGGGCATTGAGACAAGATATTTTGTTACAACAATTCAAAATGTGTTTTTTATACAAATTAATATCATGTCTTCATTTTCAATGTATTATATTTTACGAGGGAATAATTAAACTATTAGATCAATACTTCAGTTTAACAACTCGAAAATCATAGTTCTAGGATGACTTGGAAACAAGATTTTGGTAAGGATTAATCTTCTACTGTACATCTATGTTTTGTAGATTTTAACGAAATTCTAGTCTTATTAAAAAAAGGCATTTATATTAAATATTTTTTTAATATTAATAATAGAAGTTATCAGAGATTTTCACAGCATTTTCGCAGTTATTACAGTTTGGATCTAAAGGAAACCATTATTCTAAAATAATCACAGATATTTGTTACATTTCGGAACTGGCTATACGCTAAGCATTACCCCATACTCAACTCAAAACTGATTTATTTTCACTTTTTACACATTAGAACTGAGGTATTGAAATGAAGATTAATGTATAACAAAGGTGAAAAAATCATTTCGTAACCTGTTAAATGCCATAATTTCGAGTTGGATTATTTTGAATTTTACGCCTGTAAAACATTTTACAAACTTTTTAAGCGACAAAATTTTTTCACCACGTATTGCATCAACATAATTTATTTATTTGACGACAGTTCTTCTTTGTTCTTTTTTCAAAACTCAGAAATTTGAATATAGAAAGAAGAGGAAGAGGAAGAGACAAAAAAGCGCGGTTTTAAAATTCAAAACGATGCAACATAGCGGGTCTCGCGCTGGAAAACGCTGCTCTTAGAGATATGCACGGTCCCGGCTAGAGATTCAAACTCGATATTCGAATATATTCTGCTCATTTTTAACTATTCGGTATTTGAATATTTGAGCGACTATTCGTAATAATTTTTAATGAAATATTTAAAAAAATCTCTGAAAGATAAAATTAAAAATTCTCCAGAATTCAAGAAAAATAACCCCAGGTAGTGTTTTTTATTTTATCATAATCATACTATGTACATAAGTTTGACCGATGACTCGGGGCTAAAACAAACCCTCCAAATATGCTGTAATTTCAATAATTAAAAAAAAAATCGTTGAAGTAATCTGACGCAGCCGCAAATTTTAAATATTTTAATACAATGGAATACTATTTCCACTCCCAAAGTGGAGCAAATGGACACCTCATGTAGGTATCTTAACCTAAGTTTTTGTACGAGGACTGCTTGTTACTCAGGTGCTCAACCTGTCTTTTTCGAAGAGAGTAGAGTAGGGATTACAAAAGTTCATGTCTACGTACAGAAATCTATGAATCTATTGTAAAATCAATTAACAAAACTGTCTGTACTGGAGTTTTACCAATGACGTTGACCCCTGCAGCACGGACCAGACAATATCATATTGTATATTAGTAATAATGTTTAAAATAGCACAGTTGAGGTAAAAATGGCAGCCAGAATGACATGATTGATTGACAATGATTTCATGTCGCTAATGTATGTTTTCATAAATTAATCTTTCAATCGATTTCTGGATTTCCGTTCGTAGTCTTAAGTGTTTGTGATTTCTAAAACTCCCTCCTACTCATCCGATCCTCACAGGGCGTAGCGAGAGCGATTAGCTAACCACTATTCCTGTCCAAGCCCTATACTTCTATCCCTACTATCTTCAAAAATAGAGAGGTTGAGCAACTGATTTACAAGCAGTTATCATGAAAATTTTTGTTGAGATACCTCAATTACGAGACCATATGCTCCATGCTGGAAGCGGACATGAAAAACAAAATGTACACTACCTGGAAGGAGTTCTTGTGACAGACAGACATACAGATTTATACACGTTTTTTCTGCAGTATATTAGAAATTAACAATTGTTTTATTGAAAAAAAAAATCATGATATTTTAGGTCTGAGAAAAAATTGGGCTACGGGTCACAAGTGTGATGGTAAGATTCGTTATCAAGTCGGGCCGGGCTCTGTTCGGGTAATTTCAAATTTCAAATTCCAGCCCTTGCAGATCTCTGGCTGCTATGCATCTTTTACCAGGATCGCAGGAGGCTGCGTAGATGATAAATAGCACTAACCAACCGGCACGTCTTCTCTTCTCACGTTTTTATCTCAACGCAAGAGGTGTCGCACACTCTTCCGGTGATGGTAGCTTTCTTGCTTGGGGAGTTTGAAAAATTACGTAACTTTTTACATTCATGGCACCCTGGTACATTAAGGTGAAAAAATAGTAAGTTTTGTACGAAAAGTGATTTCGTTTTAAAATTTTTTGGTTACATACAGTGTTGCCAAAAACTCGGAAATGCTGGTAAAAAAAACCCGCAAAATCATGAATTAATAATTGTTAAATATGATAATTTTAACTTTCTTGCATTAGATTGAGTGTATATATATGCAAATGTAAATCTCACTGTTTACTAAAATTCCTGTCCTAACTCTATCCTTCTATTTCTGCTCTCTTCGAAATAGTAAAGCGGCTGAGTAACGAGTAGTTATCGTAAAAAAAAGTCCCGGGATTGAGAAATTTTTAATCTCTTTAAATCTCGATATCATAAAAATGGTCCGGTGTTAGTGTCCACCTATTAAAACTTGCCTGGCACTAAAAATGTTAAGATTAAATTAAGAGGCCACATGCAGCACATTTGTAGCAGACATGGTTAACCCTTCCGTACTCATGGTAGACCATTGCGTTACTTCTGCCTTAAACCTTTAAATTATCTGTGAAACAGGTCATACAATTTTTTTTTAATATTGTTGGCGTCTTCTTAGTATAATTAATCATAATTTGAAAGCCTTGTCAATTTTATCATCGAAAAACACATTACTGTCTAGTATAGTATTAAATATGCTATAGTAACAGTTAGTATAGTAACGACCCAAGATGCATAACCGTACCGTATGCAATCGTTTTGTTTCAAACGGCACTGAAACACGTCTCGAGTCTGTTCTGATATGAAGAATTTAGATTCTTGCGATTTTCGATAATTTTTCATAGTTTGATATGTATTTCAGGTTTTACACATAAAATTTGACATATAATAATTACTTCACACTACATAAAACAATATATGTAACCTTTTGAAATTGTCATTTCGCTTTATAAATGCGTTTACATGACAAAACTCACACAACAAAATGTGCGTAACTGCATGAGATCCGAAGGAATTTTTAGCATGAAAACGAGAAGCTGGATAAAGGATGTAATGTTTATTTAATTTGACAAATTTAGTGTTTCAGAATTAACAATGGCTTGCCTTTTCGTTAAGTAAAGATATAATTTGTGTCACCAAAGTGGGTCTTTTGCTGTAATAACTCAAAAATCGCTTTGTTGTAGCCTTTCCTTTCCCAAATAAATCGCCAACTACATATTCAGAAATAAGGCCGATGTGAATTCTGTTTATGCTTTGCGGTCTCGTGAAATATTTGGTGACGTGAACTCACCCCATCCCTGCCCTTCGCTTTCCCTACCTTTTTCCCTTCGGCTACCGCCACTCCGCACTTAAGGGCTTCGTCTGTGTTTACATGATACTTTAATGCGTGCAACGCCTTTTTGCACCTGAGTCCACTTCAAGCACTGAATATTAAACGAATCGATATAAAATAATAAACGGAGGACGATGTCAAACAATTTTGTATTTTTGGTGTATTTATTGAATTTAAAAACCAGACCACCTCTCTTAGTATTTTCGATGGATTCAGCGGTAGCTTTGTAGAAATTCATTTTCATATGACATTATAATATTATGGTGAGTTGCGTTATGAATCTTTCAAATGCACTCCTGTAAATTCTCACGTTTGCATATACGGAATTATACAAAGGGAGTGTTGATATAATGATGGCTTACATCAAGTGGCGGGTTAGAATTTTTAAACCTAACACCAATATAAAATGATGCTTCCCTTCCAAAATGTGGTCAATTTATTTTTCTAATTTATATCATTTGGCTGAGACCTGCTCTGTTATTTTTAAAATGAGATCCAATCATTAATTCATATTTGTATATTTTGACGGTTACATCAATTGGCCAAAACAAGGTTGATATCATTGTCACAATGTGGCATATACCGCCTGTCTTGTGAAGACTGTCAAGCTTCTCATGTAGGACAGGTAAGTAGAAATTTTAATTGAAAATTATCATAATTTAAATAAAAATAATAACGTAGAAATACTCCATCGAGTAAATATAAAAGTTATTAAAATGAATAGCTTTTAGAAATTATTAAAACCATCGACAGTAATCGATTATTAGTAAATAACATTTTAGAGGCTTACAATTAAATGCACATTTGTTTAGATCATATTCACTTTCACAAAAATAATTTTCACTTATAACAAATACATTCCACAAAAAACAAATTCTTTCACTAAAAATAAAGTGATCTCACATAATAAAATATGTTTCAACATTGAAGAAATATATCACACATATAAAAAATTTTCACTCAATATAAATACTCACACTTTGAAATCGATAGTTTCACGAAACTGAAATGAAATGTCACTTATTCTTTTACAATATATTAGGCCGTCTATATTGTCTTTCCTCCACGCATTTGATTACACAACAGAACCAGAACAAACCTAACATAACTTACTACAACTTAACTCACTTTGTTAAAATATTCCGTGACTAAGTGGAAACTTTTAAAATCAAAGTTAATACTATCTAATCCAAAGTGAAAACTGTCGAAATAAAAGTTCAAGTGTACCAAGTGAATACACTCTAGCACAAAGTGTAATTATTTATAATCCCGTTTTAAATAGAACAGGTGGCACAAAACTATTTGTAAATTTGTTTCCCTTGGGATTTTCACCTCCAAACACTAGTAATTGACTTTGGAATTAGTAGTCTTATGGTAATTAGTACTGTTACCGTTTGTATCTTACCCCCTTCCCACGTCCAGTAGAAGTAAATTAACCCACCCCACCCTTGTTTGAGTTTATCTCTTATTTAATTAACAAAGATGCAGTGGTTTAGTACACAAAATATCAGTAACACATAAAATTGAGTCAACATTTACATTTACTTAACACGTGAATTTACTTTTAAGTTATAATGCAATTGACACAACAATGATTTTAAATTAAGTCCAATTTCAAAAAAAAAACAAAAACAATTTATAACCACTCGCGACTCCGGCCGGCTCAGAGGGCCGCCTCAGCCAATCTAAAAATCGAACCTCAACCACTGTAGGTTCCACCCCTTGTTGTCTATAATAAACCCGTTCACTGGACGCTTTCTAATTTTTAGCCATAGCCTCTCGTCGGTTAGCAACCAATGGCTTTTTAATGGCCATAAACCGGTTCGGCTAGCTAACATTAGTTATAAATTATTCGGAGCATTGCGATATTAAAAGTGTTCGAATCCCGTTCTTGGATCACTCTAACCTTCCAAGAAACAAATAAATGTTAGCAAAAATATCAGGACGTGTCACATTGTTTACCTTAGAAATTAATAAAAATAAAACTGTTGATTCTACTGTCTATGTTATTAAATATGACACGTGTTTAGCTTCTTAAATAAGCATCTTCAACAATTTTGGAACTGAGGTAACGATTTGCTGGCTTAGTTTTTCTGTTATAAAGGCTTCATATTAATTTACTATCATCCAATTTGTATTACAAACACATTTTGCATTGTTGTATCAAAGAAACGTGACTAAATGCCTTTTTTTAACTCATTGGAATATCAATCCCGGGATTTCATGATTCATTATGAATGCTGAAAAATAATTCATGTATCAAATTAAAACTTCCTGATTAACTAAATCGTGTAACTCGGTTTTTTCATGAACGTATTCTTCTATAACACTTAATATAATTAATATAAATCTATTGTGGTCTCCCTCCTTCTCATATTTTGTAACATCTGTCCTAATCCGATCTGAAATGGTGGAAAATTAGGACCGCTTCTTAAATGGAGGGAGGACAATATTTAAGACAAGTTGAATTGAAGGACATGTCCTCTTTTTGGATACCATTTGGTAAAAAATAAAATAAAATGCAAAACAATTTTGATCAATATGTTATTTTTGATTTTTTTTTTGATTCAAAATCAATAAAGAATCTATTCCAATGCAAAAAAAAATATTAAATTATATCGATGGCCTAATTCCATAGTTATGCAACTAGAAAGTGGTGGTTTTGAGATATGCAAGCTGTACTTTTGTGAAACTGTAGAAGAGCGGAGTTCGAATGTAATGGATAACTTAACTCAAAACGCCACATTTTTGAAATATCGTCCTATGGGACTACTTTAATAGATGAATTTATACTTAATGACCAATCCCAGGGTTAAGAAATTCAGAATCCCGAATACCAGGATCATAAAAAGGGTTCGGGATTGGATGCCCTAGTTGTTACACTTTGGAACTGACGTATCGAAATATTAAACAAATAAATCGATTTCCTAAGTAGGCCACAAACCATCGCGTTGAAATTAATGGCCGTTATAAGGAAATATTTCTCGGAATTGTGAACAAATTCTTGATATATTGTAATGATAGAATTATTTTGATATTTATTGAAGTGTTTGGAAAACAGGACCCGTACCGTTGCGTGACAAACTGCTCGCAGAGGTGATTGTAATATTTCAAAATTTTTGACGTGGATAAGTAAGGAATATTTCAATATATATATAATATGTCACGAATTTAAGCCATTTATTATAACTGTGACATTCTTATTAAAAAATAGTAGTATTAAATTTTTATAAAATATATATATCGACTGTGTTTTGGCCAATTGATAGAACCCTCAAAAAATATGAAAATGAGTTAATAATTGAATCTCATTTTAAAGACGACGATGTAAATTTGCAAAATAAATTGACCACTTTTTGGAAGAGAAACATCGTTTAAGATTGGTTTAAGATTTAACAATTCTGACCCAGCCACTTGATGTAAGCCACTATTATATCGACACTCCCTGCGTATAGTCCCGTTTCTTCAAACATGAAAATTTACAGGAGTGCATTTCAAAGATTCAGACTCACCATATAATATTTCGACGAAAACGAAAACAAACAGTCTCTCTGTTGAACGATTTCAATTTCAAGGGTTACATCAATTGGACAAAACACCGTTGATATGTGTCAGGGTATCCAATCTCGGAAACTTTTTATAACCCTGGACTTCAGAATTCATATTTTTTAAATTGAATACATAAAATTAAATTTGTGTCGATTTTTGTTTCCATTGGAATGCATATATGAATTTATATTATTTTGGGTGTAAGAATGTCGCGTCCGTCGTTCGGTTGTTTGTGATGTTTAAAAATGATTATCTAATCACTTATCCTGTTCTAGTCCCACCCTTCTATCTTTGATCTCTTTAAACGAGAGAGTATGAGCAACTGAGTAACAAGCGGTTCTCGTATGTAATGATAGAAGGCGTTAAATCATTTCAGTCAGTTTTTTTTTTTAAAAGATTTTTTGTACATTATTAAATATTTTTTTTTTTGCATACAAAATATAAAGTTTTGTATATATGAATTATAGTAAAGTTATATCGTGCTTTTTTATAGATTAAAAAAATAGCAATATGAGTTAATACTGTTTTTTTCAAAGCCATTATGACTTCATACGTTCTACCATTACGTAAAGCAGGACCTTTTCCTGTTGGTAGATTATTTTGTGAAGGAAAACCATGAAATTTATTTATTTACGTATTTTTTTGACTTCAGTCAAAACACCGCAGTTTCGTCACCATTGACGTAGAGCATTAAATTGCATACATTTTGACATTTGAAAAAGAAAATCATCAACAACTCACTTAATACGTTGTGTCATTATAGTCTCGATAATATTAATTATAAAACATGAATGTTGGTGTCAGCGGTGAACGTGTTAAAATCGTTTAATATTCAAAAATATTAAACTGAAGAGCAAGCTTTAAAATACACTGATAAAAATACTTTGAGCTAAGATTTACGCGCCTAAACTTCGGTACTTTTGCTAACATAGACTAACAGAGGAAGCTTTCAATATTTCGGGAAGCTTTTCAAAAAAATTCAGCATAAATTTTCTACCAGGCTGGCATAAAATGCTAAGCGATCTTTGTTTCACTGGTTTGAGTTTATTTCCTCCACAGAGGCGTAGCGAAAATAATTCATTTAAAATACAGAACGTTGACAAGATACTTCATTTACAATGAGAGTATTCGTTTATAAGATTTTATACATAATTTTCATCATCATATTTATTAATCGTCCATTTTTTACTCAGTCATCTCCAAATAATCAATATAGAGATAATGGGAAAAGAAATATTCAAATGATCGCAGTTGGTAGCGTCGTTGGCTACGGTTACGGATGTCTCGGGTTCAATTCACGGTGCGGACGGTTTTCATAAATAGATCTTTCAATCGATTTATGAATTTCTGTTCGTAGTCTGTTTGTGATATCTAAAACTCCCTCCCACCCATCCGGTCCTCACGACAGCGATTATCTTACCACTATTCCTGTTATGGCCCTATCCTTCTATCCCTACTCTATTTGAAAAAAGAGAAGTTGAACAACTGACTAACAAGCAGTTCTCATAGAAAAATTCTGTTGAGATACCACCATTAGAAGTCCATATGCACCACGTTGGGAGTGGACTTGGAAAAAAAATATTTTTCATATTAAAACACATCTTTAAGGTGATTAAAAATGAATTTAATTTTAATGAAAGGGGCCGTGGTTTCGGCGTTTGGGAAGCACTGCATAAGGAGACAATATACTCCACATTGGTTGAGTTGACATGGTAGAAAAAAAAATGCTAAAATAATTCTTGTAAATTTTTGTTTTTGCAGATACGTCACTGCCGAAATAAAGCAAGAGTTTTCTGTCGTTTTTAACGCAGATATCCCAAAACGTACACATAAATTTGAACCACCACATTTATGTTGTGGTATGATTTATGTGTGTAATTTGGCTAAGTACACGGCAATATTATGCACTCATCTTAAATGTTACCTAGGTAAAGGCGGCGGGGGTGTTGTGCGAGTTTTATGGTTCCCCTCCACATGTAACGCAGTGTTCTGCTGCTTGTTCTACGGCGAAAAAAAAAGTAGGGGGGTTATTCGAGTTGATTCGAGTTTTGAAATTGTTTGTTTTATGGGATGTTTAATAACCGAATGCGGTTCTGGAAATGGAATGTAAAAAAAATATGCAAATATTGAATGATCTCATGAAAGAGGGACACATTTTGTTTACGTACATCCGATTCTCTTTTTGCACGGGTGATAAGTTCCAGAGACTACCGTGTAAAAAAAGATAAGGTGCACATTCATATAAAAATAGAATATAGGTTCCATTACTTAAAATACGCTAATTATATAAAATTTTCAAACTAAAAGATAATTGAAATCGAATAGTTTTTAATTGAAAAAAATACAATTCCATTTTATTATAATATCGCTTGGATGTCGGCGTCCGTGGCACAGTTGGTTTCGTCGCTGGCTACGGTTACGGATGTCCCGGGTTCAATTCCCGGTGCGGACGGTTTTCATAGATTGATCTTTCAACCGATTTATGGATTTCTGTTCGTAGTCTGAGTCCTCCCTCCCGCCAATCCCATCCTCACGGGGCGTAACGAGAGCGATTAGCTAACCGCTAATCCTGTCATAGCCCTATCCTTCTATCCCTACTCTCTTCGAAAAAGAAAAGAGAGGTTGAGCAACTGAGTGACAAGCAGTTCTCGTAGAAAAAATTCTGTCAAGATACCTCCATTAGGAGACCATATGCTCCACATTGGGAGCGGACATGGAAAAAAAATCGTTTGGATAGTGGTAGAAGGTGATAAGTCAAAAATCTTAGAAATCTTAGAAATTAGAACGCTCTATCGTCTAAAAAAAACAAACTCAGCCACATTCCATGTATTTTTTTATGTAATTTGAAGAAATCAACTCTATTTAAGTCGATTTCGTTCACAGTTATTAGCAGCCGAAAATTTTAATATAAAAAAGAATTACTAATAATTAAATCGAATCGAAAGTGATTAGTTTAAATGTAAATAGAGAGGCTTCAATTTCATGGTTTTATTAAAGTCGACTATATAAAAACAAGGTTTTTTGACTCAATGCTTTCTGCCACTACGAAAACGATACATCATATTTTTAATGGTGTGTTCCGATCGTATATAAATAGAAAAACTTGAATTTCATGATTTTATTAGAAGTCAACTATCTTACAAAAAGTCTTTTTAAGTATAAAGGCGATTATTATTTTTGTTATTTTTTTTGTATCGTTCAAAGACTATTTATAACTTTCCCGCAAATATGAGTCACTGTAAGCAGACAATTTTCCATTTTCCATTTAGCCGTTAATGGTGCCGTAAGTTCAAGGACACTCCGACGCAAGCCGTGAGTCATGGAAGAAAGCGTGGGAGGGAATTACCCGGCCGAGTGACTCACCCGCCCGGAAAATAGTGCGGCCTGCGGAAAATCTGACGGTGTCCGAGATATAGGGTTGTTATGGGCGAAGCGGTCTCGCTTTTGACCTGATTCGTTTCATAATGCATCGCACATCGCCTGTGAGTGCTTTATACAAAATTAGCCGCGCCCACGTAGTTTGGTATTCAACGTGGCGACTCTTTCATCATCATCATCAGCTGCTATATGAGTCAATGAGAAGTGAGGCGAGCCAACTGATGTTACTTAATATAGGGTAAACGTACCAGTAATTGACCGCTTACGAGAAAAATTCAACAAAAATAACGATTAACGTTTAGCATTCGACCGACATAGCAAGTGTATTCATAATAGATCAAATGTCTTGATTAATATGATTTTAAAAAATTAGAAAAGCGTCTGTTACAAAAAAATTCTGTTCAATTTTTTACAATCATGGTAATGTGTCTACATCTAAAAAATTGAAAGTTTCAGTAGTTGAAATGGTTTCATAAAAATCTTTCTTCAGGTTGCATCAGAGCTTCCTGTAAGACCACTCTTGGTTGAGTTAAGTAACATATGGTTACACTCACTCTTATTCTTAACAACTCTCTTAAGAAGAACAAAATAAAATACTTACTGCATAAGGTGTTGTTTTCAAATGGCCGCTATGACACTCCAATGACATATATGGTGATGTGTTATTTCTTCAATCCGACAAAAGATGGTTTCAATTGTTTGAACTCTACAATTTAGAGCGATACCGAGTCTACGTTTCTTATTTTGTGCGAAAAAAAGGGCAACTACTAGTACATTTTTTTTGCATATCCACCGCCAATGTGGAGCATATGGTCTTCTTATGGAGGCGTCTTAACAGAATTTTTCTACGAGAACTGCTTGTTACTCAGTAGCTGAACCTCTCTTTTTTCGAAGAGAATAGGGATAGAAGGATAGGTTTAAGGTATAACCAATGATTAGCTAATTACTCTCGATGCCACCCCCTTTTTACGATTGGATTCCAATCCTGGAATGAACTATTTCATAAAATTGATTTTTCAACCAATTTATGGATTTGAGGCTTTTTTTTAATAAAACACAATTTGTTAGGACCGGTTCAGTTTATAATGTTTGTAATGAGCGATATTATGAACATGTGGAATGAGTACAAACAAATTGTGTTTTATTTCAAAAATATAATGCTTTTCCACAAAGAATTGACCTCCATTAGGAGTCCATATCGACGGTGTTTTGGCCAATTGATGTAACTTCAAAATTATAATTGTTCATAAGAGAGTTAAAACTGTTATTATCGAAAACATTATAATTATGGTAAGTTGCGTTATGAAGCTTTGAAATGCACTTCTGTAAATTCTCAAGTTTGAAGATACGGGATTATACGTAGGGAATGTCATACATCAAGTGACCGAGTCAGAATTTTAAGCACCTAACACCAATGTAAAATGATTTTTCCCTTACGAAAAGTGGTTAATTTATTTTTCTAATTTACATGATTTGGCCGAGACCTGCTCTCTTGTCTTTAAAATGTGATCCAATCACTGGGCGGACGTGCTTAAAAAAAACAGAGTAAAATAGTAGAATCTATCATATTCTTTTTAGTAACTCTGTAGGTCGCGTAGAGGTTGGTACCACGACTTGAATACGTAGGCATCATTTTCTGAGTCACGCCATTACTGTATTAACGCCTCAGATGTGTAAGTAAAACATGACTTTCATATACTACTATTACAATGGATATTATTAATTAAAAACTGATACAAAAACACTTACGTATATTGTAACGTAGGTTGCCATACAACAAAAATGCTATACAGGTAGTAATCGACTTACGAAGGTTCGCACTTACTACCAAAAATTTGAAAAAATAACAAATTTAAAATATTTTACTATTACATTATCACCTCAAGAAAAAAGGGTGGATGACGGAATTTATTTTTGAAGACTATTTGTTGAATTGATTTATTCTTGAAGTAAAACTGTATGTGGGCGTCCGTGGCGCAGTTGGTAGAGTCGTTGGCTACCGTTACGGATGTCTCGTGTTCAATTCCCGGTGCGGACGGTTTTAATAAATTGATCTTTCAATCGATTTATGGAATTCCGTTCATAGTCTGGGTGTTGGTGATGTCTAAAACTCACTCCCACTCATAGAATCCTCACTAGTCCTATCCTAGTCCTATCCTTCTATCCCTACTCTCTTCGCAAAAAGAGAAATTAAGCAACTGAGTAACAAGCAGTTCTCATAGAAAAATTCTGTTAAGTTATTTATTTTAGGGGACCATATGCTCCACGTTGGGAGTGGACATGAAAAAAATAAAAACAATATTGTAGTCAGGAAAGAATTTTAACGCAATTCTTGTAGGCATAACCTTATTTTATCCACTTGTTATACAAAGAAAATAATAAAATAGTGTTATGTGTTATGTTTTATTCTTTATTTTAGTCGAGGACAACCTGTTCTGTTATTAGGAACTACCCAAAAACTAATTTGAATAATTACGACCAAACTAAAATAATTTTCCTAATGTACTTTTCAATTTTCTTTGGGTTTTTTCTATTAGCAATATTGCCGAGTCTTGGCTTGGGGTATTTCCGTAAAAACTTTGTATAAAAAGTAAGCCAACCTTTTTTGTTCACCTTCGTGCTGGCAGATCATGCTGAGGTAATCATCCGATAGTTCAAAAGAAATTTGTTAGCTTATTTTACAATCAAAGTTTTTTTTATCTAATGCCTATGAAAGTTGGAACTTTTCAAGGTTTTTTTTGTATTTTCAAATATTTTGTGTACCATTTTTTGATAACGTGAAAGATTTCAATTTTTTCTGTAATATGATTACAACGTTTTGAGTAATATAAGAGAATGAGAAGTGAAGGGATCTAACTGATATTTTTGATAAATATGAGTAAGGCCCGTTTTGATACTCTACATATCACGAATCATCATAAAAGTGAAGTTGAGCTAAGTAAATACGGGCTGTAAAAGTATTTTATTCGTACGTAAGTAGTGTAAATTAATGTTAAAAGATCATTTAAGTAAAATTTTCAAAAATCAATTTTATCAGTTGGCTCACTTCACTTCTCGACGGTTCATATTGTCGCTATTCTGGAAGAAAACGCTAAATCGAAAAAATGATATATTAAGTTAGTTACATCAAATTGTTCCTTATTTCAAACTCTAACATTTGATAAACTTCAAAGCCCAATTACTCAAAACTAGTATTTTTCAGTTACTGTCTTCTTCCAGAACAACGACGCTATTATGTAATAATAAAATTATTAATTATGACACTATTTTCCATACCTTTCGATCTATTAATTTATTATATATCAACTGAGGGTACTTGACGGAATCAGTCAGCTCGAAATCATTTGTGTACTTTTTACAAATTTGATCGATACAAATTAAACAATATCTTCAAAAAAAAAAACAGTGTTGCATTTGGGAACTCTACTATATAGGAGAAAAAAGATGTGTAAATCTGCTGTCTGTTTGTCAGAAGAACTCCTTCCAAACGGCTTAAAGTAGCGATGTGAAATTTGAAAATTTGAATTGTTGAGATTTTGTACATTTCCATGTATTTCGTCTCTAACAACCCGGGTATCGCCTTTCATCTTCAGGCATTCGAGTACACAAATGGACTCAAACTAACCAAATGTACGAAATCTCAACGATTCAAATTTGATATTGAAATTCCATCAAGCGCTCTCAGTCGATGGGTTAAGTTATGATATTTGAAAGATTTATTTTATGTAATGACTGATATGAAATTTGCAATTTACTGTATATAACGATTTTATAAAGATTTTTAAAATGTATCAAAAGTTATTTTTCTCCTAATTTTCAGCTAGTATAAACTAGAATTATACCAAATGTAATTCTAAAAAAACGTTTCATTATAGACGTCTTAAGGCAAAAATAATAAAAAAAAATATGTATTTAAATAGTACTTAATCATTTTTCGGGGAAACATTTTAATTACCTTCCATTGTGATTTCGTCGGAGTCCGTCGTCTGCCTCGACACAATGCACGTTGTTTCTTTAAATTGTACTTGAATATTTATAAAGGGCTTTTATAATCGGTAATTAATTTTTGGACGTGAGATAAAAAGGTTAAGAGATTTATTTATAACCTCTTAAGTAACGGAATAATGTTATTTAATTCTTTTATTGCTGTACTTGTTGGCCAGGGTATATTCCGCAGAGAACGGCAATACTTTTTTTAGTTTGTAAGACTTTTTCTGAATTGAGTCCGACGTATTAGGCTAGCAGACATCGTGAAAGGTAGGTAACAAAAGAGAACGCGTCCAGTTCGATACGACTTTAAGCTGGCAGTTAAGATCCTGATTTATATGAACTCAGATCACGTGATTTCGCGTGTTTTCCTCTGACCCGTTCGGATTATGCAAGGGTCACAGAAGATTTACTGGGCGTTGACTCTGCGAAATAAACTATTTTTCCTTTTGTGAGTGTTATATAAGGTACGGTCTACAGTGATATTTTCAACATTCAACTTTTAACATTATTATTAATTGATACATTTTATTTTGTGTGTATTACATGAGGACCTTGGGATCAAACATGCTCAATTCCAGTTTTGATACAAAAATGAGATATCGCTGAACTCGTCAATTTTTACATGGAAAAATACTAAGTTATAATATAGTAATTATCCGAGATGCATAAAGTATGCATACCGTATGCAACCGGTTTGTTTCAAACGGCACCGAAACACGTCTCGAGTTTGTTCTGCTATGAAGAATATCGATTATTGCGTCTTTCGATAATTTCGCTTAGTTTGGTATGTATTTCAGGTTGACGTAAAATAATTATTTCAAACTACATAAAACCATATTTTACTTTTTGAAGTTCTCATTAAATGCGTTATTATGAAAAAACTCACACGGTAATGAAATGTGACTACATGAGATCAGAAGGGATTTTTTTAGCATGAAAACGAGAAGGTTAAAGCAAAATTTTAAAAAATAGAATTGCAATTTCAAAGTTCTTGAAATCCTTGTAGTTTACCTGCAATTTAATGTCAAAATATGAGTTTTTGTATCATAATTAACCAAATTCTAAATCAGCGAATAGCGTGCTTGAGTTTGTCGGCCATGTCAGCTCAGTCAGCTGTCACTCAAGTTATTACGAATAGTTGCCCAATTATTCGAATATCGAATAGTTAAAAAAGTGCCGGATATATTTGGATATTGAATATTGGAATCCCTAGTCTCTAGCGCAGGCATGTCAAACACGCGGCCCTCCGACAAATAGTTGGCCGCCAGCTTAGACTTCTTGGAAAAATATTTTTTCAAATTGTAAAACAATATTAATTCTTTATTTTGATATATACAAGTCTACTTTTATTTTCACACAATTTAGTTAAAAATTTGCATTCGAATAATTTTACAGATAGAAACACTACTCGTGTGATTAGCAGTGGCAGCAGCATAATTTTCTTAGAAACAAAAAAAATATGAATGTACCGAGTTAAAGATAAACAGTGGATAAAAGATTTGGCTTTCTCTGTTAACATTACAAATTACAAGTCACTTACTTCGTCAATTAAATCTTATGTTCAATGTTAATATATAAAACTATTTGGTAAGTCTGACAAAAAAAAATAGAAAAAGAAAATTTAAGTAATTTTAAAGATTGCCAATCTCTGCTGCTAAAAGAACCTGACTTTAAATTTACGGAACATACTCTTCAAATTAATTTGTTAAAAACAGAGTTCGATAGACGATTTTCTAATTTCAAAAACTGTGAATTACAGTTTCATATTTTTACTTCATACCTGTCCATTAATATTGAAATTTTTGACAATAATTTACAAATGGAGTTAATTGAAATCCAGCGTGACTCTTTGCTGAAACAAAAATATTCTTTGGAGTTCTATTATAATGATTTGCTTTGTGGAAAACGGTCCTTTATAATTTGTATATTTAAAAAAAATTTAAATATTTTAATTCGAAACGTCTTTTATATGGTCCAATTTTAAATATTGAAAACATGCGGCCCTCCACTGTTGTAAATTAGTTTATATGGTCCGCGGTGCAAATCGAGTTTGACATGCCTGCTATAGCCTTTACCTACGATCAACATTTCCTTTATTTCTACCTGCCCGCCATGTTGTATTGGGTCGCCGTTTGTTTATAGTCACTGGGACAGCACATTCAATTTACTTTTCCATGTTCAATTAACGGGTTTGGCGGAGCCATGTTCTCACGTAAATAGGGCCTTGTTCCTGGGTCGTACGTGTTCGTGTGACTACGTGATCATATACCAAGGGGTGGGCTGGAGGGAGCTCGCGCAAACCCCTTGTTAAATTAAGAAAAAAACAATATTCTCTGATCAAATCAGCACCTTACAACGAAGGCTTTAAATCAAATAATAACGACGGTGTTTTGGCCAATTGATGTCATCCTCAAAATTGAAATTGTTCAGGAGAGAGTAAACACTGTTTTTTATCGAAAACTTTATATAGTAAGTTGCGTTACGAATCTTTGAAATGCACTCCTGTAAATTCTCATGTTAGCAGATACGGGAATATATGAAGGGATTTTTGATATAATAGTGGCTTACATCAAGTGGCCGGGTCAGAAATATTAAACCTAAAACCAATGTAAAATGATGATTCTCTTCCAAAAATTGTTCAATTTTTTTTATGTAATTTACATAATTTGTCCGAGACCTGTTCTGTCTTTAAAATGAGATCCAATCATTAACTCATTTTTGTATTTTTTGACGGTTACATCAATTGGCCAAAATACATTTGATATATTAAAGTGCACGGGATTGATATTTTAAACATTTAAGCTTTTAACTATGTAATATTCTCAATATTTTTAATGGATCTTGCAGTATAGAAATTTTGAAGATGTTTTCAAAGAGGGGAAACACGCGTTACGTTTAGTAAGACAACCAGTGGAATAAAAAAGTTATTAATTTTAAGTGTATATTAAGAATTATAATCACTACTTCCTTCAGTAATAATTTTCCGCAGGGACTTGCTCTGACGTCTTAAAAATGAGACCCAATAATTAACTTACCCTAGCGTAGACATAATCTATAAAATATGTGTTTATTTTGATAATGTTATCTCGGTTTTACTAAAGTCAAATAATGTCGAGTCAATATTTTCAAGTTTCTTCATAAATCGTTACTATAGTTTAATGTTAAATACATTACGTTAGCTCTATTTAATAAAAAAAGATTGTTTAAGAATTCAGTGCTCTTGTCACAAGATAAATCAAATGGACGACACAATATAACTTCCTTCAAGATTATCTGTCCCCCGCCAGTCTTCTTGCTTCCTTTCAGGTCATTCTACGTCCCGTAGCTTCACCGAGTACATCGTATGGATGGTCATCAGCTGCCTAGAGACAGGCAAGATTAAGGCTCTCATGGGGCATCCGCAGCAAATGTCCAAGCCAATTCCATCGTCGCTTTTTTATTTCGGACGAGATAAGGGGCTGTCTGTCCGCTCTCATACCTGCGAATTTGTAACAAATTCAAACCACCGTACCACTAATATTCACCACAAGCATCTGTTTTTAAAGTACAGTATACGGTCTCGTTTTGTTTTAGTGAAGTATCATGGCTTGTAACTGTAAAGCAGCACTGTGCAAAATGCATCCGTTGAATAGGTGGCACTTGGATCTGATAAAGTACAACCGTGAGTCCCTCATGGATTCTCGAAGTTTAATCCAAAAATTAATTTATTTGTCATCATATCTGATTTTAATTATTTTACATTATTATTACATATTGCAACATTGTATAAGAGTGATAAAAAATCCGTCCTTCCCCGGAACACTACAATAGTTCTGAGCTTAAGCGAGCCCCTTGTTAACGCGTATTGGCAGCCCACCGCTGCATATACCCACCGATGCATTAAGAGCGTGTGGTACGTCTCGATAAGCCAAATTCACGTTGGAAAACTCGCTATATATAAACTAGATGTTTTATTTTTTGCCGATACATACCTTCGCCCTAATTTAATTTGGAGACGTGGTGAAACAGAAAAGTTTTGCCGAATTAGCGAAATGGCCGATGGTATACCGGAAATCCCCGCCTGAATAAGTTTTGGTTTGAGTTTTGGCTACTCCAAGGGAGAGGTTCGTGTTGTATTGACTAAATTCAAAATGATAAAACAACCATACAATATTAATTGATATTTTTTTAGTTATTATTTTGCAAATGAAAATTACAATATATGGCATTACAGCTAACGCCAATGCGCCGTGTATTTGGATTAATTTATTTACCATGTAGATTTTTCACAAAAAATAATTATAAAAACAATACAAAATGTTCGTAGTTGTACAGCAGTGCATTGATCGGCCAAACGGCCCTCGCAACTGGTGACTCGACCTAAGCAAAGAACAAGTTTCAATAAAAGAATTATTTGATTATGGTTTCGGCCACGTTGATAAAAATTGAAAGCATGTAAGTTAATACTCTTGAAAATTCCAGGATTATCAACTAAGCCCTGAAGAAGAAGAGAAAAATGCCTTACATTCTTCAAGACTTTAACAGAATAAAATGATACCATTTCACAAGGAAATTTGGTTGGGTAGTACTCTTTTTAAGGATTATTAAAAGGAAACTATCAGAAAAAAAAATCAGTGATTTAAAATTTGAATGAATGTGACTTTTATTACAAATGAGCTCGTTTTTTTCAGAAATTTTAATGTATTATTTAAGTATAGTATATTTTAATGTTATTATCAATTATTAAAATTGATTTTTTGATATTATTTTTATACTGACATAAAAATTATTCTATTATCCGAATAGTTGATAATGACGAAAATTTGGAATCCCTAATTGCGAACCACTTAAATAATTTAATAACAATAAAGCTTGTGGTAGAGTTTGTTAAGGTGTCTCAAAGCTTTTTGTGATGAATGGTGAGTGAATATTGTAATATAATTATTATAAATTGCCTAAACCTTTTACCTTGGAATTACTATAATCCTGACAAAAATATTCGCTCGGTCATGTGTGAAGGAGGAAAATCCTTTCAGCTATCGGTGCCGGAAAGCTCCGCGAAGAAAGCTTTACGCTGACCCTTTCACATATATAAGGTAGTGGCTTTCATTGGGATATCCCTAATTGCTTTTCGTGTTAAGTCTAAAGTACACCATTTGGTACGAGAGATATAATTTGGAGATTTTGGCCACAGAACGTTTCATTGTTTCAATTGGAAAACCGGAAAATTTTAGGTTTGGTTTTCTCACAACCTGACTGAAAAATTCGTTGTTAAAAATTTACAATGTTAATTAAACTTTTCATATTTCGTTAACGGTCAGTAACTATTTCAATTTTTGATCAGTAAGAAATTATAAATCGAACAATTTACAAGTGTTCTCATTTTTCCCTTTCGTTCCAATATTCCAAAATATCTTACACGGTGAATTTTACACCAGTGCTTCCCAAACTTTGTCATTCCTGGTCAGAA
Organism: Himalopsyche phryganea; assembly: GCA_022494535.1. Taxonomy (NCBI): domain Eukaryota; kingdom Metazoa; phylum Arthropoda; class Insecta; order Trichoptera; family Rhyacophilidae; genus Himalopsyche; species Himalopsyche phryganea. The sequence continues at coordinate 2,880,853 of JAGVSL010000051.1, forward strand.
AGAAGCAATAAATTGTTAATCATTAATCAAAATGGTCAGTAACTAATTCGATATATGGTCAGTTAATATATTAAATAGTTAGTTATTAAATTAAACACTCTGATATTAATATAAGACGGTCAGTTTTTTAATTAAATTTAACCTAACATTTTATTTCTTTTGCAATTATTTACTTACTAAACACAATTTTTAACTGACTATTATTTGAGTGTCTGAGGCGCTAAGCACACTCCTTTCGATTTTTCATTGAAATAAGTTTTTAATGTACGCATGTGCTCTATCGATAGATCTATCTTTTTTTTTCTATCTTGATAATTACGTTTTTTTACACTATCTCGATCTTCGTTTTACACGGTCGATGCACTTCGAGAAAACGACAGCGTATGTGAATATTTTACTTTTCCTTATACACCGAACGACACAAAATAACTTAAATTATACTTAAAACTGTCATACTGCCCATAACAGTTTTTCGTGATTTACTCAAAAACAATTTATCAAATTAGTTACTGACCAAATAATTATTTGCCATTTTTTTAATCCGCTTGGAAAACTTTATTATTGAATTAAATATACTGCGGTTTTGTATGGATAAATTTTATGTGCTGTTTGTTGTAAAATGTTTTATTTTTCCAAGACGATTTTCTAGAGAGTTAAAATCTTATTCGTGAGAGATAAAGCTGAACACTGCAAAACGGGAATTGAGATGGAGAAATGGCTAAAGTAGGAACTCCCGTTGAAATTGTATACGATTGCTTTTTAAATATTTACGAGTGCGTTAACCCGGGAAAAAGAAATCCTTTGCAAGCTACGCATAAGAAAAATTGTGTTCAAATCATCATTCCGATGAATCTTCGTTTTTTCGTTAATACTTGACTTCACTTTAAAAATGATTATTTTACTACTAAACTATTTACACTAAGGCGTATAAGCGAGCAGTAAAAAATTAAAAAAAATATATTGTCATTATTATGGCAAAAAACGTAAAAAACCTTGTTTTTCAATAATTGACTTTGCAGAAAATCATAGAAACTAAACTCTATATTTATTTAATTTTACGTATTATTTTATATAATCTTGTGGCAGAAGACGTTAAGTAAAAATACCATGTTTTGAGATAAACTACTTATAAGAAAATCAAGACATCTGTCAGACAGTCTGTCTATTTAATTTCATTTAAGTATTAGTAATTATTTTTTATCTAGTGGCAGAAGACGTCAAGTCTAAATACGTTGTTTTGAGATAATCTACTTTTAAGGAAATCATATTTTTTTTGTCATTAATAACAAAAAGAAATTGACTTCATTCATATAAATTTCTGCAAATTACGTAATAGGTATAAAATATGGATGAGCTTTTTTTTCAGACGATAGAAATCTATTATACTGCATTCATAACTCAAAACAACCGATTTTCAACTTACCGCCTTCTGCCACTATGCTGACGATATATTTATAATTATAGTACAAAAAGTTTTTGCGAGGAAGCGAGGGGCTTCTTAGAAAATTGATTCGTACGTTAACTGGGCCGCACGATTTTGAGGTACTGTCTAACGTGAAAGTACCAAAATTAATTTAACATTTACCCTCCGGCGATAAAACAGCTCATTTCGATTTAATATTTAGATACCTTTAAAGTATGGCTGGGCAAACTCCGGCCCGCGTACTGCATTTAGCCGGACACGTATTTTTGTGTGGATATAATAATTGTATTTCGGATCAACTGAGATAACGGAAACACTAAGATCCTATTTCGAGGATGTACTGACAAAACGCATTAAGCCAGTTTTTGATGATTTTCTGTTTTAAATGTCAAAATTTACATAATCTACGTACTGATAGAACGCATGAAGTCATTGGACATAATAGCTTTAAAAAAAATAGTTTTAAGTTATATTGCAGTTTTTTTGTTGTGGAAAAAAGCATGATATAACCAAAAATATATCAAAAAGATTATTCTTTATAATGTACAAATAATATTTTTAAATCCAAAACAATTGTACTTAGAAGAGAGTACTATCTAAAAAATATAATGCTTTAAATGCGATTATCTCAGAACATGTTTTTTGATTTAATGTCTTCTGTCAGTATTGTGACTAACCGGTTAACCGGTTTACCGCGTTTTTTGAAAACAACCGAAACCCGGCTTATTTCGCGCGATTAACCGCGTTTTTTTTTTTGAAATATATATTCTTTACTTTTTTTATTAATATTATTTTTAAAATTCAACGCGTTTTAAAGGGGAAAATTTAAATATTGTTGACCTTTGTCACAAAGTTGTCAAAATTATGGACAGAAATGATTTTATAAGATAAACAATTACACGAGAAGATCAAAAAACATAAAGATTTTTAATCTATGTATGACAAATAAGGTAAATAGCTATTATTGTAAATGTGAGAAATTGTCTGTAGAAATCTTGAGGAAATCATTGACTAGAATATTGTTTGTAGTATTACAAAAGTAAGCAATTTTAAGATTTATAGCAAACAATTCGTTAAATATTTTCATGTTTTTGTGTGCTAGTTATTTTATGCTTCCTTTACATGCTTTTTGGAATAAAATTATTTTCTAGATCGAAAAATCAACGATACAATGAGTCGTTGCTTTAAAGTGATAATTTAAAAGATTATCATTATACTAATATAAATTTAAAAGCTTTAAAAGAGTTTTTGTTTGGAAATAATGAAATGAGGTACATATTTCGATTTAAACCGGTTATCCGGTTTGTTTGTCAAGAACTCACCGAAAACCGCTTGGTAATTATCTCCGGTTAATTGTTAATTGGATGTCCAAATTGTGACAATTAAAACAGAAAAAAACATTAAAAAATGACTTGGCGAGTTCTGCCAGTATGTTCTCGAAATAACATGCATACATAAACATAATATTTTTACTTGGGACCCAACTTTCATTTTAAATTGTTAACGTGTGGTCGTCAGACAAAACTTTTTCCAAGGCCTGCTTTTAAGTGATTTTTACACTACGAGCACACCTGTGCATATAAAAAAAATGAACAGTCTTAAGACGAGTATATAAATAATACCTTAAGCTCCCCTCTTCGTACCTGGCCCTACTTCTGCTCTCTTGGTGGGAGTGCCTCCAAGTCCCGTGGGATCAAATGTAATCTTGCGCTCCTGCAGACAATGGTTGCACATCTATTGCAGCATAGTGGTAATCCAGCTGGGTAACATCTTTGAATTTGTATATTTAATTTATCGTCTGGCTGTCCGGTATAAAAAATAATTACACAGAATCTTAAAATGTCGCTAATATTTATAGCAGATTTTTTTATTTGACTCATTTTTTCAATATTACATTTTAATTGACAGATCTGTACAGCCATTGATTTAAAGTGTCACTTTTAAGGTGTTAACTATTAAGTTTTGGTGTGAAGTCAAATACATTTTTAAAATAAAACACTTAAACACTGTTTTTCGCTACTTCCACGTGACGATCCAATTATGAGGACCAGTGGCTTTATTTTTGATTCTTTATAAGTATTTATTGATTTGCAAGAGGTTCTTAATATTTTAATTGTAGACTATTTAATTTCGTTTGTGTATTATTTGTTTGACAACTTGTTAATTCTTATCAGAGCCCTTGAACCAATTATTTGATATACCTTATAGTTATTTAAATTAATTAACAGATGATCAAAAAAAAATACATATATTTTTTTTTCATGTCTGCTCCCAACGTGGAGCATATGATCTCTTAATGGAGGTATCTTAACAGAATTTTTCTACCAGAACTGCTTGTTAGTCAGTTGCTCAACCACTCTTTTTTTACTGAAGAGATTAGAGATAGAAGGATAGGGTTAGGATAGGACTATTGGTTAGCTAATCGCTCTGGTTGGGAGGTAGTTTTTTAGACATCACAAACAATCAGACTACGAACATGGAATTGAATCCGAGACATCGGTTGCCTTAGCCAACTGCGCCACGGACGTCAAATTACAGATAAATGAAATTAAATACTCTACAATTAAACTGTTGTCGGGTCCGTGGTGCAGTGATCAACGTGGTTGGTTACGGTTAAGCATGTCTCCGGTTCAAATTCCGGCATGGGTAATTTCACAAATTTATTTTTTAAACCAATTTATAGATTTCTGTTCGTATGTTTTGATGTTGGTGATGTCTAGAATTCACTCAATTTTCCGCCAATCAGATCATGAAAATACTGAGTAAAATGAAAACGATTAGCCAACCGTTACTAGTCCTGTACAAGCCCTATCGTTCTATCCCTAAACTTTCCGAAAGAAAGAGGTCAAGCAACTGAGTAAATATAAATTCTCGTGTGGGGTATGTTACATAAACGCATCTATAAAGAGTAATAACAATTTCAAAAAGAGAAATATGATTTTATGTAGTAGCAAGTAATTATTTTACGTCATATTTTGTGTGTAAAACCTAAAATACATATCAAACTATGCGAAATTATCGAATGACGTAAGAATCGAACTTCTTCATAGCAGAACAAGCTCGAGACGTGTCTCGGTGGCGTTTGAAATAAAACTGTTGCATACGGTACGTCATGTATCTTGGATTGTTAGTATATTATAATTTTGTATTATCATTGGTAAAGTTGACGAGGTTTTCAAATTATGATTAATTATACAAAGAAGACGTAAACTATAATGTATTGTTAATAATATGTAGAACTATTTTATTTACAATGTATGTATGACCTGTTTCAGAGACAATTTAAAGGTTTAACTGCTGAAGTAACTCATTGTTACACCATAAATACGGAAGGGTTAATCTCTCTGTCTGTCACAATAGTTTCTGCCTAACGGTGTATAGTAGCGACGTAAAATTTGCACATGTCATTCAGACTGCCATTTCTAAAATAAAAAAAACCTTAAAACGTTTAATAAATTTCCTTTTTTGGTCCTATTAATCATCCTGATTTAATATATGAAAACAATTTTAAAGAATTTCGAATCAAAAACGTCTCAGATATTCAAAATTTGCATTGTCATACAAAAAAAACCAGACAAAAAGAAACAGCAATGGACCGTTTCCATTCTAACCGTTTACCCACGGGTTTGATGCATCATTTATATCCAAACTCTGACACAAAGTAAATTGATAAAACACTTCTCGGTCCAACGTAAACACAATCTGTTGTACCAGCATGTTCTCCTGGCATTCCCGAAGGACCGGACTACTACAGATCGGCAGCAATGGTTTCTGGAGTGGGCGGTGGAAGAGGGTAACGGTACACTTAACACCCCATCTGCATTATGTTTGCCTGATACTTTCTGCACCCTAGTTTTTCTTCTTCTGACCTGTGTGGTGTGTTTGAGAATCACTTTTCTCAAACAGTAAGCATAGAATAAACTTAGTGTTTGTTTCACTACAGCAACGATACACAAAGTTTTCGTCTTTCGATGTTTCCTCAATCATATCGACAGCTAAGTTCCAAAGTGTAACAATTCAAAAAAAAAAAAATAGTTTTAACATAATTTGGAAACAATTTTTTGGTCAGGCTTAATCTTTTACTTTACATCTATTATAATTATTGTAGATTTTAATAGAAATCTACGATTAATTAAAAAATATATTTATAGAGGTTTTCACACGATTTTCGTAGTTGTTACAGTATGGATATAATAATGAATTAAAAATAATCACAGATTACCACTTGTTACATCTGGGAACTGGTACATAACGGTATTTATAGCATTCCTCATACTTAAATTTAAAACAGTTTTATTTTTGACTTGTTACTCTTTTCAACTGATGTTTTGATATATTGACGAAATCAAAAATATTTTAGTATTAATGATATCACGATGGACGTTGGCTTTATTTTAAATGTTGAAAGTTGAGAATATCACTGTGAACCGTACCCAACGTAGAACCTATACAGTATTGTTGATCAACTACTAATAATTTGAAAAGTTGAAAGTCGAAACTATCACCGTACCCACTCACAGAATATAGTACATCAATAAATAATAATTTTATTAGTTGAAAGTTGAAAATATCACTGTGAACCGTACCTAAACACACATAAAGTATTGTCAATCAACTACGAATAATTTAAAAAGTTGAAAGTTTAAACTGTAATTGAGCACTCTACCTCATGTAACACTCATAAAATATAGTAAGTATAAATCAATATTAATGTTCAAAATAGCAAACTTGACAACTAGAATGGTGTGTGCAAATTTCAGGTCGCTACTGTACCTACAACGTTTGGGATGAGTTTTTGTGACAGACAGACTGACAGATTTATACTTTTGCTTTAAAATAATTCTTCCTAAGAACTAAACCCACTGAATGTAATATTCAAACACTTTCATATGTGAATAAGGAATGCCTTGTAAATAGTGTATTGATTGTCTCGAAACAAACAACCCAACGCAATTACGGACGCACAGTTTGAGACCCTTTATGCACCTGTTAGTGTTTGGAAGATAAATCGTTAAGGGTTGCACAAAGGTTGCAATAGTCAATTTCGAACAATGCTTCATGAAAAACAACCCCATTCAGCTGAGTATAATGGATTTCATGTTTATTTAGTGACAGCTATCCATAAAAACTGTATTGTATTTAAAGAATGTATCTCTTACAATGTAATAAGTATTTATTGCATTTCTCGAAAAAACCAAGTTCTATATGAGTTACCAATTAGAAGCGAAGTGACCCAACTGATATTTTCGAAAAAAGTGAGTTAGGTCCGTTTTGGTATTCTAAATGTCACCAAATATCGTACAATAAAGTGACCTAAGTAAAAATAGACGGCAAAAAAATATATTATTCTGTAAGAAGTTAAAGGATGTTTATTGCATTTTTTACCAGGTCTACTCTCAATGTGGACTCTTAATGTAGGTGACAGAACGGACGTTTTTCAACAAGAAATGTTAGTTACTCAGTTCCTAAACTTCTCTTTTTTAATAGAGTAGGGATAGAAGAATACAGCTGGGAAAGGACTAGTGGTTAGCTAATCGTTCTAGCACAACACAGAACTCCACACCAACAAACAGAAATCCATAAATCAATTTATAAAACTGTTTGTATCAGGTTTTGAACTGGAGACATCCGTAACCGAAACCAACGACGTTGACCACCGCACTATGGACTCGATTTTAATTATAAATGACTAGAATTGATGGTGAGATTTTTCTATCCTACTGTAGTTGTACTGAAGGGATATTGATTTTGATTTCAAATTTGTTTAACCCTTCCGTATTCATGGTGTAACAATGTGTTACTTTGGCTTTTAAACCTTTATTTGAAAAAATAAAACACAATTCATTTGTACTACATCCACACATTTATAATTATCAGGACCGGTTTCGCTCATCACGACCATTATCAACTGGTCCTGATCATTATAAATATGTGGAAGTAGTACAAATGAATTGTGTTTTATTTTTTTAAATATAATGTCTTTCCACCAAGAATTGACAGTAACCGCCTTAAAATTGATTTTAAACCTTTAGTTCTGTGAAATAGGTCTTAGTAGTTTTACACATAATTAAAAATAAATTATAGCTAACGTCTTCTTTGTAAAATTAATCATAATTTGGAAACCTCGTCAGTTTTACCATCGAAAAATACAAAACTATAGTATAGTAACAATCCAAGATGCACGACGTACCGTATGCAACCGTTTTGTTTCAAGCGGCACCGAAACACGTCTCGAGCCATTCCTGCTATGAATAATTTAGATTCTAGCGTCTTTCGATAATGCCGCATAGTTTGATATGTAATTCAGGTTTTACACACAAAATTTGACGTAACATAATTACTTAATACTACATAAAATCATATTTCATTTTTTGAAATTGTCATTTCGATTTATAAATGCGTTTATATGACAAAGTGTGACTGCATGAGATCCGAAGAGATTTTTTTTAGCATGAAAACGGGAAGTTTAATATTTTGAACAGAATATTTGTTTCTTCTATTTCATTTTCGACTTCAACTCATATTCCCGTATATTTTTATGCAACATTACTCTATCATTTGCGATTTTTAATTACAAATATCCATGTACGCGAACGTAAGATTAATTTTGGTTTTGTAGCATTCTGCAAACAGTTTGCAAATTCTAAAGTAGTCGTACTATCTACTTTGTGATAGGCTTCGCCATACCAAAGTTTACGTCTGCTCGCGATGAAGCAAATCTGTACGGAGCTCTGCTGGCATACAATTACTTCGCAGGGTGGAGACTAAGTCCAACATCGGATAGTTCCATCGTGTAAGAAGTATATGTGATTGATTTAACTAGTATTTAATTGGCAGAACTCCATTATTTAGTTCTAAACATTTTTATTAGTTAGTTGATAGCTATGTGAGGACTAATCGACTCAGACGATGCAAATTCCGCATACTATATAATTGTAAAGGTTAAAGCTCGGAAAAGCAGTCAGCAATTTAAGTGTTGACCGATCACTTGAATTGCTTCAATTTGAATCACTTGAATGTCATAAAGTATTATAAAAGTGAAGTGACCTAAGTAAATAAAAAATAATTCTATTCTGTAAGAGTTTTAACTAAAACTTTCAAAAAAACTATTTTCAGTATTTTATCACTCAGTTTACTTATCGAGGGCTCAAATTATACAACTGTTCGAGAATAATAATGTAACAAGTTACGTTATATTTACATAGTCAACTGACGAAGGAACAAAAGGGACTCGTTCAGAATCATTTCGTGATGAGCAAACATTTTGTATGCAACAGTGATGGATGGCGAGACAAACTTTTCTTGAAGGAAACGCCGTGTACAGAATGGTTTCAGTTTCTCTCAAGGTTTTATCCGATATAAAATTAAATTCTTTCTTTTAAGATGGTTATCATATCGTCACCTCAGTTCCAAAGAGTACCAAATCAAAAACTACAGTTCTGAGAAAATTATTAATTTTCTACTGTATAGGGATTTCACTTTTAAGGTAGTACAAATGAATTGTGATTTTTTGTGGTAATTCGTTTTAATGAGGAAGTATTTTATTTGAAATGTGAATTAGTTTTTAACATTAACACTGAATCCCGAGATATCGGGATTGATTTTGAAACAATCACAAAATAAATTGTGCTTTATTTTTACAATAAAATGCCTTCACTATGAATAGTTTAGTGAAATTAATTAAACCATTTAAGGTAATCGATTTTTAGTTAAACTAATATTTGGTGGCCCACGACTATAAAGTTAATTTCCTTTGAGATTTTTCATATTTTCCACAATCATTTAACTGAAAATAAACAAATTTTTTATAAAAATAATAACGTAGAAATAATCCATCAATTAAACAAAAAAAGTATTAAAATGAATAGCTTAGAGTTTTTAGAAATTAACAAAACCATCAACAGTAATCGATTATTAGTAAATAACATTTTAAAAATAACAGGGGACTAACCACTATTGAATTTATTTCGCATGGTACTAACTACCACAACACTAGTGTTATGGTTGTTAGTACTATTATCGATTGTGTCTTACAGTTAGTCTGAAGATGTTTCTTAAAGAAGAGAAACACTTGTAACATTTAGTAACATAGCATGAGTTACCAATTCTAATTTTACTTTAAAAGTGTTTTATATTTTTGAGACACCGTGTCCAGGAAAGCCTATCCTAGAGGATAGAGTGCAGAGCAGCATATTAACTTGACGTATCGCAAACATTTTTCCTCCTCGGGACTCGTCGACCGAAGTGCTGCTGACAAATGGGACCATCCACTCGTTTGTTTTGACATGTATTTATGTACGACGACCCTTGACACGGCATCGGGTTTCCAGAATAAGAGGAAATAAACACGCGGACGTTTCAAGGGTGGCGCTCTTGACGAGGCAGTGTCACCGAGGTGATCTTCGACGTTAATTAATTTTGAGCGAGCTGAAACCTGAGCGGGTGAAAATGGCACTCACCTTATTGGACGGACACCATCAGGCTACTTGCACATTATGAAGTCGGCGAGATTAATTTATATAATGAAAATTGAAACGAACGCTTCGGGCAGGATCCCCTGAGGACTTTAGACTCACCTTTCCAGGATAATCCTCAAGGAAAAAACAACAGTTTTATGTGTTTTGTTTATTTTCATATGCAGTTGGTTAGTTAACAATACTAGAAGTTACAATTATTTACAGCTTAAGACACGTTATACAAAAACAAGAGACTTAAAAAATTGCTCTTCTGTTATAGTTCTCATCAATCAAGGTACCTACCGTGGGTCCCTGCAACCTTTTGCCTCGGACGGTAGAAATAATTCAAAGCACTGCACAAAATGATTGGATTATAACTAAACAGATTTACATAAGTAAAGTTGATTTAAATAATAATTGTTTTGAATTGCCATAATTAAAAGTGACTCAAAGCATGGTTTTGGCATGCTGCAAAACTGCGGCGTGTCACAATTTATAAGCAGTTCATTTTGTTAACGTTTGGACCATTAAAATGCGAGTTATTTTTTTCGTGGATGTGGCATATTATATAAGTACTATAGTATCAGAACTTAGAATATCCATCAATGCATGCTTTTGGCAAACAATGAAAAATCGTTTTTATGCTATAAGAAAAACTGTGAAATAGACGCCTAAACCGTGATATGTAAACAAGCATTGGCGGCCATGACAGTTCAATGCTGCACTCTCATTGGCTGGAATGGAGATTATTAGTTTAGAAAACTATACAAAATTGGAGAATATAAGTTTTGAAAATGAACAAAATTTTCAGATTCAATTTAGATGAGAGTTTGTAAGTTTAGAAAGATATCTTATAATTCATATGCTAGGTCTGAACACGAAGAACAATGCAGCATTGACACCTAATTTTTTGCATATTCTGGAGATTATGAGTTATGATTTAATGTGCGAGGCTGTACTGGCGAAAAATTGGTTTTTACCCTGGATTAATCCCGGTAATATACTTGCATGGGGAAATTGGGAGAAAAACGATTTTAATATTAATGACTAGCGAGTACCCAAAGAAAGAAAGTGTTTGTGTTTAATTCTGTTTATTGAAGTGCTTTTGGACACACAGTATTTTTTGTGTTGTCTGGTGCGTACACGAATAAATCAGACGGTTTTCCGAGATGTCACTGTTTATCCGAATTCGATTCCTTATTTTATATTTTAGATATATTTGGATTGTGAAACTGATTTTTATATATAATAAGACCTGCTGTATTTTAAAAATTAAAACGTTGATAGTCTGACTTGGGCCTAAATGTACTATGCCTATATTCTTCGTGCAAGTGCAAGCAATAACTTGGACGGTTTGGCAGTGCATAAGATACGAACAAACCCACATTGATTTTTATATATTAGACAACTATATATCATTTTTAGTATTCGGTAACGCTTATTTTAAAAGCGTGATATTTTTGACGCATGCATTGTATCTCCAAATTTTTGGTTATGGCGAGTTATTAGTTCGGTGATATAGATGGAAGTACAATAAAGTTCTCTATGGATGAAAGTAAGAAACTTTATTCAGTATCGCATCACGTATGACATTTATGTTTATTATGAAGCTAACACAACATATTTACGGAAACGCTCCTGTCTTTATGTATGAAGTTAAACTAGTGTTAAACAAGCATGTATGCTCCTGGACTCAATATGTTGAAAAAACAATAAAAAATATTATATTTAACAGTTTATTCCTAATTTTTCTGGTTTTTTTAAGCTTTTTCACACCATTTCAAAATTACCAGGTTTTTCGCAATACTAGTTATGATATTAAAGACCCCTTAATTATTCCGGTGTTATATCAATGGTTATTTACTATAGAATAAGGTTTAATAATATTAAATGCGTAACTACGTATTCCCAATAGGGGTGTCCATATTAAACGAACCACTTGTAAGCAAACTATAAATATTTTATTAAACAGTGGCTATTTTCGCCTTGTAATCGCTGGGGAAGCTGGGGCGAGATTGATGGCCACCAGGCACGCAGGGCCTCGGATGGAGATATGATTCTGTTAGGACGTCACGCATTTTCCATCAGGAGACAGGGGGAAGGCATTTGTAACTGTTATCCTTTCGAGGACGTGATCATACTGGAGGCCTTTTTTTACATTCTTTTATGGGTAGCCTCTACCGCTCCGATCTTAACGACGTACGTGCAATTTTATTCTCAGGAAATTAAAACATATTTAATTCAAAAAAACCAAGCTTTTAATATTATAGTGAGTAGTGAGTACTCAGCATGCGTTGAAATGCCACTCAAGGAATGAGAATTGTGTTTTAATTCTGTTTATTGAAGTGCTTTTGGATTAGAGATCTGCATGGGCCGAAATTCGATAAAATTACTCCGTCCGAGCTCGAGTCTCAATATTACACTTGTTATCGGAACAAATATTAAAATTTTGTTTTAATATTTGTTCTCTCAAAAGGTTACCGACCATTGATTTATTTAGATATTGGCGTAATTTTGTTGCGAGCTAATGTTGAATGTTGAAAATATCAATGTAGACCGTACCTAACGTGACACCCACAAAACATTGTCAATCAATTAATAATAATTGTAAATGTTGAAAATATCACCGTGAACAGTAACTAATGTAACGACCAAAAAAATATGGTCAATTGATTAAAACTAATGTTAAAAGTTTAAAATAGCAGAGTTGACCAAAAATTGCAGCCAGAATGACATGTCCTATTTCAAGTCGCTACTGTACGCCGTTTGGGAGGTGTTCTTGTAACAGATAGACAGATGCTATAACGTAGAGATGACATCTAAAGAAGGTATCTTAACAAAAAAATGAAAACACTAGTGTTTGGCTAATCGCTCTCATTTTACAGAAAGTTTTTAAGTTTATACTTGAATTTTCTGCTTTACATTCGAGATTTTAGTATAAAAACAATAAAATATACAATCAATTCAGTTTTGTATAGTTGGAATAATCAATTTTTTTTACCTTGAATAAAGGAAAATTACTCTTGAAAAGTTCTTTCAATATAACTCTTTCATGCTGGAATTCCACGGAATATTTACTTTGTGAAGTTCCGTTTCTTCTCTTATGAAATCTGATATGTTTGATATTAGATATGTATACTAACATAACACTCAATCTACACAATATGACAAGAACATGTAGTATATAACGAGTGCACATGCGCATTTTGGCACGAGTGTGGGGGGCAGTACTCGTATGTATTACTTTGTTGTATGTCGATCAAAATGGTCAACGAATAAAAATGTTTGATAAGTGTGTGTGTTTATCATTGAAATCACTGGTCGTCAACCTAGCCTGTACCACCCGCTAGTGGGTGGTGGGTAATTTAGTTTTTTTTTTGTTTGTTTTCATCGAAGCCATCTGTTAAGCTCGACTCGCGGCTAAGTTTACTTGAAGACAATTTGCTACATTAAACCGATCGTGGGGATGCATAGGGATGGGGCTTGTTGCTCTCTTATACTTATCCTAATAAAACAAAATATTCGTCCTGTTCTGGCCTATTGGTTGACTTCCAACTTCTTAGTTTGTAAGAACAGTACCTACTTAGATATGGGAGTGTAAACGTCACTGGTAAAATTGCGTTGTATCGTGTATTAAATAAATTGTTTAAAAATAGTGTAACCATGTCTGTAAAAGAAGAAATAAGTTCGTAATTATTATGATGGGATTTATCGAATCACCACAAAACTAACAGCTTCCAATGTGTTTACTATGCCAAAAGACTTTAAATGTTTATTTTCGTAGCATCAGCTTCAGCGTTCTCATTAACTATCTAATATATAAGAATCAATGTGTGTTTGTTCGTATCTTATGCACTGCCATACCGTTCATCCGATTCCCATAAAACTTTATCAAGTTATTGCTTGCACTTGCGTCTATAAATTTAAATATATAAATGAAAATTTGGATTATTGAGATTTTTGATATTGAAATTCCATCAAGCACCCTCAGTCGATGTCTTAAATTATATAAATGAATGTTTGTTTATTTTTCTCTTATGCGTTCCTATACCAATCATCTGATATCGATGATACTTTGGTGAGCTGGTGTGCGCACACCCGTGAATGTTTTTGAAAAAAAAATCTAAAAAAAATCAAATAAGTATAAACAGTGACATCTCGGAAAACCTTCTGATTTATTCGTCGACGCACCTGGAGGAAATACAAAAAATATTGTGTATCCAAAAACACTTTATTTCTTTGAGTGGCATTGCAACGCATGCCAGGTACTCGCTAGTTAATTAAAATTTAAAATATGATAACAATAAATTTCTTGCTTTTCAATTTACACTATTTCTTTAATATCGATGGTATTTAGGCCAATTGATGTATCAAATTGACATTGTTCAGGAGAGAGCAAAAACTGTTTTTATCGAAAACATTATATTATGTTGATTCGCTTTATGAATTTTTGAAATGGACCCTTGTAAATTCTCATATTTGAAGATACGCGATTATAGGAAGGGAGTGTCGATATAATAGTGACATCAAGCGACCGAGTCAGAATTTTTAAACACTTAACACCAATGTAAAATGATGTTTCCATTCCAAAAAGTGGTCAATTTATATTTGTAATTTAGATCATTTGGCCGAGACCTGCTCTGTCGTCTTTAAAATGAGATCCAATCGTTAACTAATTTTCTTATTTTTTGAGGGTTGTTTATTGTTTTAAATTTTACCATTCAAATGTTTCATTACGGTCTCGTCATATTTCAATAGTTAATCATAAGTATACATTCGTGATTTATTGGCAATCGCAATATGAAAACCTGTACAACTTTGACAGCGCGCAGTATACCTTGAGTATTTACGAACAAGGCGCTATCCGAGCACACCTGTCGGGTTTCTTTACCTTGGCGTTTTCTCGCTTTGCCACCATTGTTGCAGTGTGACAGGAATTTTCGCGCATTAATTTGTCAAACAGGATTACAACAATGGCGGAAATATATTGAATAATTCTGTGCGTCACGTTTTCAATGAGCCAGCTTTGTTGTGTTAACCTTTTCCGTGTTTTTTGTGCCAAGCCACAAAACACGATTTATCCTCTTAATTTTTGATAATTTGAAATCTTGAAATTTTGTACATTTCCATGTATTTCTTCACTAACGACCCGGGTTTTGCTTTCAGGCGATCGAGCACACTAATGAACTCAAACTGACAGACAGTAAATAGTTTACAAATAAGATAAAATACAACAAATTATTATCACTTAGTCTAGGAACTACATTGATATTTTAATTAATGATTTGATAATAATGACTTTTAACTTTAATTGGAAAAGCAATCGCATTAACAATTACAAATTCAAAAATACAGTTTCATCAAATTTTATATTGAAATTCCATCACGCACCCTCAGTCGATATCCTAAATTGATCGTTTTAAATGTCAAAATGTATGCAGTTTAACACTCTAAGTACTGATATAACGCATGAAGTTATAGGATATACTTTTTTTACCATATCCGCTTCCGATGTGGAGCCCATGTCATACTAATGGAGGAATCTTAACAGAAGTTTTCTACGGGGACTGCTTATTACTTAGATGCTTAACCTCTAATTTTTGAAGAGAGTAGGGATAGGACTAGTGGTTAGCTAATCGAACTAATTTTAGACATCACAAACATCCATGCCTACGAAAATAAATTCATAAATCGATGAAAAAATCAATTTATGAAACTGTCCGTACCGTGACTTGAACCCGAGACATTTGTAACCGTAGCCAACGACGTTGACCACTGCACCACGAGCCCGAACTAGAATATAGTGGCATTGAAAAAAACATTATTGAGTCAAATTGCTATTTTTTTATTCTGGTAGAAAGCATGTCTAAGACTATAAATCATCGATACCAAATCTTATGATTTGTATGCCGAAAAGATTATTCTTTATAATTTACAAAAAATCTTTTAGAAAAAAACAAACTTTGAAAAAGAATTAATAATGCTTTAAATGCAATTATTTCAGAACTTGTTTTAATGACTTCACGCCTTATAGTACAATATTATTCGATTTTTCATTTGCATGCTATCATATTAGGGATGAGCGTGTGGGGCCCAACTCTTGATTCTGTATATACATGGGATGGGCAGTATACATTTTTGAAAAAAAAGATAAAGAAATATACAGTACAGTGAACGAGCAGACACAATCTCAAAATTAACAGTTCTTATAGAAAAACAACTAGTGAGATACCCTCATTAGGATACCATATTATGCTTCCCATTGGTAAAAAAATCTTATTTCTTTATTTTCTCAGAATTGTGATTTTTGAGTTGTTACACTTTGGAACTGTGGTATCGATGTGTACTAAAAATGGTGTATGCTTTGTTAAACACAGAGTACAAAATGCAATAGAAATCTGCTGGTAGAATAATTTATTTCAAACAAATACTAGTAACACACAAATAAAATCGTTCCCTGTAGCAGTCCGTACAAAGCCGTCATGTTTTGGTATAATTCAGTGAATTTGTAGACTCGAATGTAAATTCACCGGAAATTAAAAGGCAAACTAAAGCGGCCACGTACTGGGGACTGTACCAGGGCAGCACGCGGCCTGAAAGTGTACCCTCGCTTTGAGCAGGCGCTTTCAATTGTGAATTATGTTCTGAAATAGAGTCTTTGTGAGCAAACTGCCGAGTGCTCTTTCTGTGCGGTGGCTCGTTGCATTTCATGGCAGCCTGATACTCGAACGCGATGTGGATTCGCTTTGAAACCGTTTAAGATGAAAGCACCACTGTAGAAAATATAATATAATTCTTTACTTGCTTGATGGAATTTAAATAACAAATTTTATTTGTACTGCTTTCACATTTTTAAAATTACCACGACTGGTTTCGCTCATCGCGAGTATTATCATGTGGTGAACTATATTGTCTTTCTAGCGAGAATTGATAAGTAACATTTTTGACCTCTTTGACACGTGTTTCGCCTTATTGAGAATTATGTTCAGACTTCAAGCCTCTCAAAGAGGAGATACGTTTATTACATTTAGTTACACAGCCAGTGGAATAACAAAATTATCAATTTTATTTTTACATTAAAAATGAATTTCCACAAATTTACCTCCGAATCTATCAAAAACATTTACCGATTATTTAATGCAGGGATCTCCAAAATACAGCTCACAGGCCAACACCAGCCCGTTTTTTCACAAATATAAGTAGTGCCAAAAGCGGAAAAAAAGCCACGATCAAATTTAGGCAGCTGATCAACCAAATGTTTTGTTTAAAAACTTAATATGAATGTAAAAATCAGGCTGGTTTTCTCCTTGTCGACTATCAGCTATCTCCACCTAAATGAAATGTTCTTGACACTTACCAGTAAGTACCAACCGAAATTTGCTCGTAATTTAAAACCACATTATCTTGATACGATGAGCTAGTTAGATCTTGGCCCTTGGGACTTAGTGGAGGAGTTAGTGTGGCCCTTAGATTAAAAATTTTAGAGACTCCTAGTTGAGTGTAAAGATAATTATTATATGTGCAGTTTTGCTTGTTCGAGTTTGAAGATTTTGGATGCATGAAAAATATAGGCGAGAGCACATATTATGATTTTGAATGATGCAATACCCTATTAAGACGTACGATATTTTTATACAATAGAAATATATTGCAGATGAACTTTTTATGTACAGTTTTATGAACATAAATCGTTTTCCCGCATGAATCGTTCATTTTTTATACTCCCTCCAAACACCCATAAGAACATTTATCGATTTCCTTGATCTTTTGTCTACATATTATCCCGATTGACCGTTTTTGTTGAATATTTCTCATTTCGCTTATAATCACGTTCTACCCCATCCAACTGGTAAGTAAAAAAAACAGCGACTGCAAGGGTACAAGCTTCGTAGAATTTTTTATGATTCATGATCATAATGTTTCGTATTATGACTGCACCTGCGTTGACATAGCAAAATATCTGAGACTAGCCCAATCAACTTTGAACACGGTCGTTTCTAGGAAGAGTGACAGTCGTAAAACAATCGAAAAGTGCGGCAAGTCAGCGAAATGAAGTTTTCTATGGAGTCTACTTTTAGTAAGCTTTCGTGAGTGAAATTCTTCACACGTGGTACCAGCAGGTGCGAGCTGAAAACATACCCATTGATGGCTCCATAGTTAGAGAAAAAACTTTACAAACAGCCAAAAGAAAGAGATCATAAATTTCTCTGTAAACGGACGGATCAATCAATAGGTTCAAAGATCGGCGTGGTCTTGTTTATAAAAATATTTCTTCTTTTTTTATTTGAAGCTTTCCCGTATTCATCGTTTCCCGCATTTATCGCTTATTTTTTTGGGTCCCTTGAAAAACGTAGAGTCGCGGTTTCACTGTATTTTAAAGGGTTATAAATAATTGCACTTTGTGTTAGATAGTATTTACTTCGACAGTTTCCACTTTGGATTAGATAGTATTAACTTAGTACACTCAAACATTGATTTTAAGAGTTTCCATTTAGTCACGGATTCTTTTGACAAAATGAGTTATGTTGTAGTTGGTTATGAATGGTTTTGTCTGGTTTGGTTTGTGTAATGTATTCTAATGCGTGGAGCAAAGACAACATAGGCGCAAAGAATAAGTGATATTTCATTACAGCTTCGTGCAGCTATCGACTTTAAAGTGTGATTATTTATTTTGAGTGTAAACTATTTTATCTATGTGAAAATATTTTTTCATAAGTGTAATATATTTCTTCAATGTTAAACTATAGTTTATTATATGCGATCACTTTATTTTTAGTGAAAGAATTTGTTTTTTGTGGAATGGATTTGTTATAAGTGAAAACTATTTTTATGAAAGTGAATATGATCTAAACAAAATTGCATTTAATTGTTAGCCTATTTTAAATCGATTTCGACAAAAACTGTAAGTACAATATCTTTGCACTAAAAATCGGTATGTGCATACCTATAATATATGTAGAATTTGCATTATCCACAAGCATTACTGAGTAATGCAACTCAAGTATGGAATGTCTATATAAGCTTTCACCTAAACATATAACTTAAAGTAGATGCGCGTATTATATATAATGGGGTGTCTGGAACATAGAATCAATTACGCTGTCATATGTCTCTAGCTTAATTTAAATTGAATTGATACAATTTTAACAACTCCAAATCCAAAAATTGGAATAAAAACTGAATACAGTCGATTCCGCTGATTTGGTACACTGGTTAATTGGGACAACCGGATATTTGGGACAAATACCAAAATAAGAAACTGATATTAATAAACTTCTGTTATCCGCTACTCTATTCCGTTTAATAGCTAAATAGTTTACCAATTTTAAACCATCTCCATTACTCCTCCTTATTGTATCCTTTACATGAGATGAGTTCGTAAAATAATCAGAAATTTCTCCTGAAATCAAAAGAGTGTAATACTTAAAATAATACGTAATTTGATATTTACACTAACAAAGTTCACCAATTTAAAATCAGAATTATCTTTATAGTGTATTTTTCCCAATTATATTTTAATGATAATTGTTTATTTGACATATTTCCTAATTAAGGTTAAAAGTCATTATTATCGAATCGTCATTAAAATTAATTCAGATATAAATGCTCATAGACAAGAACTTTTTTTATTTTTATTGTTTTTATTTGTCACATGTCTACTCTCAATCCGGAGCATATTATGTAGTATGGAGCTTTTTTGGCATAAGTTTTTCAACAAGAACTGCTCAGTTGCTCAAAGTCGCTTTTTTTAAGAGAGTAAGAATTGCATTATATGGCTAAGACAGGACTAGTGGTTAGATAATCACTCTCGCTACGTTATTAGGATTTGATGGATGGGAGAGAATTCTAGACGTCACAATCATCCATGATTACAAACAGAAATCCATAAATTGATTAAAAATTCAATTTATGAAACTATGCTCGCGTTCAAATCTCAAATTATATAATTTAACGGTGTTTTGGTAAATTGATGAAAATTTTGAAAATTGTTAATTTTTAAACCACAGGAGAGAGTAAAAACTGTTTTTATTGAAAACATTATAATTTTGAGTGTTATGATGAATCTTTGAAATGCGCTACTGTAAATTCTCATGTTTGCAGATAAAGGATTATACGAAGGGAGTGTCGATATAATAGTGGCTTACATCGAGTCGCCAAGTAAGAATTTTTAAAGCTAAAACTAATGTAAAATTAATGTTTTCCTACCAAAAAGTGGTCAATTTACATCATTTGGCCGAGATCTGCTCTGTCGTCATTAAAATGAGAACCAATCATTAACTCATTTTCGTATTTTTTGAGGGTTAGATTAATTTTTCCAAAATGCCGCCTATATAAACTATTTACTGACTGTCAGTTCGAGTTCATCCGTGTACTCGAATGCCTGAAGATGACAAAACGTATAGAATTGTACAATATTTGAACGATTCAAATTTGAGTTGTATAATACTACTATTATAGTCTTTGGGTAAATAATCACTGTGGAAGGGTACAAGAGGCAGTAGACGATTAAATGTTCTATTTTGCTTGCTTATGTAGAAATGGGGGATTTGAACAATTTTAAAGCATTAATATTTGAGTTGGTGACGGGGTGTGGAACAAAGAGGCACGGTTAAGACGTGAAAATCGTTCTAGGCGAGAACTTAAATACACCCTTAAGAGGAAACCGCGTTAAGGAGGGGTGGGCTGGAGGAGAAATGTAGGGTCTTGCGCGAGCCCTTTGCTGAATTAAAAAAATAAAGCAATATTTACACAAAAAAGCAGTATGTACTGCAACTTCTGTAGATAGTTTAAATACATAATCCCCCGACAAGTGAAGTGATCCAAGTGCGTGATGTAAGAAGTATAAGTATGCTGGGTCATTGTTTTTGTAAAAAATATGACGAATTCAATTTGGGTTCTAAATAACTGCAATTTGCGTTAGACAGTATTCACTCGGTACACTTGAACTTTTATTTCGATAGTTTACACTTTGGATTAGATACTCTTAACTTAGTGCACTCAAACTTTGATTTTAATACTTTCCACTTAGTCACGGATTCTTTTAGCAAAGTGAGTTAAGTTGTAGTAGGTTATGTTACGGTTGGTCTGGTTTGGTTTGTGTAATGTATTCAAATGCGTGAAGCAAAGAAAATATAAGCGGCCTAATATAGAGTAGAAGAATTTGACATTTCATTACAGCTGCGTGCAACAATTGACTTCAAAGTTTGAGTATTTATTTTGAGTGAAAACTATTTTATCCATGTGAAAATATTTTTTTGGCAGTGTAATATATTTCTTCAATGTTAAAATATATTTTATTGTGGTATCACTTTATTTTTAGTGAAAAAATTTGTTTTTTTTGGACTGTATTTATTATAAGTGTAAATTATTTTTATGAAAGTGAATATGATCTAAACAAAAGTGCATTTAATTGTAAGTCATTAAATTTTAATTGTCACCAAAACACTGTTGTAAGCAAAGTATATTGTAATTCAATTAGTACACAATGACGTCAACAAATGCAAAAATGGTGACTGTCATTTTATATCTAGCCCACCAATAATAATCCTTACACCACGACCCGAGTGATAAGACGGTGAAACTTGTTTGTTGAATGTTTAAGTTAAATGATATCCTACTTCTTACAAAATAGAATACTTTTGCAGCCTGTATTTACTTAGCAAACTTCACTTTTGTGATACTTTATGACATGTAGAATACCAAAACGCACCTAACTCACTTTTTTTCGAAAATATCAGTTGGATCACTTCACTTCTCATTGGCTCATATTATGAAATAAAATATCTGGTTTTCTTTTGATGTTTCTCATAAAATAGGTCATTTATTTCAGGTGCATAGTAAAAGAGACCAAACTGTTTTTGTCTATAGTCTAACAATGCTTGAAAATACCAAAGTTTGACATAATACATTGCTTCCAGATGTTCAATAGAACATTTTTGTTAAAAATTATCCTTTATAATTCACATGTGCACATTTTTTTCCTTTACCGTGATTTGAGAATGACAATTCCTAATATTTATTAATTTGTACCATCATTTACAAAGGAGAACTTCTGTATCAATCCAGTGTTCTGTCTTCTTTCTTTTGCTCAGTTAGGTCAGTTTGCTGTGAACGACATGTGCTTTATACTAAAATTAATTTACTTGTCATTTTATCTGATATTAATAATTATTTAACAGTATATTGCGACTAAAACTAAAAATTCCATTTGATCATAGTGTACCTGTGCTGCTTTACGATATTGTGCCATGGCGTCTCATGAAGACTCGAAGAAAAACCGTATACTGAGTTTGGATGTGTTTTGACGTCATGAGGAGCTAGGAGATTAGGGAACTTACCAGGCAGCACTCTGTTACAGCAGTGACAATAGAAAGACGTTATAACTGGATCTAAATGCTTCAATTTTTCTTGCACCTTCTTCTGATTGTGGGATACTGGCGTCCTGGACAACCATCAGGTACTATCCACAGGATGTATTTGGCAGAGCTGAGGGAGTCTGGCATGTCATGGGAGGAAGCAAAGCGATTGCCGGGTGGCAGGGAATCATAGAGGCGCTGCGTGGGCACCATACACTCCAAGAAGAAGAACATACATTAAGTTGTGTAACATTCGATAGCTTTTTTCCTTGCCGTCCTCCACCCATCACTGCTTTCCAATATATTAATTTTATACGGCAATATCCAATAGCGTATCAAACGTTAAGCATATTTAGATTTTTCTATTTTTTTCCCGTTAGTTGGGAGTGTGCAGAAAATTAATCCTTCTAGATAAATGAAAAGCTTCTATGAGTTGAAGTCTATTTGCTCTCCGTATGAAGCCGCAAATTTTTTAAATGCCTCGTAATTTGCCTTATTCGCCACCAAGTCAGCGTGGTCGATTGGTTCAATGTAGGGTTGGACCGACTTACGCAGCTCTTCCTTTTATTCATGCATTCAATGATACTCCCATATGATGTGTTCAGAATTCTACTTTATAGCACCACATTTCCATGTTGGTCTATCCATTAACCATCCAAGCTCAAACATTCGATGGCTTAAATAATTATTGCGTACATCTGTATAAGAGTGATAAAAACTTCATTTTTAGAGATTCCTTTGTTAAGGTATTGGCAGCCCTTCGCTGGTGTTTGGGGTGAGATTCTGAAGGTATTTGAAGTGAAATTTAGTGCACTGAGCTGTAATGAAATCTTGCATACCTGAATGCACAAATGGTGAATGATTTATTAATTCACATGCATTATATAAATAGAGTCAACATTTGAATTTTCGTTAGAATAATGTATTATCTGCTTGAAAAATAAAGTGAAAAACAATTTTGATATTAAGTTATTATTAAGGGAAATATTTTCGATGGATTCAGAGGTAACTTTATGGAAATTTATTTTTAATAAAAAAAAAATGAGAACTTAGTTATTCCACTGGCTGTGTTACTAAATGCAACATCAGTTTTGCTTCTTTAAGAAGCATGATTCTAATTTTCATCTTAAAAAGGCTATTTTCTTCTACTGAACGTGGGGAGGGGGTTAGACACAAACAAAAATAGTACCTACTAATTCATACAAAAATAGTAACGTAGAAATACTCCAAAGAGTTAATAAAAAGGCATTAAAATGAATAGCTTTGAGTTTCTGAAAACTACTATTATTGAATAATGAAGGTTCTAGTATCATAACTCAGAATTTCTATCAATGAATGTTTTGGGAAAACAGAAAAAAAATCGTTTTCATGCTTCAGTTACAAATGCATAGAACAGACACTTACACCATGATATGTAAATAAACACTTGTATACGTACCATGTCTACTCTCATTGCTGGAATAGAGATTATTAGTTCAGAAAATTATAGGGCACCGTATATGAGTTTTGAAAATAAACAACATTTTCTCATTCATTTTAGATGGAAGTTTGTAAGTTAAGAGAGGTTTTTTTTTTTAAGGTGGTAACTGTCAATTCTTTATATTTGGCGATGAGCGAAACCGGTCCTGATCATTATAAATATGTGGAAGTAGTACAAATGAATTGTGTTTTATTTTTAAAATATAAGAGAGATATGTTGAAATTTAAATCAGGGGTTACGAACCTGCGCCCTTATAAAGTCACAAGTGCGGACTTTTATCTGAAATAAACAAATACATAAAATTTTGCAAAGTAATGTACATACATTTTTATGTGTGTTTCTTAAATGATTTGATTTTAAGATAAACGAATGCGGTTTAACAACAAGAAAAGATTCACCACTCCTGATTTAAATGGTAGATGTGAACACAAAGAACAATGCTGCAGTCATAATTAATTTTTTTCATATTCTAGAGATTATGAAATATAATATATTAGAATTTCATTACAATTTACAAAAATTAGATGTACAGTAGATGGTAGAAAATTAAACCTGCCCAAAATCTTGTTTCCCTATTATCTCTGAACTATGCTTTTCGAGTTATTACATTTTGAAACAGAGGTATCGTTATGAAAAACAAATTGCATTCATCATGTTGATGGTGACAGCGTTGCAGTCACTGTCGATACATGAATGCATTTAATAACAATGTATGAAATCATCCC
The DNA here is from genome assembly GCA_022494535.1 of Himalopsyche phryganea. Classification (NCBI taxonomy): domain Eukaryota; kingdom Metazoa; phylum Arthropoda; class Insecta; order Trichoptera; family Rhyacophilidae; genus Himalopsyche; species Himalopsyche phryganea. The sequence goes on from JAGVSL010000051.1 coordinate 2,905,293, forward strand.
CTTTGCAGGGGGTGTAAGAGGTGGTTTATCTCCCTGTGGACAGTATCAGAGCCTAAATCAAATTTCGGACTACCAGGCACGCATGAGTTGTGTCAGGGAGCTGGAAGTTTAATCAAAACATGCTGTGAATCAGTATTAACACTGCAAGCCCCGTCACAAACCAGAAAAACCTCTACTCTGTATCGGATTTATTTTTGAATAATAGCATTTTTTGATATTTCCTATATTTCAATCCTTCGATACTCATGGTGAAACATGTGTTACTTCGGCATTTAAACCTTTACATTATATGAGAAACAGATCATACAAAAAATTGAAGATTTTACTATTTGTAAATAAAATAGTTCTACATATAATTAAAAATACATTATAGTTTACGTTTTCTTAATTTATAATTTCAAAAAACCTCGTATGTAACAAAAAATGTGTATCTGGCAAGTACAAACCGATAATTTTGTGCAGATACGTGAAGTGAGCTTAAACAACAATGGCCAACATTCGTTTGATATTTGACAGCTGTCTTTCTATCCACAGCGTACGAAACTCTGATTAAACGTGCCCGGAATTCATGTTTTTTTGCTATTCAAGTGAAATTTCATGCAGTTACTTTAATTTAAAGTACATTCAATACCGGCTGTTAATCTTTTGCCTTACGAAATCATTTTAAACAGTTTTTATCAGTCTTACAATATAACGGAATATTACATTTTTCGCTAACTACTCTACTACAACACACTACCCATACTGGAGTTTTATGTTCATATGGCACACATTCAAAGCAAAGTGATTGAAATTGTATAAAATATAAAAATTAAAACAAAACTCTACATCGAAGATAAAATATTAGATGACCAAAGACGCACATAAAAAATTGACAAATCTTGAACAAAGACACGGTTACGGATGTCTGGAGATCAAACCCGGTACGAACAGTTTCATAGATAGATTTTTCAGTCGATTTGTGAATTTTAGTTCGTGAGCATGAATATTTGTAATGTCTAAAATTCCATCCCATCTATCCGATCCTAAAAACTTGTCGCAGCGAGAGCGGTTAGCTTACCACTAGTCCTGTTCTACCCCTATCCTTCTATCCCTACTCTCTTCAAAAAAGAAAGATTGAGAACTGAGTAACAATCAGTCTTAGCAGAAAATTTCTTGTTAAGAAACCTCCATTAGAAATACATACGCTCCACGTTTGGAAGGGACATGGTCAAAAAAAGTGTTGTATATTTCAAGAAAATTTCATTTTTTACAATTGCGCAATCTTCTGATTCACAATGATTTATGGTAAAAAATGAAGGAGTAGGTGATTTAAAAAATACAAAACATCATCGCGTGATAGCACGGCTTCGGGATTCACAGTGTCAACCAGTAGGGAACGCGTAATGTCATTGTTACCGTGTACGCACTATGTATCGATAACTATAGTATGACCATTTATTTATGAACATTTCATAACGGCGAAATGTCGTTATGGTAAATTCTGTGTTATTTTACACTATCCATAGATTGGATATAGCAGGGGAATTTTTATGAATTTATGGTTATGATACTCTATTATTTATTAAATCGGTGAAAATCACAAGTTCGATTCCTGGCTAGAGAAAATACCATTTTCTTTTTTCACTAAACAGTTGCGGATAATCTGTCCAACATATACGACCGTATATCTATGTAATATTTTATATTAAACTCTAGAGTGCCATGAGAGGGTTAACTCACCAAACACTGTATGTCGCGTCATAGCAAGCAATTAAATATTTATTTCGAAGTTTGTAGTGTAAAATTGTAGAGTGCCATTTATTAGCAAGTAATGATTTTTTCCTCAGGTCGAATATCGATGTTATCATGGTTTGAGTTGCAGTTGCCACACTTGTAGATGCCACAGTGCACTTGAAAATTCGTTTGCACATAAGATACACATGCAAACAATTTAATGTTTCATTATATGTGGAAAAATGCTTTGAAATGTACCATTCGTTAGAAAGCTATAGTGTGTACAAAAGTGATTGCGGTTAGTTTGAGTCAAGTAGTATGTATATTTTTGGAATAGCATTGATTATTTTAGTGTGAAAATATTCATGTAAAAATTTCGAGATTTTTTTCGCTTTGGTAAATGTTCACAAAGGCACACCATTTGTTGCATATTTGATATTTTATAAGAGATTTTTTTTATTTAAAAAAATTGCGGGCCACAAGTGTCTTACTAATAAAATTTTCTTGGCACTAAAAAGGTTAAAGGGACATCACGTAATCTTGCTGTAAAGTACCACATATCAAGCAGACCGTTTAAAGCATATGGTACCCTGTTCCTCACACCACTCTTCAAGTGCTTTGTCATTTTGTTGACCATTGATGTTGAATCTTTTCAAGTAAGTTAATAACTATTTTGTCATAGATTAACTTCAAATTATTTTCAAACACACTTCTTCCAATCATTTTAGCAGAAGTGCTACAAACTATTTATTTATCATCATGAAAGTAATCGTTTTCCCCTATATATATTTTTGGTCAAACTCTATTACAATCAAAACTATTTCTACATGTCAGTTCCATGGTACAGCAGAAATCAGTTGTTCCTTGTTGTTTGTGACTACCTTCGTCATTGATGAGTGTCCACCTGTTACGCAGTGTTTGCAGAATATCGAATATCGGTAAAATATTATTTGAAAATTAATTATGCTCAGTCAATAACGTTGATGAAAATGACAAGCATAATGTTTCGGTTGAGACGAGCATGCAGCATCATGTCTTATCACATATTTACCCCAACGTAATCTGCATTCGTCGTTTGATATTAGGAAAAAGTATATAAGCCTGATGCCCTTTCTGCGATGTTTACCAACGCTGTCACATAACTGTCGGTACACAGCGCAAATATGACCACTAGCCCCCCGTAGCACTGTGGTCTACGCCGTAGAGGCTTCGCCGTTTTACGGGACCGCTGACTACGTGATACCCACCTAATAAACTAATCCTCGGCTCTTGCGGGTGGGTCTGTCCTTCCCTGATATTTGAAGATAAATCATATTAAAATTTTGGTTATACAAACTAGGCGATCATGTGAATACTTTATGACTTTGCCCGGATATATATATATTCGTCGTTAGGCAAAAAAACTTTATTTTGAAAACATTTGAGGAAATCTTGAAATTTTAACCAATACTTATTAAATTAACTCCTTTAGTAACTATGAACAAAATTAACTTAATTCATTAAGATTTCTTCAAATTACTTTAAAAAAACATGAAATATCGCTGTTCTTGTTTCTTAATGCGATAGACCGTCCTAAAATCTATCGTACTGCATTCATAACTCAAAGAAACCGATTTTCGATTGTCGTTTTCTGCCACTATGCCGAAAAATAATATTATGTTATGAGGCTTTTGTGACGTAAAGTAGTTACTAGAGCATCCAATACCAGCCCTTTTATATGATGGCAATAATCATGATATAATTATAACTCATCGATACCAAATCTTATAATTTGTATGGTACAATTATTTTTAAACTGTTGCACTTGTGAAAGAGCGTATTTAAATGATAACGATTGTAATTAAATGCGAATATCTCATAACATACTTAATTCTTTCTGTATAGTATTCCCTCGATATGACGTATTGTTGTTTACAAAATGGTTAAAATTATGCAGCGCAATTGTTGGTTTGCCTCTCGTCTGAGAGAGAACATTTTTCCTACCGATTAAATGATATTAAAATACCATAACATTAAAATGGTCAAATTAAATTTTCATTATTATGTGGACTTCTGTACAGCATATCTTGAATTATTCGCTATCTGGTACTGCATCAGACAGCCACCACAGAATGTGAATTTATCTTCGTACCCACACTACTTCACCAAATCAGGGTTGGCAAAAAAATTGTTGAAACATCAAAAATAATTATTATTACTTATACGGATTGCAATTATTGCGATCTGGGGCTTGATTTTATTTATTAAAAAGAAAAAATATTTGCACACTGTTTTTATCAGTTCTTGCTCATATATGAAATTGTCTTGAAGTCCCCACATCATAAATAAATAGATTTGGCCAACTGAAAATTTGTTATTATAACACATTTTTTTCAATTGCAAAATTGAACTTAACCGATGAACAGTTCATAAACATAAAATATTTTTTATCATTGTCAGGACAGGTTTCAATTGAAAATGCTCACGATGATCGAAATCTGTTACAAAAAGTGGTTTTATTTGTGTTAAAAAAACTACCAGCAATCTTATTCTCAAATTTATTTGTGTGTTTCGTAATGCTCAACACATAAAATTACGTGATTTAATAATTGTGAATCCCGAAATAGTTCCGGGTCCTGGTCTAACAGTCAGTTGAAATTGCTTTAATATAAAATTAAATTAAAATTGACAACTTATTTATTCCACTTGATTTATCACTAAAGTGACGCGTTTCGCCCCATTAAGAACCATCTTCAGATAAACCAAGTGGAATAACTAAGTTATCAATTTTAATTCAATTTAATATTAAAAATGAACTTCCACATTACCGCTGAATCCATAATATCCAAAATATGAAATTGCTTTACTTATGTAAACACACTGCTAAATCTGACTGTCCGGCTAGTAATTTGTTAATTGACCGTTGCAATGGAGCAGTAATGCACGCATGCGGCCCTAAATGGTATTTGTTGTGGAACAAGACAACAAGTTACAATTAGGAAAATTGTGTAGTTATTGAATTAAAAATAATAAAATGTATAATTACCTCGTCTAGTATGATATATCATTATTTTCCAACACTTTTACCCTCTGCGAGTCTTTCATATAGGTTGTTCACCACTAAAATGGAGTATCCCGCTCCTACACAAGTGTTGTCTTTTGGTAGTCAGTGGTTGGTTGGGATTTACAATATGTGCATTTAAAATTCTGATTGAAAAATTGTAAATTCTGGGAATATAAAATGGTTCCGGGATTGGATATTGACACCCCTATCTTTGCTTTTATAATATAACCTCCATATTCTACATGAACATACGTACACCTAAGTCGATGCTAACTAATACAGCAGAGTATGTAGGCGAGTGGTGAAGTCCTGGAGACCCGTCCAGTATGCGGTTGTCCGGCGAATAATTGCCCACAGCCTGGTGCCCGGTGCTGCCCAGACGACCTCCAGGAATGCCATCAAGGGGTGGGGGTGACTTTGTTATTGATAGCAAAGTCCTAAATCGTTTAACAGTGTGCGGTGACCAAGGGACGAATCGTAGAGTATATATTAACATAGTTATAACATATTTCAGATAACGTAAATTCTATCAAATTGGATTTGTGTTTTGGCCATTTTAGAAACACATCAATAGAATTCTATCTACATTCTGGTAGATTTAAGCACTCAAAAACACGGGTGCTTTTAAATCTTGTTAATATCTCTACTATAAAGTAGAAACTACATGTATTATTCTGTCTGTCTGTCAAAATAACTCCTCCCAAATGGTGTACAGTAGTGACATAAAATTTGTACATATCATTATGGCTGTCATTTCAAGATGAACTGTGCTATTTTCAACTTCTGACATTATTATTAATTGATTAAGTATATTTTGTCGTCGGGTCCGTGGCGCCGTGGTCAACGTCGTTGGTTACTGTTACGGATATCTCGGGTTCAAGTCCCGATGCGGACAGTTTCATATATTGATTTTTCAATCGATTTATGAATTTCTATTCGTAGGCATGAATGTTTGTGATGTGTCAAATTGTCTCTCACCTATCCGATCATAAAAACGCGGCGTAGCGAGCTAACCGCTATTCCTGTTCTAGCCCTATCTTTCTATTCCTACTTCGAAAATAAGAGGTTGAGCTAATCAACAAGCAGTTCTTGTAGAAAACTTATGTTGACATACCTCCGTTAGGAAACCATATGCTCCAAATTGAAAGCGGAAATGGTAAAAATAACTAAAACTAAGTTTAAGCATAGTTTTGACGATGACGTGAAGCCGAAATAGCTATAAACTATTTAATTAAATTTTATAGAACTGAATACTATTCTAACTATCTGGTCAGTAAACAATTCGTTGATGGGCAGTAAATAATTGCAAAATAAATAATAGTTAGGTTAGGTTTTATTAAAAATCTGACAGTTTAATATAAATAGCTGACCGTTTAATTTAGCAATCGACCATTTTATATAAATAACTTACCGTCTATTTTATTTACTGGCCACGTGCAAACTGCCATTGTTAAATAAAATACTGTATGATAAAGCGAAGAATTTGGAATATTTTACATAAGAAAAACCACAGTAAAGTTTATATTTTGTATTAAAAAAGGTCAAAATGTTTTTTACTTATTGAAAATTAGCTCGACTTTGTAAGTAAAAACACAGCGTTGATATATCGAATTAGTTACTGATTATTTATTATGTCTTACTGACCAAAAATTTAAATAATTACTGACCCAATAAATGATACAGGCCTCGAGCAATTGTTGAACATTAAAATTCTGCCCGATACTCAGATCCAATCAGTAAATGCTCTAAGATAGTTTTCTTTTCTGATCTCTGTTGATTAAGGGCACCATAATACGAGAAAGGTGTTACATACTTTTGTCCTTTTAATCCGATACTTGGCACACAGAACAGAGCGCACATCACCCATAGTAACTTCTGCTCGCCGGATACATTGTCTAGAGTAGGGCTAATTAATTACATCCGGGAATTTATTTTATTCGTGGATCGTTATCGGAAAATCCCTGACAATTTTCAAGCTCGGCAATCTATTTAACTATACACTGAGTCCGAGAAAATTTTTAACCGCTTTCAATGTGGGGAATTTTGTCGTTGTAAGGTAAGGAGAGATTGATTTCAGATTAGTATTTATTGATTTGTAAGAGGTCCTTGACATTTTAATTTTAGACTATATCATTTCGTTTATATATAATTTGTTTGATTACCTCTAAATTCTTGGCATAGTTTTTGAACCAACTGTTTTATATGCCTTGTAATTGTTAACATTCAATTTTATATAAAGCGCCCTACAATGATTTTATTTTTATATGTTGATAATATTCGTAATGGGTGAAACCAGTCCATTTCATTATGTGGGGAAAAAATAAATACGAAACAACACTTAACCAAAACTAAGATACCTACATAACGGGGATACGAAGCGGGCAATAGACAGAACGCGATCGAACGTCTTAGAAGCCGCACTATCTAACTGTTCTGAAAAAGGCAATAATAATTCTCGACACCGGCGACTGCAAAGTTGGCGGCAGATCTATTCCAGAAGTATCTTTAATTACAACAAAGTAAATTAACATACACATTCCAAAAATTATAAAAATGTGGAAGTAGGCAGTACAAACAATTTTTTTTTTATTTTTAAAATATAATACCTTTCCACCAAGAATTGACAGTTAACACCTTAAAAGTGGGTAAGTGGAGGTATTTGTGTGATATAGGTAATTTGGTGACACAACTTTGAAAGAGTCCCACGCAATTACCTATTGAAAGTATTGGATGAAACATAGCGAACGTGTAGCCATAGATGCGAAAGAGAAGCCGAGATTTTTCAAAAAATTCTGCTAGCGACTGCCGTATATCTAGCAACAGTCGTCGTTGATCTAGCGGCGTTTACGTAAATTAAAATTCTTTGATTTTTATAATTGCCTCATACATTCATAATCCACATCGGCCTCTGTGGTCTAGTTGTTAGAAAAGGATGCTGAACAAATCTTATGGGAGTGTCATTTAATGCATGAATAAAGGGAAAAGCTGCGCAAGTCGCTCCAACCTTTCATTGAACCGATCAGCCGTTTCTTTTTTTGGTGGCGAATACGACAAATTACCATGCCTTTAAAAAAATTTCAGCGTATATGGAGAGCGAGAACACCTTAACTCAAAGAAGCTTTTCCATTTATCTACAGGGATTGATTTTAGTACACGTTTTCTTTTTGTTTGTTTCTTTGTTGCTCCAAATACACTCTCAATTAAGTGGAAAAAATACTGTAGATACGCTAACGTTTGTTACGCCACTGGATACTGCTGTATAAAATTAACGGATGAGGAGGTAGTTTTTAAAGCTTTGCCGTAGCGGTCAAGTGGGTCCTGGTTTAAGCCCCAGCAAGGTTAATATCAAATTCAAATTTTTCCAATACAAACAAAAATGACTTATAAAAATGTCATTGATTTTATCTAGTATGATTGTCCAATTTTAAAAATATTTGGCGCATTGGTTGTCAGTTATTTTTTTTTTAAATTAAAATATTTTTTTTTGTAATATTTATTTATTTTTTTTTAGAAATAATGTTGCATACATATAGGCTTTGATAGGTTAACTCGCTAAATGCTCACTAGAGGTTAAATTACGGTCTTTTTCATCGATATACTATTGCGTCTTGAAGATTTCAATAATTTACCGTTTCGCCTTGGATGGCAAAATCCAGAAATAAATTGCGGCATTATACCGGTTTTTTGAAAGGCGATATTTGCGCCGAGCAAGCGGTCCCGGTATTTCCCGCACAATGAATCCGTCACGAGGTAAATCCCCATGCCGCCCGCGGCGCGCTTACGTCGCCTGGTTTAGTACGAAAATATTTACCTCCTTCCTTTCTCCGCTTATGGTATTCGCTTATGAATTCGGCGGCGAAAGAATGGGATTCCCCCTTGACAATGCGGGGATTTTGTGGATTCCCAGATTGGTTTCTGGGGAAAGCGATTTTATTTTTTGACAAATATCTGGTCGTTATTTAAAAAAAATGTTATTTTCTTTTTTTTGTCCATTGACAATGGTTAATTTTTAATCCGAAGCGACTGTGTCCTCTCTTTTTTTTGGAGCATATGACCAACTAATGATGGATATTTCAACAGAAGTGTTTCTAAGAGATCTGCTAGTTAAATATAAAAATATTTTTTTCACTATTTATTTCCATAGTTTTTACTTTTAGTCATTTTGAAATTGAGTTCCTAATTTGCATAATTAAAGAGATCTAATTTTAGGTTAGGACGGTTATGTTGATCCGGAGAAATGAATTCAGTTCCGAACGCGACGACAGAATATTTGCTCTTTCCTATGGTTGTCCATTTAAATGGTCGTCGGCCGTATGTTTTCTGCCTTAGTCATTGATGTCTTGCCTTTTCAGAGCGTTCACCTTTATCATTACGTATGCACAATTGGCGTCGTCTATATCCCTATATTTTGGTTTTAGATGAAAATTCTCCCGTTAAGCGATTAAGTTAAAAAAAAATACGTTTTGTTTTTGTAAAAAAATATTATGTCCAGACAATAAAAGATTTCGGTCAGTTATATACAACACCTTTACGCCGAACACAGCAATTTTTGTATTTGCTTTAAATACGCTCATTAGGTCCATATACCTTTATTTACTTTCCTTCCTGTAGTATTATTTTTACCATATACGCTCCTTATGTTGATCATATCAACAGAAGTTTCTTTCTTTTCTACGAGAACTGCTTGTTACTCAGTTGCTCAACAATTAACATTATTATTATTTGATTGACTATTTTATGTGGGTGTAACATGAGGTACGGTTAATAGTGATATTTTCAACTCTCAACATTCAACTTTTAATATGATTATTAATTTTTCGACTATATTTTATGGCTGTTCGCAAATACAGTTTCAAGTTTTAACACTATTATTAATTGATGGATTATTTATTTTGTGGGCGTTCAACAATAAGGTACAGTCCACCGTGTTATATTCAACATCCAACTTTCAATATTAGCTTGCACCAAAATAACGTCAACGTCTACATAATAGCGCGGCTTATTCCTGGCAAAGTTGGGTAATAAATACAAGTATTATAATATAATATATGAATTTGTTTAAGTATTCTTTTTAAAAACTGTTAAGTGTGAAGAAAACATATATCCAATTTTGTGAAGCTTTGAACAAATTTCATGTTCTCGAACAGATATTCGTGAAATTCATTTGAAAGTTATTGTAATACCATATCTCGCAAAGTTAATCGCTTAACCCTAACATCGCCCAAAGTTGAATGAATAGGTTCGATATCTATAAATTTGGCAATGCTATTTGCGTGAGTTCTCGTAGGGGTAACAGAGGGGGAAATTCCTTGTAATGAATTTATGGTCGAGTGAATGTGCCAAGTAATTACTCCATTTGTAATGTTTACATTATAAGCTATACTGTAATACAAATTCATGTCTTAAATGAATATAAATATATATTTTTTATTTTTGTTACCAAGGTCATGAAGTATTTAATTTACAACGAAGATTTCAAGTTCAAATTGGGAAAGATATTATGTTTGAAGCTGTTTTCGTGTTTCCTTCTGCACGGTTTTTTTTTACATGGTCAAAAAATGTTTTTTTTTTAACTTTTACACGGTTACAAAAATCGAAAAGTATTATTTAAAAAACAGTATAATATATGAATATAATTTTAAGATGCAGGTGTTTGTGTCTCATGTATGACTTGATATTGTTTCGACACATTAATGTTTCGATTTTATTCCCTCACAGGTTTTTATTTTTCAATTATATCCGATTTTAAAAACGGGGCGTAGCGAGAGCGATTAGCCAACATTTAGTACTGGCCTAGCCCTATCTTTCTATTCCCAAACTCATCGTAAAAGAGAGATCGAGCAACTGAGTAACAAGCAGTTCTCGTAGAAAACTTCTGTTGGGATACCTCCATTAGGGTGCCATATGCTCCACATTGGAAGCGGACATGGTTAAAAAATGTGTAATTTAGATCGCAAATCATGCAAGTTTATTACTTATTATGTATGTAGGTATCTTATGAAATTATTTTTATATTTATTATAAATAAAAAAAAATTCGAATTATTTTTGTGTTTGAGAATTTTATATTTTGGGGGTATTTTATTAATCGTTCTTTTTATAATATTAATAATAGTAGGTTTCAATGGTTTTCACAGGATTTTCGTAGTTATTACAGTTTGAATCTAAAGTAATAATAACTACTGTCATTCTAAAATACCGATCGATTACAACTTCTTTCATTATGGAACTGGTAGATATCGGTAGTTTAAGCATATCCTCATACTTAAATAAAAACTGCTTTTTTTTACTTGTTACACTTTTGAACTGAGGTATTAATATGTTATTTTTTGTATTGTTTCAGTGTTGGCCAGAGTACAGTTTGCCCGTAGATCAAGTTGGCAGAACTGGGAATAGGCAGAGGCGCGTATGTCTTCCTGATACACCTAGACAAGACCAGGTAAGGACTTCTCGGTGCTTATTTAAATCGGGATTGTCACAAATTTAGTTATTTATGAAATCCCTAAAGAATATGCATCTGATTTTCTTTTTGGACGGTTTTTTGCACAGTCCTAGAAAACGGACCAATATTTTTTTTTAAAAATTCTTTCATTTCCGTGGTTCTAAAAAACGAAAGTGTCGGTGTCCGTGATGCAGTTAGTAGCGTCGTTGGCTACGGTTACGGATGTCTCGGTTCAATTCCTGGTGCGGACGGTTTTCATAAATTGATCTTACAATCGATTTATGGATTTCTGTTCCTAGTCTAAGTGTTTGTGATGTCCAAAAAATTCCTTCATACCCATACGCTCCTCACGGGGCGTAGTGAGAACGATTAGCTAACCACTAGTCTTGTCCTAGCAATATCTTTCTATCCCTACCCTCTACGAAGAAAAGAGAGGTTGAGCAACTGAGTAACAATCAGTTCTCATAGAAAATTTTTGTTAAGATACTTCCATTTGAAGACCATATGCTTCACGATGGGAGCGGACATGGAAAAAAAAACGAAAATTATTATAATATAATATTTCAAAGTATTCAGTTTCACAAAATTTTATTTGTTAGTTTATAGCTATTTTGGCTTCGAGCCATCGTCAGTAAGAAATAATCAATGGTCAGTTCATAATTATGTTTGGTCAGTAAATAATTGATAAATAAATAATGGTTAGGTTAGGTTTAATTAAAAAACAAACCGTTTTATGTAAATATCTGACCTTCTAATTTAATAATTGACCCTTTTACATAAATTACTGGCCATTTATTATTTCTTACTGATCAAAAATTTAAATAGTTACTGACCCAATAAATGCAGGTAATTATTTTTTTATTTTATTTTCAAGCATTACTTAAGGAAAGGGGAAAGGCAATCTGTCTCTGGAAGAAAATGTAAATCATCTTTTTAAGGGGTATGCTGCATTTGATTGAGGGTGGCTTCTTTGTTGAGCCCCCAACCCTTACGGTCTATTTCGTTTTAATTATTATTCATTCAAGCGAAATCCATTTTCTAAAGTAATTGTGTATAGCTTGGTTTGATTTTTAGGTGACAATTCATCGATGGCTTATTGCAAAGATATTGTATGTCCAGTCTTACTTGTTGTGAGTAAATTGGAATTAAAGAGACATTTGACAAATAAAAGCGAAATGGATACAATATTGTCGTTGTTCTGGAAAAGGACACTAACTGAAAAATATTAGTTGTGAGTAATTGGACTTTGAAGTTTTTCAAATGATTAAAATTATATACTTTTTTCATTTAGTTTGTTTGTACAAAACTGTTAAAAAATAAGTGTATTCTTTTATGCGGTAAAATTTGAAATATCGAAAATTTGGTATAACTAACTTAATATGTATTTTTTTTCAATTTAGTGTTTTCTTCCAGAACAGCGACGATATGTATATATTCTTTATATAAGAACACATTACTTGTGATTTTATTAAAGTTTTATATTTGATGCGATTGTAGAACACATACGTATGTAGTAGTTTAATATATAATAATGTCAAATAAAGGTTTCTATAACTAAATTAATTTAATTTTCGAATTAGGGGCCGTGGTTTATTTTTTCAAAATTTTGTGGTTCATCGAATGTTAATCTTTTGGAAGCACTGAATTAGTCGATCCCATAAAAATTATCTGGCGCTAATGGAGTTTATCTTTGAAACTTTTTTTTATAATACCCACATATTTTGGTATAACTAACTCAATAAGTAATTTTTTCAATTTACTGTTTTCTTTCAGAATAACGATAATATATAAATAAAAAAAAGCGTTCTCATCAATTCCCAACTGAAAGAATTGGACACAATTTAATTTTAAATCAACAATTAAAAATACGAAATCAAGTTGTACGACCAATCCCGGCATATAGATATCCTACATTAAACTGAGAAAGCTAAAAATTTTTTTTTATTAAAATCATAATATCTACTTTAAAGCAGAAAATTCATGTATAAATCTGTCATTCTGTGTGTACTAACGGTTTACAGTAGCGATGTTAAATTTGCACATGTCATTCTGGCTGTCATTTCTAGGTTAACTGTGCTATATTCAGCATTCTACTTTTAACTTTCAAACTATAACTGGAAGACTATATTTTTAAAGAATTTCATATTTTTAATTTGGTAGAAAGCAAGATTGGTAAATTTTTACATCGTGGTGTGCATCTGGAATCCTCTGGTCAATCCACCAAACACGACATTGACCAAATTCTTTGAGCTTTGCAAAAATGAATTTGTATGTAAATATAACAACCACGTTCCATTAGCTTACTGCAAAACTAAATTCAAATAAACTTTGCCTTAGTGCAAAGTTTCTTGGTCCATAGAAATCAAAGCTAGTTGCCATGTCGTGCAAAGTAACTCTAAGAAACACAAAACTTGTCGCAAAAGTTTTTGTCTGGTACATAGCCGGCTCTCCGAACGAATTCTCTCCGGGGCCCGGCTTTGTGACTTTGTGTCAACCCTGAATTCTCAAGTGAGTTTGCTGCCAGAGGATCTTTTTGGATGAACATAAATTTCAACTCTTGTATGTGAAAAATTGTTGTAAATATTTTATTATTTCCTATTTCAACATTGTTTTGGTATTATTTGAGGGCTCTAGTATTATAACTCAGAATCTCAATCAATGCTCGTAAATATTTGGCAAACCCAAAAAAGAGCCATTTTCATGCTACAGTTACAGATGCAAATAGACGCTTAGACCATGATATGTAAACAAACACTGGTAGCCATGACATTACAATACCGCACACTCATTGACTGGAATGGAGATTATTAGTTATGGAGGAGGGGTGATGAACGTGCGGCTTTTTGACTGAAATAAACAAATACATAAATAAATAAATTTCATTGTTTTCCTTCATTTAGAAAATAATCTACATATTTTTTAATGAATTTTTCTTAAATGCGATCTTATTTCATTTTAAGATAAATAAATGGGGCCTTCTGACAGAAAAAGGTTCGTCACCCCTGTTATAGGGCATTAGAGAATATATTATGATTCTTGAAAATGAACACAATTTTCACATTTATTTTAGTTTGTAAGCTTAGAAAAATATTTTATCATTTAAATGGTAGGTGTGAACATGAAGAAAAACGCTGCATTCATAATTTATTTTTTGCATATTATACTAGACCCCTCATTAAATATATGAATTGAGACTGTATCATAATATAATTACGTTTTTCTTAATATTTAATTGTTTGTTACTCCGTTGCTCAGTCTCCCTTTTTCGAATGGAGTTGTTATAAAAGGGTAAGGCTAAGATAGGAGTAATAATAAGCCCATTGTTTTTGATACCTTAAGGTGGAAGGCTTCGACGCTGCGTCCGTGGTGCAGCGGTCAACATCGTTGGCTTCTGTTACGGACCTCACGGGCTCCAATCCCAGTAAGGATAGTTTCAAAAATCGATTTTCAAACGATTTATGGACTTTTGTTTGCAAACATCACATTTGTGATGTCAAAAATTTCCTCCCAACCCATTTGATTTAAACACAACATCTCTACGCTATCTAAAATGTTAATAGTTGAAAGTTGACAATAGCACAGCTGATCTTAAAATGGTAGCCATAATGATATTGCTCACCGTTCGGGAGGAGTTCTTGTGAAAGACAGGCAGATTTATACATGTATTTTCTGCTATATAGTATACTGACAGAATGCATTAAATCTTTAACAAAAATTCTGAAATAATCCCATATAACGCATTATTTTAATTTTAAAAGTACTCTCTCCCAAGTGTAATAATTGTTTGTTTTTTAAAATAGTTTTTTGTGTATTATAAAGAAAAATCTTTTTGGAATACAAATCATAAGTTTTGGTAGTAATGAGTTATAGTTAAAACACGCATTTTGTCAAAATAAACAAAAAACAATATCACTTTTAAGTTGTTAACTGTCAATTCTTGGTGAAAAGGCAAAATATTTAAAAAATAAAACACAATTTATTTGTACTACTTCCACATGTTTATAATGATCACAATCAGTTCGACTAATTACTAGCATTATTAACTAATGATCATCCAATATGATTTGATACTGCTGTTTTTTGTTTGTTAGATGTATTAATCCTATGACTTCATCCGTTTTTCCAGTATTTTGACATTTAAAACAGAAAAGCATCAAAAACTGACTTAATGCGATATGTCAGTATATTTCCGACATTATAAATAAACACAAAAACCTTTCTTGACAGTATGAATAAAAAACAAATTCGAAAAACAGTAAAAAAACAGCATACAATATCGTCCCAAGTATCAGGCTAACAGAATACTGAAGGAGTTAGCAACTACTTCTCTACTGCAAGAGAGGGAATATTTATGACGCCCAAACTGTGGGCGGTGGAACGAAATGAAATGGATAGTAATGGTCACGAATGACCATAAAAGAAGTCAGAGATGCGCTTCTGTTCCCCTAAAAAGATTAAAGATATATAGCCTTCCTTAACCGAGCCTTCGTGCCTAATGCTAACTAATTCGGTGTTCATTAGGGCTTCCAATCCCAGTCAAATGATCAATTAGTCAATCCCGGGATTTTCTTAATATCTCTACCGGGATTTCAGCATTGATTGGGTATTTTTCCATGTCCGCTCCCAACGTGGAGCATGTGATCTCGGAACGGAGGTATCTAAACAGAATTTTTCTATGACAACTGCTTGTTACTCAGCCGCTCACCCTCTCTTTTTTCGAAGAGAGTAGGGATACAAGAATAGAGTTAAGACAAGACTAGTGGTAAGCTAATCGATCTCGCTGCGCACCGTGAGGATCTGATGGGGAGGAGGAAGCTTTAGACATCAAAAACACTACGAACAGAAATCCATAAATTGATTGAAAGATGATCATAAACATTTAGTTTTACTTCTTCAAGAAAAATCTACAAACTAACTACATCGCAATGAAGGGTTTGGTGGGATCTGTGTGTTAACACCCCTCCCCCCCCTCACATTCTGTAGAAGAAAATCATCCCAAAATTTTTAAACTGACAATTAGAATCATTTTTTTTACCATTTTATGGACTCCCAATGTAGGTATCTCAACAGCAGTTTTGTTATTCAGTATTATTTAATTGCTCATCCTCTCTTTTTCAAAGAAATTCGGTATAGAAGAATACGGTTAGGACAGGACTAGTGGTTAGGTAATTACTTACGCTACACCTCGTTTTTGGGATAGAATTTTAGACATCACAAAAATCCATGCCTGCTAACAGAAATCCATAAACCGATTGAAAAATCATTTTTTAAGATTTGAACCCGAGACATCCGTAACCGAAACCAACGACGTTGATACTGCACCACGGAGCCGACAAAAGTTATCTAGTATTTTTTTATTGCTTACCGGCTTTTGATTATCAATTTTGGATATACATTTTAGTTATTCGAAATAAATTTAATTATCAAAATGTCTGATAGAAGTCTTTTGAGTAGCTATAATGAAATCGGAAATTATCGAATAATTAAAAACGTATCCGAATATCACCGAATACCTCCGAAATCTCACGAACGGGTCGAAAAGGGGAAATCGGCATTGTAGGGGTGGGGGAGGGAAGTAAATCAAGGTGACAGGAACAAAGAAGTGTAACGCGGCCTCTCGCTAAAAGCTGCTTTAAGACGCGACAAAGGGTTGCTTCAAGGAGGGTACGCTGCAGTGCCAGATAAGGAATATTTTAACCCACCCTAACTCTTTCATCAATAACTGATTACTTCTGTATTTAATAGACAATATCGAGGGAATACTGACGAAGGCATTTAGTCATAAAAACAAGTTCTGAGATAATCACATTTAAAGCATTATTTCTTTTTCAAAGTGCTTTCTCTCACAAGTACGATTGTTCGTTTTTTAAACAAATTTTTTGTACATTAAAGAGTCATCTTTTTGGCATACAAATCATAAGATTTGGTATCGATGAGTTATATTTATATCACGCTTTTTGCCAAAAAATAAATAAATAATAATATGACTTAGTATTATTCATTTTCAAAGCTATTATATCCTATGACTTTATGTACGCAGAGCGTTAAATTGCTTACATTTTGACATTAATATAAAAAATCATCAAGCACTGACTAAACGCGTTCTGTCGGTTTTTTTAAATTAATCCATGTCCGCTCCCAATGTGGAGCATATGGTCTCTAATGAAGGTATCTTAATAGAATTTTTCTATAAAAACTGCTTGTTACTCAGTTGCTCAACCTCTCTTTTTCTAAGAGAGTAGGGATACAAGAATAGAGTTAAGACAAGACTAGTGGTAAGCTAATCGCTCTCGCTTCGTCCCATGTGGATCGAAGATGGGTGGGAGGGACGATTCAGACTACGAACAGAAATCCATAAACCGATTGAAAGATCAATTTATGAAAACCGTCCGGACCGGAAATTGAACCCGAGACATCCGTAACCGTAGCCAACGACGCTACCAACTGCGCCACGGACGCTTATCAGTATACCCTCGATATATATTATATTCAAATACTTTAAGTAAAGTAATGTTGTCACAACAAGATATAATTATATATATAATAGCCCAGACCGCTCTGTAGACGTTTTATTAAGGTAATAAAAAATTTACTTTGTGTTAGATAGTATTCACTTCTTGGTATACTTGAACCTTTGTTTAGATAGCTTACACTTTGGATTAGATAGTATTAACGTACACTCAAACTTTGATTTTAATAGTTTCCACTTAGTCACGAATTCTTTTGACAAAGTGAATTAAGTTAAAGTAGGTTATGTTAGGGTTGGTCTAGTTTGGTTTGTGTGATGTATTCTAATGCGATTTCTAGGTGTGAGTATTTATATTGAGTAAAAACTATTTTACCTATTTGAAAATATTTTTTCGTAAGTGTAGCATATTTCTTCAATGTCAAAATATATTTTATTATGTGGGATCACTTTAAGTGGAAGTATTTATTTTCTGTGGAATGTTTTTGTTAAAGGTGTAAACTATTTTTATGAAAGTGAATATGATCTAAACAAAAGTGCATTTAATTGTAATCCGTTTTATTATTATCATGTATGACATTTAGGTATGAAATTTTCTCACGACGTAAGCGTTCGCGTTGTATTTAAAATAAAATGTTATACAATGCACACACAGTTCCGATGTAGTAGCTACATTAGACATTCAGTATTTAAATTTAACCGTCGTCTATGAAGGATACAGTTACTAGTAAACTAAATATTTAATAGGAATACTTCTTTGGTTTAAAAACAAAAAATTATGAACGCCTTTCTTAGTATCATTACTATTTAGCAGAAAAAATACGTACAAATGTGTCTGTCTGTAAATCACAAGATTACGTCCAAAATATTTAAAAAAATTAAGATGATGGACAAGTGCTGCGGATGCCCCAGGGGAACCTGAATCCTGCCTGTCTCTTCTAATTACTGGTTGGATTCCGTCACCGAGGAAGAACCATCAATAAGAATGAAATACGGTACGCTATATTGACCTGGGAAGATGCAATAAGATTGGCAAGGGACAAAGAATCTTGGAGATAAAGTGTGGTGGCCACTAGGGATTTGTAACTATTCGTCATTATCAACTACTCGTATATTCGAGTAGTTTCAGAAGTATGAAAATACTATTGAAAATTCGATGTGAATAATTAATAGCATAACATTATAATAAATGCACATTCCAATACCGTTTCATAATATAAAAATATTTACAATTTGCAGCTGCGTCGGATTACTACAAGCGGTATTTCATCAAAAACCTGGAATTACGGCATGCTTAAATGGTTCTTTGGCACCAAGTCATTCGAAAACTGAATTATTATGTTAAGATAGTAAAACCGTACCCGTATGACGGTATTGAAATTGAAATACTGAATTTCTAAAGTAGCTAATACGTCGAAATTGTGTGTGCATTGTTGTGCGAATGCTTACGTCATTAAAAAATTCATAACTACATGTGATAATAATAAAACGTATTCAGAACGGTCTGGGCTATTATATATAAGATATTGAAAGTACTCGAGTAGAGTGAAGGCAAAAATAACATTAACTTGGGGTATTCGTTATTCTGCTTGAAATCTGGTGAAAATGTGATGTGATCTTTCGTTGATTTTGTCAAATTTTTTATTAGAAATAATTACGAATACTATTCGAATTTTTTTATCCATGTCCGCTCCCAACGTGGAGCATATGGTCTCCTAATGGAGGTATCTCAACAGAATTTTTCTATGGGAACTGCTTGTTACTCAGTAGGTCAACTTGTCTTTTTTTCGAAGAGAGTAGAGATAGAAAGATAAGGTTAGGACAAGACTAGTGGTTAGATAATCGCTCTCGCTACGCGCCGTGAAGATCGAATGGGTGGGGGGGAGTTTTAGACAACACGAACACTCAGACTACGAACATAAATCCATAAATCGATTGAAAGATCAATTTAATGAAAACCTCCCGCACCGGGAATTGACATCCGTAAATGTAGCCAACGACGCTTCCAACTGTTGCCCCATATATTCTAATATCGAATAGTTAAAAAAGGGCAACATATATTCGGATATCGAATATTCGATTCGGAATCCCTAGCGGCCATTAAAAATGGATTATGATAAATTGATTGATCGCAGAATCTTTCTAAAGTAAATATCTATTTTAGTTAAAAGAACTAATGGGAGGCATTTTACTGAATGCACGTAGTACATCACTGTATGCCTGGTTACTATTTACCAGGGGAGTATGCTGCTTAAGGGGGTTAGGATAATGGATACGGCTAATAGCTGGCATAGCGACCGTCGTTCGCTTGTACGTCATACAGAAGTTTCTGGAATATACTATTGATACGATATACGTACATAATTGAAAAAAAGTTTGTAACCTTTTTAGTGCTGGGTAAATTTCACAAAGTGGACACTAGGGCACCCAATCCCGAATCCCTTTTCTGATCCTAGGATTTCGGGATTGACTTTTTCACGTTTGAAATTGTCTACAAAAAAAATGTTTTGTAGATAATAACATGTACCGCAATACACCGTCTAAATGAAATCAAGGAAAAAAAATATAATACTCATACAAAATAAAAATAAAACCTAGTGAAAAAGGATTTGCAGCTCATACAAAATAGAAAGATAGGTGGGTATGTTCCTAAAAACGCATAAAAGAACATAATCCCTAGGTATACGATGATTTTATTTATTTACTACGTATCAGAATATAAAATAATAATTAGGAAGACGTGCAATCACATAAAAAATATTTACTTATTTTTAAAATAGTACCTAGGTATCTTCATAATTATGCAAAAAGTATTTCCAAGCAGAATATTCGTATTTAATTGTGTGTTTATTTTCTTCAATTTTAGTAATTGAAGACATGTTACTATGTTAGATGACAAAATCTTCACACGTGCGCATCTAAAAATAGAATAGTTTTTAACTGCTTTTTTTAGATGCGAAAAAACAATAAATTGTCAGGCACGAAATATGAGTCAAAGAGAGAGCAAAACACGTTTATTATTATAACATAATATATTGGAGTAGTTTAGTTTATATATTCGAAACTCGAATAGTTGATAATGACGGATAGTTGAAATCACTAGTGGACACTTATAGGCCACCTTTTTTTGAAATATAATAAATCGCTTAAAAATACTGAAGCTACATACTAGCTTTGACGAGTTAACTCACTCATGGCACTCTAGCGATTAAAATTAACAAAACTGGAGATAACAAAAAAATGAAAGTAAAATAAAGCGTGAAAAGGCTAGCTAATTATAGCTCACAGGCCATACATAAATTCTGGCCATACATTAATATAAAATTAAAATTGATAAACTTTGTTATTCCTCTAGTTGTGTTACTAAATGTGACCCGTATTTCGCTTCTTTAAGAAGTATATTCAAGGTTATTTATTTATAAAGTAAACAATGATTCTAATTTTCATCATAAGAATGAAGGTGCGTGGTATTATTTTTTTTACTGGACGTGGGAAGAAAGGGGATATAACACAAATATCACTCCACCCTTATTTTTTTTGTTGATAATTAGAAACATTGTTTACCTTAGAAATAGATAACCTTGTGGTATAGTTAGTCGACTCCGTGGTGCAGTGGTTAGCATCGTCGGTTACGGTTACGGATGTCTCGGGTTAAGATCCATCCAAAGTTTCATAAATTGATTTATAGATTTTTGTTCGTAGACAATGAATGTTTGCGATATCTAAAATTCCCTTCCACCCATTCGATTCTAATGACGATCGAACGAGGCTTAGCGAAGGCGATTAGCTAACCACTAGTCCTGTCCTAGCCCCATCTTTCAATCCCTACTTTCATCAAAAGAGAGGTTGAGCAACTGTTGAGATACCTGCATTAGGAGGCCTTTTGCTCCATACTGGGAGCGGACATGGTAATAGTGAAACAAGTGTCACATTTACTAGGACATCCAGTGAAATAACAAAGTTATCAAGTATCGTATTCACTTCAGTGCAACCCTTCCGTCGCAGATGCAAACGTCTCAATCAGTTCTGTCAAAATGATTATATCCAGTGAACTGTTTGCAGATCATTCTTGTATTACTTTTGGGGAGAAGACGTCCTCTCCTTCGCAGTTATAAATTAAATTAATCCGCAGATAAGTGATCCGGCTCCGCCCTCATTTTACAAAACGGTGCGCCCAAAAAGGGTTAACTCTCTTATCTGATCCTGGTTAATGAAATTGTAACGAATATTTATTTGTGTGGGACCACACAATTAACTGAATATTCTTTTTTTTACTTCTTTCTGTATTGTTTCCTTGAATTTAATTAAACATTAAGATTTTAATAATTACCATTTACAAAATATCATAAATTTTGCTGAGTCCGTGGTGCAGTGGTCAACGTCATTGGCTTCGGTTACGGATGTCAGGGGTAAGGTCCCAGTACTGACAGTTTCAAAAAATCAATTTTTTAATTGATTTATGGATTTCTGTTCGAAAGCATGAATGTTTGTGATGTTTTAAATTCCCTCCTACCCATCTGATCCTAAAAACGAGACCTCTTCCTCTATCTCTACTTGCTTTTCAATGAAATGGTTTTAAAATATATAAATATATATATATATACTTTTAGACATCGACTGAGGGTGCTTGATGGAATTTCAATATCAAATTTGGATTATTGAGATTTTGTACACTTCCATGTATTTTGTCACTAACGACCCGGGTTTCGCCTTTCGGAATCTTCAGGCATTCGAGCGCACGAATGAGCTCGAACTGACTGAAGATGCCTGAAGATGCCGAAAGGCGAAACCCGGGTCGTTAGTGACAAAATACATGTAAGTGTACAAAATCTCAATAATCCAAATTTGATGTATATATACATTTAGTGTTTACAAAATATCTGAAATTTAGTCGGATTCGTGGTGCAGTGGTCTATTTACATCGTTGACTTTAGTTCAGTTCAGAGAACCTCATAAAATTGATTTTTTAATCATTTTTCAGTCAATTAGACAATCCCTGGATGCTATACACATCTTATGAGAGTGTCATTTAATGCATTAGCAAAGAGAAAGGCTGCGCAAATCAGTCCAACCTTTCATTGTTCCGTTCATCCACACTGAATTCGTGGCGAATAACGCAAATTACCACATCTTTAAAAAGTTTGCTGTGTCGTACAGAAAGCGAGTAGACCTCAACTCATGTACGCTTTTCGTTGGGATTCATATTTGGAGAGATTGGTTTTCTGCACACTTAAGTTGAAAAAGTTTGTTAACCGCTGTTCTAGCAGGATATTTTGATGGTCTTTAAGGTTGATTATCACGTAGTTGGTTCAAATTAATGCGACCAAAAATGACTTGCTCACATAATTGCATACTCAAGTTTAGTATAATCGACATTTTACGACATCTAGCTTCTACTTTCTGCGAGTTGCGTAGATGTCATAAATATGTATCATGGTCCCTCGTAAAAGTTTATGAGAAAAAACTGCCACAGTCTTACCAAATCGAGGGTATACAAACAAAAGGCATTATGTCATAGAAACAAGTTCTGAAATAATCCTATTTAAAGCATTATTTTAATTTTAAAAGTACTCTCTCTCCCAAGTGTAATAATTGTTTGTTTTTTAAAATAGTTTTTTGTTTATTATAAAGAATAATCTTTTAGACATACAAATCATAAGATTTGGTATCGATGAGTTGTAGCTATATCATGCTTTTTGCCAGAAAAAAAAGAGTTTTTTTCAAATCCATTATATCCCATGATTTCATGCGTTTTTCCTGTACGTAGATCATTAAATTGCATTCATTTTGACATTTAAAAACAAAAAATCATGAAAAACTGACTGACATAAAACTTACGAAAGATTTCTTTTATAATATTTCACTATATAGCAGATAATACATGTATAAATCTGTATCTCTGTAACAAAAACTTCTCCCAACTGGTGTTTAGAATTGATGTGAAATTTGAAATGTAATTCTTGCAGCCATTTCATTATTATCTTTTTATTGACATAATCTTATTTACTATATTTTGTGGGTGCTACACGAGGTACGGTCCAAAGTGATATTTTCATCTTTCAACATAAGCTTGCACATAAACAATGCCAAAATTACGTCAATATCTAAATGTTGTTCAACCCCTCATTTTTCGAAGAGAGTAGGGATATAAGAATGATGCTTGGACACGACTAGTGGCTAACTAAACGCTCTCGAAACGCCCCGTTGTAAGGAAGGGAATTTTAGACATTAGATACATGACTATAGACAGTATAACTTCATAAATCGATTTTAAAATCATATTATGAAACTGTGCGTATTAGGATTCGAACACGTGAGATCCGTAATCGATGACAACGACGTTGACCACTGCACCACGGACTCGACATTATAGACGAGATCCTGAATATCATTTGTAAATGTCAGCCTTATTTTATCCGCTCTTCATTATCAAAGTATATCAAACAGTACTTTGCAGGGTAATTCAATTATGTACACATAATGCATATCGCCATTGATATGATCCCAACTACTGATTGTCAAAGGACAATATTAGGGTAGGAACGGGATACTCTATTGCAGGGATGGCGAACCTTTTAACGTTCGCATGCGAAAAATTTCAAAAAGTATATAAGAAGACCCCGGATCGAAGAGAGGCGAGTGGCTGGTTATCCGGAGTCATGGAAGGGCTGATCTCAGACAAACACCATTTCAAATCCGGTTCAAAACTTATTTATTTTTCCATCAAAGATGCAGTGGTTTTCATTACACAAATATATAAATCTTAACACATAAAATTGATTCTACATTTACATTTAGTTAGCAACTGAATTTACTTTAAGTTATAATACAAATGACACAACGAATTTAAATAAAGTCCAATGCAAATCAAAAAAACACAAACAATTCACATCGTCACGTCACCTCCACCACGAGAGCGCAGCTCGTCCCGCTCGGCAGATCGTAATCGACTGTCTACAAAAATTAAAAAAACTCCCTGCAAAGTTGGAGCTACCCCTTTCCGTAAAAATGGACTCGTCCAGCGGAGGTAACCGGGGGCTATTTGAACGCCTGGCAACAAGAAAGAGCCTATTCTGCGAAATATTGCTGTTGCCACTGGCTGATTTCAGTTCTGGACATTAATGACACTTATACTTAACAAAAACCAGGGTGTGACATATAATTCAACGACTGTGTACGTCACACAGATTTGTCGAGCAGTTTTCGATGGAAAAACAATTCACACTTTTATCGAAAATGTTTCATTAAAATGAATTTATATAAACATATATAAATGATTGTTTGTTTGTTTGTCCCTTATGCGTTCCTATATCATTTATCCGCTTTCGATGAAACTTTGATGAGTGGTTGTGGGCACACCCATGATGGTTTTTGAAAAAAAAATCTGATAAAAAGAATCAAATACGTACGAACAGCAACATCTCGGAAAACCCTTCTGATTTATTCGTATACGCCGCAGAGGTAAAAAAGAAAAAATATGTATCCAAAAGCGCTTCAATAAATAGAATTAAAGCTTAAACCCTTACCTTCTTTGAGTGGCATTGCAACGCATGCCGGGTACTCCATATCATCCATATCAGTTATTTATCAACGTTTCATAACTGGTCACAGTAAGAAATAATAAATGGTCAGTAAATAATTTTGTTTGGTCAGTAAATAATTGCTAAATAAATGAATATTACGTTAGGTTAGGTTTAATGAAAAAACTGGCCGCTTAATATAAATTACTGACCATTTATTTTTTCAATAAAATTGAAATAGTAACTGAGCCAACCTTTATCAATGACAGTTTTTCTGTCGTAACAATGCTAAATCCTACATATCAGATTTAAAAAATAAAGCACATTTTTTGTACTACTTCCACGTGTATAATGATCAGGATCGGTTATCGTGAGCATTATTAACTGATAAAATATAAACCATAACAAGGCTTTTTATACAAAATTGAATGTTTATAATTACAAAGTATATCAAACAATTAGCTCGAGAACTATGACAAGAATTTAAAGGTAATCAAACAAATTATGAACATAGTCTACAATAAAATGTTAAGGACCTCTTACAAATCAATAAATACTAATCTGAAATCAAAATTTATGCCACGTTAAAAGTCAATTATGTGAGAAAAATATAATGTTTTTACAGTCATCCATAAATGTTCATTATACAAAATAGAAAATGGGAAATTTGTGAGTTGAAACAAAGTTGTCAACTATTTAAATATTTTAATGACAGTTATTAATGAAAAAATGAACCCAAAAATCTAATGCATAAATTAATAAGAAACAAAAATTGATTTTTAAATAGTTCACGTGCTAGCTAAATTTTGTGCCACCTTTGGCACACGTGCCGTAAGTTCACCTTTCCTGCTCTATTGCAACGGTCAATTACAAATTACAAGCGGGACAATCTGATTTAGCAGTGTGTTTACATAAGTAAAGCGATTCCAATCGACTGTTATGCATTCTAATTAGCCTGAGCCAGGGCATTTATTCTCGGACCCTTTTCATGATCCCGTTATTTCTGGATTTACAATTTTTCAATCCCGGTATTCCGGGATTGGTCATTGTAAATTTCAGCTTTTAACATTGTAAATAATAATCGGACTTTAATAGTATAGATAACTATGAAATATTTTTTTTACCATGTCTGCTCCCAACATGGAGCATAACATAATGGAGGTATCTCAACAGGAGTTTTCTACGAGACCTGCTTGTTAATCAGTTGCTCAACCTCTTTATTTTCGAAGAGGTAAGTATAGAAGGATAGGACACGACTAGTGGTTAGCTAATCGCTCACCCAGGAGGGAATTTTAGACATCACAAACATTCATGACTACGAATAGATAAATTGAAAAATCAATTTATGAGACTGCCCGTCCATACCCGAGACATCTGTAACCCATGCATTTTTTACGTAATTTAAAGAAATTTGTAGAATGAATTAAGTCAATTTCGTTTACAGTTATTATTAAGTGGCAAAAAAACTGTAATTAATATTACTATTGAAAAGAATTATCAGTAACTAAATCGAGTTCAGATATCTCATTAAGTGTTTAGTTAAATAAATAATTATGTAAATAGAATGACTTCGATCAGTCGACTATTACAAAACAAGGTTTTTTTGTGGCTTAACGCCTTTTGCCACTATACTGACGATATTATAGATGATATTTTAAACTTTTTAACTATCAACTAAATACGTTTATATTTAAATGTTGGCACGATCAATCCATCGAGAAACGGGGTAATAAATACAAGTATTATTAAATGTCACCCTTTTCAACTACAATATAAACACTGTGGAAAAAACGGAAAAGTTCCTAATGAACCCAGATTGTAAAAATCAACCCCCGTCTGGACGAATTCGATTCATAAAAAAACAGCGAGGGAAATTTTCCATTGAATTACGCAGAGAAAACCAACCCCCTACTCTGTGTTCTCGATACAAACGAAAAAAAAGTATCAGGCTCGCAAAAGTATTGTGCGGATGTAGATTTCGAACGAAGAATAAATAAAAAAACGTACAGAAATACACACAAAGGGTTTCATTCAATACACGCTAACGAAGTCCTATAAGATCTTGAGAGGAGGTAATTTGATTTGGCTGAGAATTTATTTTTATACGCGAGGGTGGCATTGTATAAGTTACGGGTCACCTTTAGTGGAAATTATTGTTAACAGCAAATATTTGCATAAAATACTGAATCAAAGATTCAGTTTTTATATAATTATAAATTAACGGCTTTTGCAATAACAAAAAACGTTTTAACATAATGAACGCGCTGGACATGTTTACATGTCCGAGACTTGTAAATAAGACATCTCGTATACATAAACAGGTCATGAAAATGTCAAGTAGAATACAAGGAAATATATTTTTGAAAAAAGCTCTCGATATTCAGTCTTTCGAATTTCAGTTTCTAACTGCCGATACGCAGCATTAATCGTCAGCCCTTGAGAAGACCCCGGATCGAAGAGAGGCGAGCGGCTGGTTATCCGGAGTCCTGGAAGGGCTGATCTCAGACAAACACCATTTCAGATCCGGTTTAAAAATTTATTTATTATCCATTCAAGATGCAGTGGTTTAACATTACACAAATATAAAAATCTTAACACATAAAATTGATTCTACATTTACATTTACTTAGCAACTGAATTTACTTTAAGTTTTAATACAAATGACACAACGAATTTAAATTAAATCCAACGCAAATCAAAACACAAAAACAAACAAACAGTTCATCGTCACATCACTTTCGTCGACGAGACCTCGTTCGTCCGACTCGGCAGCTCGTCATCCACTGTCTACAAAAATTCAAAAACTCCGTGCAAAGTGACTACCCTTTCCGTAAAAATGGACTCGGCCGAAGCCCGGGGCTTCTTAAATGCCTGGCAACAAGAAAGAGCGTATTCTGTCTTGCCGCAGGCCGATTTCAGTTCGGGTACTTAAGAAAAACCAGGGTGTGTCAAACCCCCATACTTCTAGTGTCCATGAACTGAGTTCGGACAGCGTAGCAATAATCACACAAAAACAAGATACAATATACAATAAAAGAACACAAAAAAATCAAGTCTGTACGCGTGGCAGCGCGTCGGTCGTCACACACGAGGCCACAACACAGGTCATGTCGCGATCGGCATCACAACGGGCGGTGGTGCAAATTTTCCTACGCCAACAGGCGTCCTGTTCCTATCCCAGGAAGGCATCCGCAGCGTCCTCGCTCGGCGGGGCAGGTGTGTCGGCAGCATCTCCTCTTCACAGGCAGACGGCCTCATCTTCTCCCGAGAAGGCATCCGCAGCGTCCTCGCTCGGCGGGGCAGGTGTGTCGGCAGCATCTCCTCTTCACAGGCAGACGGCTTCATCTTCTCCAGGCATCCGCAGCGTCCTCGCTCGGCGGGGCAGGTGTTCTTCACAGGCAGACGGCCTCATCTTCTCCCGAGAAGGCATCCGCAGCGTCCTTCGGCAGGGCAGGTGTCTTAACAGGCATGGCAGGCAAAACGGCCTCACAGGTTGCAAATATAACAGGCACAGCGGGCCTCACGGATTGCAAACAAACAGCCACAGTAGGCGTCACTCGTTGACAACAAAACAGACACAGCAGGCCTCACAGGCCTAACAGGCACAGCGGGCCTCACGGATGCACCTAGGTCAGCACGAACGACGTCAAGAGCGGCCAGTCGAGAAATAGGGCTTCGTGAAAAGTAACAGAGGCCAGGCACCTTTCACCGACGACTCCGCCAGTTTCGCCTTTGAAGCTGGGGTTTCGTAGTAAGACGCCGAAGCTGACTGGTTGTCTGGTCCCGATCTTGAAGTCCACCTTTCTTAGTGTGCGTTCGGCGATTTGAAATTCTTGAAGTTACGTTAAAATTCGGTTGGGCGCCATGAACCACAGTTCAAAGCCACTGCATCTTCAGAGCATGAGTCGTCAGGGGGTGAATCCTGAGGTGTCACAAACCGTCAATGGCCACTAAGTTGGGCGACAAAATGAGAAGACCCCGGATCGAAGAGAGGCGAGCGGCTGGTTATCCGGAGTCCTGGAAGGGCTGATCTCAGACAAACACCATTTCAGATCCGGTTTAAAAATTTATTTATTATCCATTCAAGATGCAGTGGTTTAACATTACACAAATATAAAAATCTTAACACATAAAATTGATTCTACATTTACATTTACTTAGCAACTGAATTTACTTTAAGTTTTAATACAAATGACACAACGAATTTAAATTAAATCCAACGCAAATCAAAACACAAAAACAAACAAACAGTTCACATCGTCACATCACTTTCGTCGCGACGAGACCTCGTTCGTCCGACTCGGCAGCTCGTCATCCACTGTCTACAAAAAATTCAAAAAACTCCGTGCAAAGTTGGAGCTACCCTTTTCCGTAAAAATGGACTCAAAAGCGTATTCTGCGAATTATTGCTCTTTGCCGCAGGCCGATTTCAGTTCGTAAGAAAAACCAGGGTGGTTTATGTATTACACATACTAGACTATCGGCTAGGCGCTTGATTGTGTGCGTGTTGGCAGATATATTTTTCAACTTCTTCATTTCCTTCGATTTTTAGCAAGATTGTGACGAGTTAAGTTTAATTCTTGATGTATTTGGGATAACTAATATATATTTTATATAGTTCATTATTTTTTAGTGGTGAAATTGATCTATATTTAGCCGTAATGAGCGTTTTAACAGATCAATTGACTGAAAATAAATTCGTGCGAAAACGGCTCGCGCTGTAAGGGGTTTTCTCAGCCCGAAACTAAACAATGCGTCACTTTTAAGGTGTTAACTGTCAATTCTTGGTGGAAAGACATTATATTTAAAAAAATAAAACACAATTCATTTTACTAGGAGAAGATGAAAACCGTCTTTGCATCTTCTCCTTTGTTATATCCGATTCATTAATTTGTATTATACCTGTAAGGTTATTTTTAACTTTTAAGAATTGATTATGTCTCTGTAATTTTTGTTTTTCAGATATTAAAATTTATTGGATACTCATAGCTGCTCTGATTTCTCCACTTAAGATGGCTGTTTGTTATTCATATTAATTACATACTTAATATTTGATTATTTTTAAATGGTTCATTAATTTTTTCTTATAATTTCCCTGATTCATTATTTTATATTATATCAGTAACGTCATTAATAATTTTGTTCAGCTAAATGGACTTTTAATGTAGCTATATTTAGGATTTTAGATTAGTATTTAATGATTTGCAAGAGGTTCATAACATTTTAATCGTAGACTCTTTCATTTGATTTATGTATAATTTGTTTGTTAATCATTATTTTCTTGTCTCAGTTCATGAACCATCAGTTTTATATACCTTCATTTTTACACTCAATTTTATATAAATAAGCCTGTTATGTTTGTATTTTTATCAGCTGATAATGCTCGTGATGAGCGAAACCGGTCCTGATCATTATAAACATGTGGAAGTAGTACAAATGAATTGTGTTTTATTTTTTAAAACAATGCGTATATTATGATATTGTTTCCATATTTCCAACGATATTCATAACACATGCTAAATAAATTACTAAGGTTAAGAATAGTATTGCCTTATGGCTGGCTCATGACCCGAACATAGTCCAAAATATTTTTCTGAAAATTGAATTCCTTACGCTGGCCCGACCCGAGCCCTAATCTGAATTGACGTTACCCGCCTGTTAAGGTCATATAAGGAAATATACAATAAATAAAATTCGCTTGAATGATTTATTATGAAATACTAATCAATTATATTGTATGATCTGTTGCAGGTGGAATTGGTGGAGGCATACTGCGACCCTCGCGACACTCGGGAGCCTCGCGACCAGCCCGCACCCAACAGGCTGAGCTCGTCCCTCGACGACTCCTTCTGCCTGTCGCACCCCAGTCCTCCGGAACCAGCCCCGGACCACGACAACCCTCTCAGGGAGTACTCGCAGCCCTACACAACTGGTGAGTTATTTTAGATTCTGTGACAATAATTATTTAAACGGATTGAATGCTCCACCAATTCTGTCTGGTGGGCTACCGTTGAATCAGGACACACGTACACTGTGCAACAACGTGGTATATATCGGCGTTATTTTGGAAGAAGACACTAACTGACAAATACTACACATTTTTCATTATTTCGTTTGCACAAAACTGTTTTTAAGTAAAATTTATAAATGTTATTTATAAATAAGTGTTTATAAATGTAATTAGAAAACAAGAAAAAAAAATTATAACTACCTCAATATGCAATATTTTCCATTAAGTGTTTTCTTCCCGAACATCGAGGATATAAATTTGGTCTGTAAATAATTGCCAAATAAATAAACGTTAGGTTAAATTAAAATACTGACCGTTTTATATAATTATTTGACTTAACTGGTTAATAAGTTATTCCATAAATAGTTAGTAACTAATTCGATAAATGATGATCAGTAAGAAATAATAAATGGTCAATAAATAATTGCTAAATAAATAAAAGTTTGGTTAAATTAAAAAAACTGACCGTTTTACAAAAATATCTGACCGTTTATTTTATTAAATGTCCTCGAATATACTGACCATTTATCGGATTAGTTAGTGATCATATTATCTTATATCTTACTGGTGAAAAATTAAAATAGTTACTGACCCAACGATAACTTAGTTATTCCACTTGGTTTATTACTAACGTGACGCGTTTCGCCTCGTTAAGAAGCATCTTCAGACTAACCATATCAAGGTGTATGCAAGGTTATTTACTTCAAAGGTGACAATAATTCTAATTCTTACATTAAACATAAGGGGTAGGTTTTATTCCATTCCACTGGACGTGGGGAGGGGGGTAAGACGTAAACCCTGATAGACTAATTACTATAACGCTACTAATTAAAAATCAATTACTAGTGTTTGGATGTGAAAATCCCAAGGGAAATAAATTTAATAATGGTGAGCTGCCTGTTGTAATACTCGATTACTAACTGTTATGTAATGAAATTTGGATTATTGAGATTTTGTACACTTCCATGTATTTTGTCACTAACGACCCGGGTTTCGCTTTTCGGCATCTTCAGGCATTCGAGCACACGAATGGACTCGAACTGACAAAATACATGGAAGTGTACAAAATCTCAATAATCCAAATTTGATATTGAAATTCCATCAAGCACCCTCAGTCGATGTCTTAAATTATGTTATGTAATGGTTTTATTAATTTTTAAAAACTCTAAGCTTTTCATTTTAATACCTTTTAAATTTACTCAATTGAGTATTTCTACGTTATTGTTTTTATTGCTGGCCTTTTTCAAAATTTTTAATTTGGATATTTCATCAAAAAATCATATAATCTATAAATTTATTATTCGAAATAGAGCTATATAGTTGGTTAGTTATTAAAAAATCTAAAAATACCTGAACATTTCATAGCGATTTTTTTGAAAGCCTGTGAAAAATTGCGAAGGTAAGTAGCGTGGAGGGATAACATTAAGCTTAGAAAGAAAATTGGATTATATTTTTTTTACAGCGGACCGTTTCTCCAATAGATATAATGGCGGCCCACTCAAAAAACCTTTTTCGTGACGTCAGCAGATTTTTTTCAAAAGAATTTTCACACAAAGCAAGTGATACTTGAAAAAGAACTATCTTCTTAACACTGATGTAATAGTCCGCACCAGGTCATTCAATCACGGACTCTTTTTATGATACCGGGATTCCGGGATTTAGAGTAATTACTTTTTTCAAATGTAATTTGCGACACACTTCGTCGGCGTCCGTGGCGCACTTGGAAGCTTCGCTGGCTACGGTTGCGGATGTCTCGGGCTCAATTCCCGGTGCGGACGGTTTTCATAAATTGATCATTGAATCTATTTATGAATTTCTGTTCGTATTCTGAGTGTTTGTGATGTCTTAAAACTCCCCTCCACCCATCCGATCCTCACGGAGCGTAGCGAGAGCGATTAGCTAACCACTAGTCCTGTCCTAATCCAATCCTTCTATCCTTCTATCCTTACTTCTGGACATGAAAAATAATACTTAAATTGGAATGCAATATAATTAAGAATTTTGTTGGAGACTTATAAAAAAAAAGAAAAAAAAACGGACATACATGATCAAAATAGTTTTTTTGTATTTTATTTTATTATTGCACTATTAAGGTAAGTTTTTTTTACAATGTTCGCTTCCGATATGGAGCATATGGCCTCATAATATAGGTTTCTCAACAGAAGCTTTTTACGAGAACTGCTTGTTACTCAGTTGCTCAACCTCTCTTTTTCGAAGACAGTAAGGGTAGAAGAGTAAATCTAGCACATGACCAGTGGTTAACTAATTGCTCTTTCTACGCCTCATCCATGCCTATGAACAGAAATACATAAACCGATTGAAAAATCAATTTATAAAACTGTTCATACTGGGACTCAAAACCGAGACATCCGTAACCGTAGCCAACGACGTTGAACACTGCACCACGACCCCGACATAGGTAGGTTTTACTAGATGGTATCCAAAAAGTGGACATGTCCTTCAATTTGACATTAAAATATTGTCCTCTATTCTT
This sequence comes from Himalopsyche phryganea, assembly GCA_022494535.1. Classification (NCBI taxonomy): domain Eukaryota; kingdom Metazoa; phylum Arthropoda; class Insecta; order Trichoptera; family Rhyacophilidae; genus Himalopsyche; species Himalopsyche phryganea. The sequence goes on from JAGVSL010000051.1 coordinate 2,938,983, forward strand.
TTTCTTCCTTTTAAAATTTGTTAAAAACGGTTACAAAATATGAGAAAGAGAGGGACCACACTACATTTTTATTGACTATTTTTTTACCATGTAATGCACAATATGGACTCATAATTTTGGAGATATTTTAACACACGTTTTTCTCCGAATACTGCTTGTTACTCAGTTGCTCAACCTCTATTTTTTTCGGAAAGAGTATGTTTAGAATAATACTAATTGTTGGCTTATCACTCTCGCTGCGTTCCGTTTAAGGTGGAAGGGAATTCTATTAATTATATAAATATTATAAAAAAAAAGAACGTGAATAAACCAAGGTACGTGTTGTAGTTAATTGGGAAGTATTGAATTTGAAATGTGAAATATTTTTTAATATTTACAGTGAATCCCGGGATTGTGAAGTTTAATAACTGACCGGGATCCGGGATTGGAAGCCCTAGTAGGCACTGTCCTTTGAATCTTATATCTAAAACCTGGGTTGCGGGCTAATTCTAAAGATATCAGATAGCGTGCTAAGCACGCTATCAGAGGCAGAAAAATAAGATTTTTTTTGAAAAGCAATTAATAATAATTGTGATTTCACTATTTCTTTCAAATTGAAGCGTTTGCAAGACAGGATTTAATATTTTAAAAAGATTTATGGGAATTGGTATTGAAAAAACTGTTCAATATATATTAATTTATATATGTGTGCTAGACATAAAAACGCCTGACGTAGGGCTTCCAATCCCGTAAACCCCGAGATCGTCAATTATAAAAACAAAGTATATACGTAAAAAAAACCGAGGTAAAAAAACTTAGTAGTTAATCAGGGAGTATTTAATTCGAAAAATGAATAATTTTTCAACATTTATAGAGAATCCCAAAATCCCGGGATTGATATATATCGACATACTGGGCTTTCCGGGATTCACCGTAAATGAAAAAACAATATATATTTTAAATTAATACTACAGCGTTTACCTACCTCGATGTGTTTAAGGACATACTTTATTATACAATCAAAATAATTAATATAAATATGTATTGTGGTCTCTCTCCTTGTCATATTTCAAAGAAGCCGTTGGCAGGAACCAACAACTTTGACATAAATATTAATTTTTGAATTATTTTATAAAAACATCAATTGCAACTCGAAAACCTTTCCCATGCATAAAAAAAATATTAAATCATAATATATCGTCGTTATAGTGGCAGAAGGCGTTACGTCAACAAAACCTTGTTTCGAGATAATCGAGTTTTAAGAAAATCATGAAATTTAAGTCTTTCTATTTATATACCTAACCGTTAATTACGGATTCGACTGAATTTAAAGTTATTCTTTTTTATAGTAATATTAATTAACGCTTTTTTTTCAACTGATAACAGTGAACGAAATTGATTTAATTCACACTGATTTATTAAAATGAGGTAAAACAATACATGTAGCTTGTTTTTTCAGATGATAAACTGTCCTAAAATCTATCGTACTTCATTCATAACTAAAAATAGTCGATTTTCAACTTACCGCTTTCTGCCACTATGCCGACGATATTTTTTTAAGTGTACAGAAAAGAAAATTCGCTAAAAGGAGAAATGTACAAGCAGCCTTGCTGTGTTTTTAATTGAACTGTCGTATATTTTCTTATCTGATCTGTCAAAAATTTCAACAAAAACTTGAAGACATTTTATTCGGGCGTGTTGCTATGCTAAGATAAGAGACTAAGGGCTTAACTTTAATCTCGCTTTGAATTATTCTTTAAAATATTCTAAAGAAATGAGTGGTGTGTTTTGTTAGATTACAACATTAATTTAGGGGTCACGAAAGCCTTTAATATCTTTATCATCCTTATCCATTTAGGGTTGTCGACTGTCCCGGTTGGCTGTGATTTTCCCGGTCCCACTGCACTATATCGTTAGAATTTTAAATTAATCAGGGTTGCTGACCGTCCCGCAGCCAAAATAACATGTGCAAATTTTACGACACTACTGTACACCGCTTGGGAGGAGATTTTGTGACAGACATATTACAAAATGGGTTGAATACACTTTGAACAAAAAATGTAAGCTTAATTACTGGTAGAATAGTATTATATTGAAGAAAAAAATATTTCAGCAATTTTAGAGTACAAAATTACTCATATTTGAGATATGACACTGAAACCTGTTATCATTCTATCAATGCTTTCGATGAGCAGACAAAGTTTTGTTTGTTGGTACGTGGGTTAAATTAAGACAAATATAATTGATTTCTTAACTTTTTTTAAGCTATGTCCGTCCCCAATGTGGAGCAAATGGCCTGCTAAGGCAGGTATCTCAACAGAAGCGTCTTTTTGTTCTGTTTATCAACCTCTCTTTATCGAAGAGAGTAAAGATGTAAGGAAAAGGCTGTTGTTAGGATCGGATGAGTAGGAGGAAATTTCAGGCATCATAAACATCCATGTCTACGAACAGAAATCCATAAAGCGATTGCAAAATCAATTTATGAAACTGTGCGTACTAGAATTTGAGCCCGTATAATCGAAGGCTACGACGTTGACCACTGCACCATGGATCCGGTTAAATCAGAACACACTCGACAAAGTGATATTGTTAAGGCTAGTTCAATAATTACTGTTAACCATTTGGAACTGAGTTATTAAAAATGCATATTTTAAGCATTCTTAAAGTACCTTATACATTATGTATACGCACGCTGTAAAGCCACTAGTAAACGAAAAACTCTTTTCGGCAATATTTGGCCGAACATGTGTAGCGTGTATAGCACAGCAACACACGGTACTATCGCCACAAAATGGATGACTGGAACGACAATACGACCGTATGTTGCCACGTGTTGCAAGTATTACCCACACTTGCCGGTTGCATGATTAATCTATATTTTGAATATATAAGGGAATCGATTTTTTTCTCGGTATGTGCGTTCCTGATCTTTCAGATCTTTCATTTTGATTACCCACGTTAGCAGTTTTATAAAGTCAATATTAATTAATTTCATTATAATTGTAACCTCCTAAAAATTGCGTGTAACTATCATGTGAAAAGACCCGAATCAAAGAGAGGTGAATGGTTGGTTATCAACGTCTAGGAAGGTCTGGGATCTCAAGCAAACACCATTTAAAAACCAGTTCATCTCTTATTTATTTTAACGAAGATGCAATGGTTTATTACACAAAAATATGACTAAGACATATAATTGAGTCTACATTTACATTGACTTAACATATGAATTTGTCGGCGTGCGTGGCGCAGTTGGTAGCGTCGCTGGCTACGGTTACGGATGTCTCGGGTTCGATTCCCGGTGCGGACGGTTTTCATAGATTGATCTTTCAATCGATTTATGGATTTCTTTTCGTAGTCTGAGTCCTCCCTCCCACCAATCCCATCCTCACGGGGCGTAACGAGAGCGATTAGCTAACCACTAGTCCTGTCATAGCCCTATCCTTCTATCTCTACACTCTTCGAAAAAGAAAAGAGAGGTTGAGCAACTGAGTGACAAGCAGTTCTCGTAGAAAAAAAAAGGAGACCATATGCTCCACATTGGGAGCGGACATGGAAAAAAAAAATGAATTTACCTTTAAGTTATAATGCAATTGACACAAAAATTACTTCGACGCAGCGGCTACGCCAGCTGCAAAAATAAAAATTAAACCTCAACCACTGTAGGTTGCACTCCTTGTTCTATAAAATACCCGTTCGGCTGGAAACTTTAACCGGTTTGGCTAGCTAAAATTAGTTAGAAATTATCGGAGCATTGCGATATTTAAAAGTGTTTGAATGCCGTTCTCGGATCACTCCAACCTTCCAAGAAACAAATAAATTTTATAAAAAATATCAGGGCGTGTCACATGATTCATGTTAAAATGTACCTAACTTAAAAAGCCGGTATTAAATGTAATTTAAATGTAAGAGGACTGCAGAAATTGTATCCAAATAGCGGGAAGACGTGATTTCCGGGAAAATTAAAACTGAGCTGCATAAAATCATCGGCTAAACTTGCCCAGCGATGAATTCGGGTCATGTTGTAAGAAGTATGGGTGAGCTGGATAAAAAATGACAGTCGCAATATTTGCATTTGTGACGGAATGCTGTTCTTATTGAATTACAATCTACTATGTTCACAACAGTGTCTCGGTAAAATAAAATTCTGGTTCGTCAAAGCGACGGCAGATATTTTACAAAAACTATTAGCACACCATGATGCCGAGTCATACTCGGACACATATGGCTGCAACTGTATTAGCGAAAATATTGCCGGATCATAGATTCAACAATCTTGCCGGCCATGAGAAAATTTTTGATTCTCGGGCGGCTTAACACATTGTGAAGTTTTGTACGAATTGGTCTGATCTGTTCGACGTAATCCATTTATGTTTAGTCATAAAGGCGTTTATTGGCCGTAAAGTGCTTTGTTGGCAACATAAATCTTATTTAGACGTGAAATATAATATTCTTTATGGATTATGTAAGGAATCGAGAAACTTTTTCCATCTAGGAGTAAAAATTATGAGTTGGTTATTATTGTACTTTCAATCCCGGGATTGCATAAATATCAATTTCGAGATTCACTGTAAATGTTTAAAAATAATAACATGTTTCAAATTAAATACTTTATGATTAACTACAGTGTGTATCTCGGTTTGTTTATGTTGTAATACTTACATAATAAGTAAATATATATTGTGGTGTCCCTCCTTCTCTTATTTCGTATCTGCCGTTGACAGCAACAGATAATTTCATTGTTTTTTTGCACTACTTTTTAAAAATAATATTATCTATAAATAAAACCTTCTCAATATATTGTGTAATAGAACATTTATTTCAATTAAAGCAATAATGAAAACAAATTTACTTTTGAATATACAATTTCAATATAAAATTACGATTAATTACCAATGGCGGAAAACAATGATTGAAAAATTGTGAATCCCGGAGTCATAAAAAGGGTCCGCGATTGAATGCCTTAGGTGCAAAGTAGAACAAATTCACTTTGTAAGTGTATCATCTATTATGTTCAGAAAGAAGTGTATGAATTCAGAATTCTTTTTAAGCCAATTTTAGATTACCTATATCGATACCTCAATTTGAAAGTGTAATAATTAAAAAATTTGTTTCTAAGATATCTAGGAAACAAGATTTTGGCAAGGCATAATCTTCTACAGTACATATAATTTTTGTAGATTCTAAAAAACACACTTTTACACATTTTTAATATTGTCAAATGTTTTCACAGGATTTTCGTAGTTGTTGCAGTTTGGATCTAAAGTAAACATTGTCATTTTTAAATAACCACAGATTACCACTTGTTACCTTTCGGAACTGGTAGATATCGGTATTCTAAGAATTTACTCATACTTATCTCAAAACTGCAATTTTTTGCCTTGTTACACTTTAGAACCGAGGTAAAGACATATGTATCAAACTTAAATTAGCATATTCAAGTATTTTTTTCAATTTTTGAGACTTAACGCCCTTCTCCTTTTGCACACAGAATTATTCATCTTTGCTTAATTAACGTTATAAATTTGATTAATCTGAATTGAATTTTTTATGACAATTCAAACTTTATAAAATTAATAAAGTGTATTTCTATAATCACTGATTGCTGACGACTGCAAAAATGATATAATAACAGTGATACATAAATGCCGAATAATATTTATCGAAAAGCTGTAACTGTATACGACGTTTTTAATAACCAATAAATTGAACGTATGTTTTTTTATTATACGGTTTTATTGTTGTGATCGTTCGAATAGTATCGGAACATCTGTCAGTCACATTTATATATTTTATTGATAAGCTGTCATTAAATTTCTTCGTTATATACAATATAATATATTATATATACTTTTAGGAATTGGATTACTAATTTTGTATACATAAAGAGATCTAATTTTAGGTATAGGATGGTATTTTAAAGTGACGATTATGTGTCTCCAGAGAGATGTTTTCAATTCAGTGCGCGACGACAGAATCCCGATCTTGATGATGATTTATCTTCCATCTAGTAAGAGGATGTCCAGTTATTCTTTTTATCTTAGTGAATGGTGATGTGGCTTCCTGATGTAATTTTGATGGTGGTGTATCTCGAGCTTTATTTTTTTGGTTTAAATAGTACACTACACACTTGCCTGAAAGCATACGCCCATTTTTTTTATTATTTTCCTCGAGAGGAGGTCAAACTACCGATATCCCAGACGGTCTTGAAGCTCTCTCTGCTTCGGTGACGTGCAGTCATCTGCTTCTTTGTGACTAAGTACAAGGAAATTTACAATATTTCAAGATTTCAAGTTTGATATTGAAATTCCACCAAGCACCCTCAGTCGATACCTTAAATTAAAAAAAACAGGTTGAACGATTAATTAACAAGCAGTTCTCGCAGAAAAACTTCTGTTGATACCTACATTAGGAAATCGTATGCACCGCATTAGGAGAGGACTTATAAATAAAATATATTCCTTCAATTGGAATGAATATATCATATTTTCTATTTTTTTGAGATAGGAATAGTTTTTTAAATAACTAACAAATCTGAAAATGATAATTCTCGTGGTAAGCGAAACCAGTCCTGATCATTTTAAAAATGTGGAAGTAATAGAAAATCAATTGTGTTTTATTGTTAAAATATAATGCCTTTCCTCCACCAAGATGTTGCAGTTGACAACTTAAAAGTAACCTACCTATTACTTTATAATTTAAGCCCAGGTTCTCAAAATGGAAGCTATCCATAGAGTTATATTTTTCAATTAGCAATTTGATGGCAAAATTCTACTCAAATTGATTAATTTATTTTCTTGTAATATTCGGCATAATCTATTGATGTGTATTTCTTGCGTGTGCGTATTTTGCTTAGCCAAAAATAAATGAATGGAGCATTTACGAACAGTCTTTGATAATATGTAATTCATTGCGACCAGCCCCTAAACTTTTTCGCCCTCACAGTCTATACGTTTTTATCTGATATGACCCTCGGCTGCGTTTAACCCTTTCACTACTGCGCCACCCCCGAGCAGCGCGGCGGGGCGGGGTGTTTCCCTGCAGCATATCGCGAGGGTTAAAGTTCCCCGTCTTCTGGAAATGAGTGAAAATAGTGAAAACCACTGCCGCCGAAGGCTCAAAGGGGTGATGTATATATATCGATACAACAGTTCCAAAGTGTAACAACACAAAAAGTATAGTTCTGAGATAATTATTAGGGAACAAGGTTTTAGGCAGGTTTAATCTTCTACATCTATTTCTTATAGATTTTAATGAATTTATGAGACTGTGTATCTAAAAAATATATTTATAATTATGTGTGCGAAAGGAAAAAGTTAAGTCTAAAATTGGTACTTTTCAGGAGAACTAAAACAAGATTTGCATTTGTATGAAATTTGATAAGAAATGTGAAATTTACTTTGTTTATTTATTGATTCGATTGGTCCCTCTTCTTCTATATGCAGTGAAGTTATTTTGAAATCAACTTATTTTTCAATTTTTGAGACTTGGCTCCCTTCGGCACAAAGATTTGTAATATTATAAACGTATTTTTTTTACTGTTAATCGTATGAATTTTCGAACGTTTTTACAGGATTTTCTTTATTTTACATTTTGGATCTAAAGTAATAATAACCACTGACATTAATATTTGTTACAGATTACGACTCGTTACCTTTTAGAACTGGTAGATATTGGTATTCTAATCATTTCTTCATACATAACTCAAAACTGTAAATTTTTGACATGGTATTGTGACAAAGTGAACTAAATAAAATAAAATAAAATATATCCATCATTATTACATTGGCATATTCAATTCACGTTTCAATATTTATTAATATATTCCCTTTTTCATTTACACATAGATTTATCCTATTTTGCATCTACTAGCTTGTTTTGACTTGTTACACTTTGCAATTGAAGGGTCGATATATGTTCCCTTTAAATGGACCCACCATTTCCTTCATGTATGTTTTAATTTTCATGCCCCTGCTGAAAGTTTGCCGGCATATGAAATGGAGTAAAAAATTACCCCATTTGTTTACATTGAGATTCTTTATGCACGTATTAATCTAAGGGAAACACACTAATTTTGCGACCCTTTAAAACACGTTTTTATAACCTAAACTACGTGTTTTTTAATTTTTTTACGACTTAATGGGGATGTTTCACATTTATAAATATAACATTTAGATTTTAATACTTCCCCAATTAAAAAATATCACTCTTAATTTTTAAGTTGATAATTAAAATCATTGTTCAACATAGAAATAAATAATCTTGCAAGAGTTATAAATAATTGCACTTCGTGTTAGACAGTATTCACTTGAAACACTTGAACTTTTACTTTAATTGTTTCAGCTTAGTCACGGATTCTTTTGACAAAGTGAGTTAAGTTGTAGTAGTTTATGTTAGGGTTGGTCTGGTTTGGTTTGTGTAATGTATTTTAATGCGTGGAAGTAAGACAGTATAGGTGGCCTAATATAGGGTAGAATAATAAGTGACATTTCATCACAGCTTCGTGAAAATATCAATTTTAAAGTGAAATATTGGGTGAAAATTATTAGTAAAGTGTAACATATTTCTTCAATGATAAAATATATTTTATTATGTGGGATCGCTTTATTTTTAGTGAAAGAATATGTTTTTTGTGGAATGTATTTATTATAAGTGAAAATTATTTTTATGAAAGTAAATATGATCTAAAAAAGTACATTTAATTGTAAACCATCTTGTCATATATTGTACTTACTACAAAGAAGCGAAACGCGTTACATTTAGTAACACATCCAGTGGAATAGTAAAATTATCAATTAAAATTTTATATTAAAAATGAATTTTCACAACGTTACTGCCGAATTAATTGACCGGTATTCCAGGATTGACAGCCCTAATTTTCAATATTATATTCGTGCATTTAAATCTTTTTTGAATATTCATAACTTTTATCATGTCTGGCCGGATGGGAATCCCCATAATCCGTCATATCACGTTTTTATGCGTTTTTCTCCTAAGCCTAAACGTCAAAAACAAACGCCGTCCCCCTATTGTGATTGCCTGATACCAGGCGCGCAGAAAATCTTTCGGGTGAGCAAGATCTTCTAATAACCTCGGGCGCTTGCGTCACTCAATGTAAATGTGTTACCGGAAGCATTTCATATTACCCTGATACCTCTATGCATTTTTATAATTGATTTAATTGGCTTTTACATGGCAGAACTCCATTATAATAGAATAAAATATCAAGTATTCAGTTCTATACAAAAATATTAGTTTATTGATAGCTATTTCGGCTTCACTCTATCGTCAAAACTATGCTTGTTATTTTAGCTTAGCTATATATTATACTGTTTTAGAAGAGATATAAAATAATACGTCATCTCACTTATTAAGACAAATTAAGAAAAAATATTTTTACCTTGTAAGTCTAAGAAACAATGATATTTTAAAATATCGAATTCTATATCAAATTTAAATTTTTCAATTCACAATGTTTTCGCAATTCAAGGTCATAATTATAACCAATTATCTTTAAAATGTAATTTGGAAAATTAATTTATTATACTAAATTTTGAGGATGTCACATGAGGCACCAACGATCCACGGTGATATTTTCAACATTAGCTTGTACCAAAACAATGCCAACGTTTAAATGTCAGCAACGTCTATTCCGGGTGAAATCGGGTAATTAATACCAGTATTAAATAAAATTTAAAATCATTAATAAAATAAAAACCGTTGTCTGAATAAAACAAATGAATATTTTTTCAATTTTCTTCCCGCTGTTCAAATATAAACTTTCAAAAGTTTTGTAGTTTGTCTTTTAAAGCTGGCTTCGTCGGACAGTCTGTAGATCTCAGCATTGTGTCATTTTTTTTATTATTGCTGACTTGATCTCGCGTCACATTTATGAATTAACATTATTGAAGAAATAAATTTCAAATCTTTCAATCAAACAGGTACACTGTCGATAAATAGTTTGAATATATGAAATATTGAAATAGTTTGACAATAATTATATTATATTATACCTGGCTGTAACACACAGTACAGCACACGCACACACAAACTCTCTATCTGCGTATCGTGCGCATCAAGCATTGCACGAATGATGACAGGTGACACTACTACCTGGTATATCTCAAATAATAGTTATTTTATAATTTAAGATGTCAACTGAAGGTACTTGATGGAGTTTCAATATCAAATTTGAATAGTTAAAACTGTCAGTTCGAGTTCATTCATGAACTTGAATGGCCGAAGATGCTGAAAGGTGAAATCCAAGTCGTCAGTGACAGAACTTCAAATTAATACTTTTATTTGTGAAGATTGCTCAAGAACAGTTGACGTTGCTCATGATGAGCGAAACTGGGACTGATTGTGTTTTAAATATAATAATTTTACAACTAGAATTGATAGTTACCAGTGGTGACGAAACTTTTCCTGTCGGAAGGCCACATGCATTTATCTTGAAATCAAATAAGGGTCGCATGTAAGAAACATACATAAAATGTGTTAATATATTATTTATATTATTATCAAAAAAAAATTAAAGAATACAATGCAATTACATATTTACGTATTTATTTATTTCAGTCAAAAGACCGCATTTGAGACTCTATAAAGCCTCACGATTGTCACCTCTGGTTAAAAATCTGAAGATTTCTATTTTTATATATATTAATGTAAACTTGTTCTTATTTAAAAAAATGGAATCATCAATAAAATATAAAACCGTTGTTTTATCCAACTAATGAATATTTTTTTTCTTCTTCCAAATTTAATATTCAAATATGATCTTCAAAAGCTTTGTCGTTCGCGACAAAAAAATATCAGGATGGCAGATAACAAAAAGACCCACTTCTTATCCTAATATCCCCTCATTAGCTCCAACGCTTTCCCCTAACCCTGTTTGAGGTTATCTGCTAACGAGGTGCCACAGAAATATAGCACAGCAAAAAAATGACAGCACTCTTTTGAAATCAAGAATGACGGATCGATATTGTTTTTCGCGTTGTTAATTTTGGTACAAGTTGGCTTTTTCCACTACCACTCGTTGTGTATGTGCAGCCAATGTGCCAAATCGACAAAGAAAAGTTGTTACCCCTCACAATTACTACACGAGCAGAGCTGCACTGGACTCATTTTGTACCGTGTACTAGATTATTAAGAAAATAGAAAAAAACAATAATATCAAATTAAATTTGATTAATTAGTTATTCTACTGGCTGTGTTACTAAATGCGAAAATTTTTTCGCTTCCTTAAGAAGCATCTTAGAAGACGTGCTACGCCTCTACGATTGGAAATTCACACTCTACGAAGGCCACGTCAATAGAATTGCATGTTTAATAATATCATATGGAATGTCAATAAATTTTTCCCATTACCACTCCTAATTGATTACAGGCACATGGAATCCTGATGGAAGTATCTCAACAGACGTTTTTCAACGCGAATTCTTTGTTACTCAGTCGCTCAAACTCCTTTTTTTTGATGAGAGTAGAGATAGGGGGATAGGGTTAGGACAAGACGAGTGGTAAACTGATCGCTCTCAGAACGTTCCATAGGGTACGATGGATGAGAGTGAAATCTAGACATCACAAACATCCAGGCCTACGAACATAAATCAATTTATAAAACTCTCCATACCAAGATTCGAACCAGAGAGATCCGTAACCGGAGCCAACGAAAATGTCAAGGTGTACCTCTTCCATAAAAACTATTATCATTTAAATTTGATAATCGTCAAACTGAAGAGTAAAAATTTGGTTTTAAAATATAACAATTTTAATAGAGTTCTATCAAATACATGCCAATTCCGTCAATAGATATTTTTTACATTGAATGAAATCTCTTCACGTGCACGATTTCGCTCTGTTGCCCAAATCACAGGCAGTGACGCATATCTAATTTTGGGGTGACTCAGAGGGGCAGCCTATTCCCGTCAAGCAAATGACAGGCACCTACCAGGAGAGCAGAAGGTGGCCCTCGGGGCGGTGGGTGGTATTTAAACCGGTCTAAATGACATTAAGCTTCATTCCGGCGGAGGCCGCTAGGGGTGCCGGGGGCTGGCGCGGTGACTAATCGCTTCAAAGCTCACGCGTGAAATTGATGTCGGTGTTATTAAATGTGAGATTGCGATGCAATTCTGCCGCCCTAATACTTTTTTTTAATCGATACATTTTCTGACACTGATTGATAAGAGTGTTTAATATTTGAAATTTTTTATCGCGTCCGTGGTGTGGTGGTCAACGTCGTTGGCATCGGTTACAGCTGTCTCGTGTTCAAATCTTTGTCAGTTTTATAAATTTGTTTTCAATCGATATATGCGTATCTGTTTGTAAGGATGGATGTGTGTTGTCTCGTATCATAATTGTTCAAATCCATATTTAGCTTTTTTTAACCGAGAACGCAGTTTGAAACTCTGGTAGGTATATCATTTACAGAAATAATTTAACAAACTTGAACAAATCCAACATTAATCAATGAAAGACGAAAGTTAAATATTTTTTCCATTTCAAATCTAGTCAAATTCACTAACAGTGTCACATGACCTAGGCCGTAGTTCATAGTAATGATTGACGACTTCTAATGGGCGAGTAATTTTTTTTATAAAAGGTAAAAAAATCCTCATGAGTTTGTTTTGAAGGTGGTTAAATCCTCAATTTCATATTAGAAATAGTCAAATCTAAAATTAAATCATTTATGAAAAAAAGTATTGAATAATAACTAATATTGCGTATAAATAAAAGTTGCTTTACTTCAAATATTGAAGAATACATAAATATACCTTCTATTAATTTATAAAACGTTTTTTCTATTTATCTTATTTTCTCTTATAATGTATTTGACCACTTTTGATACCAGACAACACATGTTTGTGACCAATAGAATTCCTTTCCATCTATCTAGCCACTAGTCCTGTCCTAGCCCTATCAGTCCCTACTCTCTTCGAAAAAGAGAGTAACAAGTAGTTGTCATGAGGAGACAATATTGTCGAAATTAGGAGCGGACATTTTTCGTATGTCAAACATCCTGAGCAAACTAAAATCTTGTTAGGGGGAATATTCAAATGTTAATGCAGATCAAACTAACAATTGCGGAGCATAATTTCAACTCTTTCGCGAACATCAATATGTAATATTTTTCTACCATGTCCGCTCCCAAAATCATAATCAGCATCAAAAATTGAATACGGTCGGCAAGGTTGTTGAATCTATGATACGGCTTGGGAAATGTGCATTAGAGTATGATCCGATATCATCGCCAGGCAAGTATAACCGATGATTTTGAAGATGATATCTGATACGTGAAGAAGGCTAAAACGACAATTGCCGGCATTCCACAGCTGTCACTTTTTAAGGTCTGATTTAAATATTATGTCGACGTATTGCAATTTCTGCAGTGGTGTTTCATTTGAAGTATATTTACAATGTCTATAACGTTTTAATTTACTGCAATTCGCGTCTGATATATTCAAGAAACATTTGAAAATGAAATATTTTACTTATGCAAGATTTTTAAGACGCTAAAATTATAATGAAATGTAATAATATTGACATTATATAACTGCTAAGGACCAATTTTATGTTTTATGTTGAATAAAATATTTTTTCCACAGTTTTTATTAGATTTGCAATATCGTTGCATTTTGCGTTAACTATTTACTTTTATTTAATACAATAAACTAGTCACACAGGAGTTTTATGTTCATATGTCATTCATTAATCTTAAAATAATTGAAAATATAATAAAATATGATAAAAACAACAAAACGTGACATCGAGAATATATCTGAAGTCTGTCGACAGACCTACATAATTTGACAGATCTAGAACAGAGACGCACATATCGAGTAGAGCGAGAAGGGAATAGACTTATTCCGACACTACTGGCGTAATATCGATTGCGTTCGATATTTTAAATATCATCCAGTTTTGATGTTTTATACACGATCACATATGGTCGGCAGCAAATTGCCGTAAAAAGTTGGTCGCTTACAGGCCGCATTACCTGAAACATTTTTCTAATCATTCCAGAAAGTGGCGCAACTTGTGAAGGCGGTTGTTTTTGTTAAGTAATCTCAGCGGGGTTTCTGAAACCAATCAAGCTTGTACCTGTTTTACCCTTTTACTCGCTTGTTACCCCCTGAAGCTCGAAATCAGGACGACAGTTTTCAATTCTACTACGTTAACTGAACTTGGTTGGTGAATATTAAATATTATGTTTTTCGAGCTTAATTAATTCAAGATTTTCAAAGCTCTCCTGATATTAGTCTAAAATGAATTTCGACGCATTATTAGCTAAAACACAGGCTGCCAAACTTTTTTGAGTTTTGACAACGTTTCGTATCACGGAAGGCGTTTGCAAGTATTTTGAAATATACACATATACTGTATGTAATTAATAATAATATTCGTTTTTTGTAAGTGTGTAAAAAAACTATGGTGCGTTTTCTTAGACTGTGCAAAAATAATCGTGCAAAAAGAAAGTTTAGTGTACCTTGTAATTATTAATACTCAATTTTATATTTTGTCAGCTAAATGTTGCAGTGATCAACGTCGTTGGGTCACGGATGTCTCGGGTTCAAGTCAAAGTTTCATAAATTGATTTTTCAATCGATGTGTACGATTTCTAAATTTTCCTCGCATTCATTCGATCCTAAAAACGGGGCGTAGTAAGAACGATTAGCTGACCACTAGTGCTGTTCTAGCGCTATAATTCTATCTCTGCTCTCTTCGAAAAAGAGAAGTTGAGTAACAAGTAGTCTTCGTAGAATAAATTTACGTTAAGATACCACCATTAGAAGGTCATATGCTCCACATTGGTAGCAGACATGGTTAAAAAATCCATTATATCGAAGATATTTTGACCAATTGATGTAACCCTCAAAATTAAAATTGCTCAAGAGACAGTAAAAACTGTTTTTATCGAAAACAATATATAGTGAGTTACGTTATGAATCTTTTAAATGCACTCCTGTAAATTCTCATGTTTACATATAGATGATTATACGTAGGGATTGTAAATATAATAATGGCTTACATCAAGTGGTCGGGACAGAGCTTTTAAATCTAAAACCAATGTAAAATGATTTCCTTTCAAAAAAGTGGTCAATTTATTTTTCTAATTTATCATTTGACCGAGACCTGCTCTGTCGTATTTAAAATGAGATCCAATCATTAACGCATTTTCGTATTTTTTGAGGGTTACATAAATTGGCCAAAACACAGTAAGTAAGTACCCTTGCTATGAGCGAAACTGGTCCTGATCATTATATAAATGTGAAAGTACTTAGTAAAAAACGAAAATGTATATTTTATATTATTATTATCCATGTATTAGGAAATCATAGCATTCGAAGAGGCCGATGGAATTCAAATAAGTATTATAATATGAACGTACGGTTTGAGGCGAAATTAGTTTTGCATGCGTGCGGCCCCCGATAATATGTTTTTGCATTCCTTTGCCGAGAGCAATATGTTTGCGTAGGGCGGGCTTTGTGTGTAATAAATATTTTTTTTTATATTCCTTGCATCAAAGGAAAGCATATTTGCGGACGGAGCGCCTACCAGTGAGGTAGATATGCAGCATTGCGTGCGTACACTCACAGCCCTTAGTATTGGACACACAAGAAGTTGTGACAGTAAAATTTGACTTCAAATTTATTGCTATTGTAATTTCGATAATTATGTATCTGTAATAATTTGTTTGTATATTAAATTTGTCGTCATTTAAAATTAGAAAATTATTATATTACTAGTATTTTTACCCGGCTTCGCCCATGATAGGGATCGCTTATATTAGTTCATTTAATACTTTTATTTTCCTTTTGGGCAAACTTCTTGTAAAACCCACGAAATGAGAATTTCATTATTTAAAGTTTTATAATTTTAAATGACGGAGAATTTTCTGTCTAATCTTTTTTTTTATTTTACGATTCGCATGAAAAGTCATTATTTGTGACAATTATATAATAAAAAATTTATTGTCGCTAAGCAAATTCAACACAGATTGATTTGTTTTGACGAATTGTTTTAGTATCGAAGCGGTTGTTAGGCAATTATTTACTATTCTTTCTTGCTTTTCTATGCTACATCAAAAATACAGCGATTTGAGTTTAAGGTTAAAAATTAAAAATATAGCACAGCTGACCTAAAAATTGCGGCTATAATGACATTTAAAAATTTCACATTGCTACTGTACACCGTTTGGAAGAAGTACTTGTGACCGACAGACATAAATACAAGCATAAAGATTTCAACTGTATGTATTTTGTGCTATATAGTAGAAATAAAGATAATAATTGGTTTAACATTATCTGTATTAGTGGAAATGTGACACGTGTTTTATTAGCATCCAGAATAATATTGCCGCACTTACATAATGGATTATCTACCAACCAGCCAAGCTACCAATGAAAAGCTTGGATACAACTATGGCCAGTAATGAATTGTCTGCTTCAGCCCGAAATAATATTGTGGAGTATATGGACTCCTAATGGAGATATCTTAGCAGAACTCTTTCTATGATAACTGCTGTTCAACGTCGCTTTTTTGAATATATTAGGTAAGGAAAGATATGGCTAGCACAGAACTACTGGTTAGCGAATCACTCTCACTTCACCCCGTTTTTAGGATCAAATGAATGGGAATGAATTCTAGACATTAAAAGAAATCCATAAAATCAATTTATTAAACTGTCTGTACGGGGTTTCAACTTGAGACATCCTAGCTGAAGCCCACAACTTTCATATTCAAAATCGATTTTCACAAAGCTACCGCCGAATCTATCGAAAATTTGTATTCAAATACTTGTTGCCGCCAGTGTACAGGATGTGCGTAACGCATTCATAAAGGGAAAATTGTAAAGAGGTTTTTTTTTAAGTAGCTGTTCAGTTCCCAAATAAATTTCAGAAAATTTTTAGAAGGTAATTCTCATGTTTTTATTTACGTATATTTAAATAGCGAAATTCAGGGGAAATTTTCGTTTTCAACGTATATTGGGCACCTAATTGACGATCCTGGAACACTTTGCATGATAAAATTTTCAAATGTAAATTTGACAGCTGTTGAGCCTTTAAAATATATTATATTTTCTGAATAGCATTTGTGAGGGTTGTTATGTCGAAATTATGTAGACATTTTAGCCTTTAGAGTGATGTGAATGAGTTAACTCGCCAAAATCTGTATGTAGCGTCAGGTCATGGACGGGTTATCTCGCGAGCTCTTATCATCATCATAGCAAGGTGTTAAATATTTAGTTTCTAGTGTAAAGTTGTATAATTGACAAGTAGTGATTATTTTTCTTCAGGTCAAATATCGATATTAAGAAGAGAGAAGGGATTGAAGAATAGAGCTAGGACAGGACTAGTGGTTAGCTAGTCGCTCTAGCTTTAGTCAGTTTTTAGGATTGGATAGATTGGACGGAATTCATGCATACGAATAGAAATCCGTAAATCGGTTGAAAAATCAATATACGAAACTTTCCGTACCGAGGTTGGAACCCGAGACATCCGTAACCTAAGTCAAAATCGCTAAATACTGCACCACGGACCCGTTTGGTTTAATCAAAAACAGTAAATATTGTAACCTAGCCACTCTCGCGTTTAATAGTTTGAACGCCTGAACAGACATGTACCCGGCCAAATATTTCTTGCAATTTATACGAAGCCAAAATGAGAATTCCACCAATATTAAGAATGTCTAGTTTTTGAGGTGGAGAATTTTATATTGTCGGTGTATTTTAAATAATTTTACACTGTTTTTTTTTGCACGGTAGTCTCTGGAACGTATCCCACGCGAAAAAAGAGAATCGGATGTACTACAAATGCGAGTGAGGCCCTAAGGGATTTTTTTTATTTAAAGCTTTTAGTGAAAAAGGAAGTCCTTCTGACACCAGAGCTTTTGTACGTAACTGAAAATGACCACGAATTTGAAATTTATTCATATCATGCAAACTGAAAGAAATTTGACTGTAAAATACCGGGGAGTCTGTGCGAGTTGTTTCCCCTCTATACTGTTCGAGCGGGGAGACAAAAGGGCCAACTTTGAACATTTTTTTAGAACTTTTTGATTTACTGCAGCGCAGATTTCAGTCATTGTTTCTTTAATAATTTCATTACGTCTCTTCCAAGTCAGCGGTTTCGCGATTAAGCAGAATTTTTTGGGTAATGTTGCATGATGAATATTTTAATTTAAAAAATCTTAAGAAAAGATTCACTTTCAGTAATTAAAATTTAAATAAGAAAGGTGCACTTGAAACTTTATTACAAAAATTTTATCTAATTTTGTTTTGTACTACTCTCACATGATCTCTTTTGTAATGATCGGTTTCGCTCATCGCGAGCATTATCTGTTGATCTTAACAAGGCTATTTTTATGAAAATCTGTGTTATTTTTTTCTTCAAATTTGAATCGTTGAGATTTTGTACATTTCTATGTATTTCGTCACTATCGACCCGGGTTTCGCCGTTCGGCATCTTCAGGCATTCAAGCACACGAATGAACTCGAACTGACAGACAATAAACATTTTCCATCGCTTATATAAACAACACGATATTTTAACAAAAATTTGAATTTTTGAGAACATTTTCATGTATTTAATGTATTTTGTACATTTCCATGTTTACTGTTTACTGTTCGAGTTAAGTCGTGTGCTCGAATGCCTGAAGATGCCAAACGGCGAAACCCAGGTAGTTAGTGATGAAATACATGGAAATGTACAAAATCTCAACAATTCTAATTTGATATTGATATTTCATTAAGCACCCTTAATCGATACCTTAAATCATGTGCTCTTAATGGAGGTATCTCAACATATTTTTGTCTGTGAAAATTGCTTGTTACTCAGTTGCTCAGCTTCCATTTTTCGAAAAGAGTAGGGACAGAAGGACAGCACTAGTGATTGCCCCGTTTATAGGATCACAAACTTCAATTCCTTTGAACAGAAATCAATTCATGAAACAGTCCGTGCCGGGATTTGAGTCCGAGACATCACTGCACCACAGCCCCGACAAAAGATTGTGTATTTTATTTTTCTCTTGTGTTGTTTTGTCACCGAAGCAACAAAAATATCAGGGTCTTAACAACTCTTTAAGTCAATAGAAAATGAAAGTGCTCAATCAAATTTTGTACTAACAATTCTTTACTCACCAGTTACCAAGACGTTAATGAGTAAGGCAACTAATTATTTGGTCAGTAATAAATAATGAATGGTCAGTTATAAATTACATTTGGCCAGTAAATAATTAACAAATAAAAAACGAAGATTAGGTTAAGTTAGATTTAATTAAAACACTGACAGATTTATATAAATATCTGACCATTTTATATTAATTACCGAAAATGTGTACACTGACCATTTATCCAAATCGTTACAGCTCATTTTCATAAATTACTGACCGTTTATTTTATTAATTGATCACGTGTATTCTGACAATTCATTGAATCCGTTACTGACCATGCATCGAATTAGTTACCGACCAATTTGATCATTTTATTAAACTTACTGACCAAAAATTTAAATTGTTCATGGCCCAATGTGAGTTAAGGAGACATTTCGAGGTTAACTTTGCGTACAAACTGCGCCTGGCTGCAAATCCGATTATTGCAAAGTCGAAAGCTTAGTCTGCGGTTTTGCGGCGCATTCTTATCTCTCGTGCCCCATTAAATTCGCTCCCCACAGACGACGAGAATGTGCCATTTGCTTAATTTCGCGAACACCTCCAGGTTACCTCGGCTAAGAGATTTTATTTCTTCACCGAAAATGCTTCTCTTACAAATAGATTGATTCTGTTGACTATGATCACAGCGTTTGAATACAACTGCTCTGATGATAATACAAGATTTCTGTATTTTACAAATCATCGGGTCCGTGGTACAATTGTCAACGTCATGTGGGCTTTCGTTACGGATGTCTCAGGTTCAAATCCCAGTACAGACAGTGTTTCATATATTAATTTTTCAATAGATACATGAATTCCTGTTCTTAGGCATGGAAGTTTGTGATGTCTATATTTTCGTTCCATCCATCCGATCTTAAAAATGAGGCGTAGCAAGAGCGATTAGCTGACAACCAGTTATGCCCTAGCCGTATTCTTCTATCAATACTCTTTTCAAAAAAGACAGGTCGAGCAACCGAGTAACAAGCAGTTTTCGTAGAATTTTTTTTTTGTTGAGATACCTCCATTAGTAGTCCATATGCTCCACATTGGGAGTGAACATGGTAAAAAAAAATGAAATTAAATATTAAAAAATATAAACTTGTATTTATTACCCGACTTCGCACGAGAAACAGGTCGTTGACATTATGTCATTTAGATGTTGACATTATTTTCGTGCTGGTTGTAAAAGATTGTACTTTTTACCCACAAAATATAGTTGATGAATCAATAATAATGTTAAAAGTTGAAAATATCAAAGTGAACCGTACCTCATGCAACACCCAAAAAATTTAGTCATCATACGTATTAATTATCAACCCGCTCATTTTCGAAGAGATTACAGATAGAAGGATAGGGTTAAAGATAGGACAAGAGGCTAGTTCATCGCTCTCGCTACGCCCCGTTTTAAGGATCGGGTGGATTTTGTACATCGCAAACATCCATGAATAAGAACAGAAATCCATAATTTAATGAATAATCAATTTATGAAGCTGTCCCTTGAACCCGAAACATCCATAACCATAGCCAACGACGTTACCAACTGCGCCACGGACGCCTACAAAAATATACAGCACATAAATTAATGTGACTGTTTATTTATTAATTGACCAAATGTGTCGTGTATATTGACCATTTATCAAAGCATTTACTGAAAATTTACTATTTCTTTAACTCAAAAAATGCAGGACCAAAACAAATTGATTTTTATTTTTTTAAATACTACAGTGGGTTTTAGAATAACATAAAGTTAACGTGGTCCGACCATTTTAATGTTCAAGTGCTCTTGTAGTTCTGGATACTCAATTAAAAATGTTTCAAGTAGGTTTATTTAAAACGTGCGCAGGCTGCTAGTCAAATTGGTCGTGAGGACAAAAGCTCTCGGCCCATTATATGGGGTAACACACGACCCTTCACAGACTGTTCAGAAAATAAGCCACGTCACCCCTAACCGTAGTTGAAAGTGGACGAGAAAACTTTACGGTGGGCTCTAATTTTTTTTTGTACTGCTTAAACATTTTTTTCTACCATATCCGCTATTGATTTGGAGCATATGGACTTTCTAATAATAATACCTCAACAAAATTCTCTCAACGAGAACTGCTTTTTACTCTATTGCTCAAATTATCTTTTTCGCAGAGAGTAGAGATAGATGGATAGAGCAAGGGTAGGAATGGTGCGTCCCGTTTTAAAAATTAGATGAGTGGGAGGGAATTCTAGACATCCATGCATACAAACTGAAATCCCTAATAGATTGAAAAAATTATTTATAGAACCCGAGACATTCGTATTCGAAGACAGATATCTCAAAAAAAAATTTGTCTTTGAGATCAAAATGTAAATTCTACCATTCTTGATAGAATCATGCCGAATGTTTCTGATAATCGTGGACGTGGAATGTTTGTTCTTCCAAAGTGTAGAAACATCTTGCCAATGGAGACACCACTGAGAAGAGCTTAAACAATATTACTTATATCGAGGTATCGAGGTATTCCACGTGGACGTGAGTGAGTTCAGACAAGCACTATTTTTCATGTATTGAAGTAGATTTTGTTTGAACTAATTAGGTTGACTTATTTGCCAATTTTTAATGATTACTTTTTTTAAACATGTCCGCTGTCAATGAATGTAAAGCATATGGCCTCCCAACAGAAGCCTCTCAACAGGAGTTTTCTACAAAAACAAAAGAAAATAACTCTTTATCATGTCCGCTCCTAATGTGGAGCATATGGACTTCTAATAGAAGTATCTCGACAGAAGTTTATTCTACGAGAACTGCATGTTATTCAGTTACTCTTTTTGGAAGATAGTAGAGATAGAAGGATAAGGCTAGGACAGGACTAGTGGTTATCTTATCGCTCTGGCTACTTATCAATAGATGGCACTGTACGATTTTACACAACACAAGTCAACATCAAAATTTGATGGCTCGCTTTGACGATGATAAGACCTTGCGAGTTAACTCGTCGATTGCCTGACGCAACACGCAGGTTTTTGCGATTTAGCTCGCTCATGGTACTCTAGAGTTTAAGTCAAATTGTGAAAGATTTTGTGACGGGGTGCTTAGAATTACGCGAAAATCATGTGACGTAATTTATGAAAGACCCATCTCATACATTTGAGCTTTTTAAAGCGTCTGATTTTGAGTTAGCGATCACACTGTAAATTGAATTCCCTCATAAAAAATTCACAATTCTCTCTTGCGTCACTATCTAGTGGTCATCTACTTCAAATCATCAACTAGTGGATTCAACAGTTAGACAAATTCAACCCTTCGGGCCTTTATCAAAGTGGGCGGATTTGATAGCACAGTGAATTGGCACTGACTGCATTTTACATCTGATACATTTTGCGCAAAAGTCAGGAACGGAGTTTGGTAAATAACTAAAATAATTCTTCGTTGTTCTGGAATAAAACACTAAAAAATGACCTATTGAGTTAGTTATACCAAAATGTTCCTTATTTTGTACACTGCCGTATGGAAAGACACACGTATTTTATACATTATAATTTTACTAAGTACAGCATTTCAAACTTTAAAGTCAAATTACTCAAAACCAGTATTTTTTAATTGATGTGTTCTTCCAGAACAACGATAGAATAAAAATATACAAGAAATGCATTTAGACCAGAGGCTTACAATCAATGGTGGTGATTCATGGGAAGGAATTGCTACATTTTTATTAAAGACTTTCAATATTACAGATATGCACCTTTTGAACTATATTCTGAACATTTATGAAAGGGGGAATGGATAAAAAGTTTAGGAACTCTTATTGAGTTAACGGAAAAAGCAATATTCAAACGGTCACCACAAATCAAATATTATTGATTTGTACACGAGTTTTATTCATTTTATAAACAAGTGTTGAAAAATTAAAAACTTTCCGAGTATAGTCAGTAGAACAGTATTTAGAAATATCCTTTTACTGACCAAGAAATATCAATACTGTGTTTAATTCATCAGAGAATTATCTGCCTTAACATTTTTTTTATGGCAACTGTATATTTAACTCAAATTTAATTTTTTTGAGTTTCTAATGACTAATGAACTGGACGATCGGAATAGCTAAGCTAAATTAAGTTTAAGCATTGTTCTGACGATTGTATAAAGCTGAAATAGTCAAAATATCAACAAAGTAATAAAACTCTTTTTAAATTTAATACTTTGTCATTTTTAGACTATTATTTATTTACAAGTATAGCCGTTCCTCTCATAGATGACGGTTTTGAAATTTAAATACTGAATGTCTAAAGTAGTTAGTACGTTGGAACTAGGGCACCCAATTAACTGGAGATTATTACTAAACGATTTTCGGTGTTTTTTTTGACAAAAAAACCGGCTAACCGGCTAAAACCGAAATATCCCATTTCATTTTTACAAATCCTACGGAAGTTTTTTAATTTATATTAGTATAATGTTAAATATAAAGAAACATTTTTAAATTGTCACTTAAAAGGAAAAGGAGAAAATATTTAATGTATTATAAGCTACAAATCTTGAAATTGCTTACTTTTGTAATATTATAAATAATATTTTAGTCAACGAATTTTTCAAGATTTCTCCACATGATTTCTCACATTTACAATAATAATTATTGTGGAACAAGTGCCTTAGTTATCACAAATAGTTTAAGAATCTTTGTGTATTCTGATAATGTCGATGATAATGTCCATAATTTCGACGACTTTGTGACATAAGTGATTGATTATCCAACAAAATGTACATTTTCCCTCTGAAACAAGTTGAATTTTTAAAACAGTGTAAATAAAAGAATTTTAAAAGTATTTAAAAAAACGCGGTTAACCGAGTGAAATATGCCGAGTTTCGGTTTTTTTCAAAACACGTGGTAAACGGGTTAACCGATTTTGGCTTAAACCGGATCGGAAGCCCTAGTTAGAACTGTGTGTGAATTCCATATTTTATTTTATATACCTATATCGCGAACGCTTGGGTACTGAGAAAATTTTATATCTATATGTGATAATAATAAAACGTTTACAGAGTGGTCTGGGCCATTATATATAAGAATAACTTGTCCGTCCCTGGGCTAGGGCTCGAATAGTTGATGAATGAATTGGATTTGTTTGTTGCACTGCAAATATGTATGTAAAAGTTGCCCCTTGTCCGGGGGAGTAAATAATATGCATGGCTTTAGAGAGGGGCCATGGTTTTGTTGTACATTGCATTCATATAGCAGTGAGTTATGCTGCTTAGGACTTGCAAAACCGGGATCCCGGTAAATTGGTCCAGTGCTTCTCAAAACTATAGGCCGTAGAAAATCTACGTGGAGCCGCAAAATGTTTCAGTAGAGCAACAAGTATTCAATTGCGCATTTTTTCTTTTTGCATAATGTAAATATATCGTCGTTGTTCTGGAAGAAGACACTAACTGAAAAATACAGGTTTTGAGTAATTGAATTTGAAGTTTTTCAAAAGTTTGTAATGCCATACCTTTTTCATTTAGTTTATTTGTAAAAACTATTTTTAAGTAAAAGTATCATTTATAAAAATAAGTGCATTCTTCCATACGGTAGAGTTCGAAACCATGTACATTTTGGTATAACTTAGTTTGTCGTTTTTTCAAAATAGTTTTTTCTTCCAGAGTAGGTGTATGAATATATGTTTATTATGTATAATGGCAAATATAGGTTTTTTAATTAAAATAATTTCATTTTCGGATTAGGCGCCGTGGTTTATTTTATCAAAATTTTGTGGTCCCTCGAATGAAAAAGTTTGGGAAGCATTGAATTAGTAAGCCCCGTAAAATTTGTTTGGCATTAAAAGGGTTGAACGTGTGTTCTTTTTCATAATACCTACATAATTAATACATTTTTGTATTGCGGTATTCCTCTTTCTCACAAAACTCGATCAGAACCAAGTGCCACCTATTCAACGCATGCATTCTGACAGCGCTACTTTACGGTTGCGAGCCATGTTACATCACTAAAGTACAGGATAACCGTAGACTTTGGCTTTAAACTTGAAGCAAATACTAAGGGTAGGTGGTTTTACTTTGTAAAGAACTCGCAGCTCAATTACGTCATGTGCTGCGGATGACACAGGGGAGCCTGAGTCCTGCATGTCTCTTTTACCAACCCGATAGCTTTCGTCCAATTGGATGGCCACTGATGACCATCCATAGGATTTATGTTTATAGTATGGACCTGGGGGAAACAAAAAAAATTGACAGGGGACCAGGAATCCTGGAGATACCGAGTGCTGAGAATATGCACCGAGTAGGGAGTGGATATGGTTAAAATATTCATGAAACAAATAAATAAGGACCTACTGAAAACTCTTTGTAATAATTCTAACCGAGTGACTCTGCAGTGAAGGAGACGGGGGAGGGGTTTTTCGCTTGGATTCTGGACATTATAATTCCAAATAGGAGCTGCTTTATAATATATATAGGCCATTAGACAACTGGCAGTTAGACTAGAAATGTACGTTTTATTTTAATTTATTTTTTTATTATTTTTCTTGACCGAATTTCTTCAACGAATAATGGTTTTTGGTCTATATTCCATGAAACTATTAACATAAGTTTTTTTTGCTGTACCATTAAATGTTTATTTTTTTCACATACCGTTTTAAGTACCTTATATAGTACTAGCATATTTTTTTATATATTACTGCGGGTCCGTGGTGCAGTGATCAACGTCGTCAGCTTCTGTTACGGATGTTTTGGGTTCAAATCCCGTAACGGACAGTTTCATAAATTGATTTTTTAATCGATAGCCTTATCGTTCTTTCCCTACCTGTTTCGAAAGAGAGAGGTTGAACAACTGAGTAACAAGCAATTTTTGTGGAAAAAATTCTGTTGAGATACCTTCATTTAGGAGTCCATATGATCCATACTGAGAGTGGACATGATTGAAAAAAAAAAAAAAAGTCACTCATGTCCAAGATCACAAAATTAAATTTTAAAAATATTTAACTTGAAATTGACAAAATTTAAAAAAATACAAAATTTGAAATTGACCTTGCTGGGACTTGAACCAGGACCTACCTGATCACTTGAGCAAACACTACTAGACCACAAAGACCGATATTGTACATTCATTTTAATAATGTTAAATGTTGAAAATATCACTGTAGACTGTATCTCATATTTTTCACCCGCAAAATATTGTATATCAATTGATAATAAATTTAAAAGTGAAAAGTTAAAAATAGCACAGTTGACCAGCCAGAATGCTATGTACGAATTTCAAGTCGCTACTTTACACCGTTTAGGAGGAGTTCTTGTGACAAACAAACAGATTGATACATGCATTGTCCGCTATATAGTAGAGATAGTGTAATAATTTATCGTCTCCGTTCTGGAAAAGTAACTGAATGCCATATTTTGAGTTGTAGAATAAGTAGTCCAAATTGTATATAAATTGTATTGTCTCCACCAAAAGTTGACCGTTTGAAATTTTAATACAGTTTCTTTTTATCTTGTACAGATGGATCTTCGTCCGATGACGCATCATCCTCGGAAGTCAGTCTGGCCCCATCTCTGACTCACCGGGCGTGGAGCACAGACTCGCGCGCCCGCGGAGCAACAAGCAGCTCGCATAAAAAAGAACCAGCGTATGCAAACCTACCGCCGAGGGTGCCTCGAAGATCGCGGAGGCAGCCATCGCCATACTACTACGGCGACCTGAACCGCCCCGACGAGGTCGTCTCGCGCTACGCCGTCACCTCTGAAGGCCTATTCGTCGAGGTCGACGCCGAGAGCTCGTCCGGCGAATCCATGCCCCCAGGGGCCTGGGACCCTGATCCCTTCTTTGCGCCAAACTCGGCTGACCACCTCCGCGAGATCGAAATGGCGGCCAGAGCGCGACGCCTGTACGAGACCGCCTTCGACTGCAAGGTCGCCAGGTCAGACGATGATCTCGACGACGTCGACCGTGTCAGTAACCATCCTTTACTTCTCCAACTCAGCGACGGCCGAGTTCCTCCTATTGACACCTTCAAATCTTCTTCTTCGTCCACTGTTGAACCGTCTTCTGCCACAGCCTGTGGAGAAAGTCGTAGAAGAATCGTCATTAAACCTGACATGCGACCAAAACCAGTATCAGCAAGGTTACGTCAAAAACCCGAAGACCCCATCGTTTCAGCGCTGTCTGGGGAAATAGAAAATGTCGACTTAAACGAAACAGAGTCAAGGGGGTACGCCCCGTCTCCCCCGTCCACCGCTCCGTTGCCAACAAAATTCCGTCAGAGCAAGGATAACCTTGCCATGAATAGCATTAAGAGTGCACCAAATTTGCCATCCCAACCCGCCCATCCTCGACTTAAAGATCTTCGCCTTCCTGTTAAGTCTTTGAGAGCGAGAGAACTGCCTGAGAGCAGTGAAGGAAGTATCGCTGAAATGAAAGTGTTGTCTAATAATAATCCAGAATATGACTGTGGAAACCGTGTAAGGAATATGATCCGCGACTCACGAGATAGGATATCTGAAATCAAAGGGAGACCACGGTTGCATAACGGCCTCTTTTTAGAAATAAAAGGAAGACCTGTTTCTGATACTGACACACCAGAAATGCACAGATTCCGAGGGTGCAAAGAATCTGGACCAATTCTGGAATTTAAAGGAAGGCCTGCAAACAGACGAAGGCATAATTACTCTAGCACAGAAAGTATGGCAACGAGCAGTAGCGGAGGAAGTATGGAATCAATTCGCAGCAGCACCAGCGAAGGAAACCGTAGCACCAGCAGTTCTGAAAGTCGCAATTCCGCTTCACTCAGCTCGCACAGTTCTGATTCCGCTAATAATGCACGTTTTCCGAACTCCCACCATGCGAGTCCGCTGAGCGGGTTCATCTCGCATCACGCGAATAAACTTCACATACTAAGTCCGATATCAGATAAATCTTCGCAAGAACCTGCTTCTGAAACGTCAGATAATAATAGGAATAATAACTCTCAAAAGGTGTCGCCAGATGATACCGATAATGTCACCGCGAATCAGATGGGGACACAGGATACCAACACTGGAGTAAAAATTAAGAGACGGCCGCTACAGAATAAGAATATTTTGAACTTGGCGTTCCAGCAAGCGAATAAGACTGGAGATACAGAAATTTTAGGGTCAGACAGTGGAATATCTTTGCATTCTCGTGATGGAGCCAAGACTAGAACTGCTTTTATGGGATTTTCGAAACCCTTCCAAGTCCCTGTGGATAATAGCGCCAGCAGTATCGCAGTAGATGCTAATAACGGACAGATCGACTTCGGAGATTTACCGTTTGACATGCCAAAATTAAGGCGGCGGAGGGCTGCCGCTCAAGACGCCTGCACGTCTGGAAGTGCGACTTCCGTTGATCTTCGAGAGCTTCCCTTCGACATGCCGAAGCTGCGGAGGAGGCTCCGCGCTCCGGCGTCGAGCAGCCCTGCCAGCAGTGGAGGATCGCACGCTTCTTCAAGTCACAGCGTTCAGGACGCTGACCGTGCTCAAGGTAACGAACTTTACTATAAAATATAAGAAATCCTCTGAGGGTGCTTGATGAAATTTCAATATCAAATTTGAATCTTTCAAATTTTGTAAATTTCACCTCTCGGATATTCAGGTATGCGAGTACTGACAATTAGTAAATAGTTTATCTGATAGATGCCTAGAAAATATATATCTATTGACCATCTGTAATTTTTTGTGCGACTATTTTCCAATCGAGGTTGAAAGTCATTATTATAATTATTCCCAATGTGAAGCAAAGAGATTTGCACGGGCCCGCGCTTTGCCCGTGAGTCTTTGCCCTCTCGTCCCGTGGATCGGGCTCGGGCGGGTAAATACAAATCAGACACAAACCTATTCGGGCTTTGTTCGGGCCTTGCAGTTATCAGTCATTATTAATAAATAAAATTGATTATTTTAAAATTTAAGTTTTTCTAATATAAATGATTGTTATTAAGTTGCTCAACCTCTCTCATTTTATAAAAGAGTAGGGGTAGAAGAATAGGGCTAGGATACGGCTGGGAGTTAGCTAATTGTTCTCACTACGCCTCGTTTTAGGATTATAAACATTCATGCCTTCGAACTGTTATAGTTATTCATGCAAAAACCAACTTAATGCGTTTTATCACTAATCCCTCGATATAAACTCTTAATGAAGATATCTCAACAGAAGTTTTCTAAGAGAACAACTTGTTACTCGGTTGCTCAGCCTTCCTTTTTTGAAGAGAGTACTAATAGAAGGATAGAGCTAAGACAGGACTAGTGCTTAGCTAATCGCTCTCGCAACAACCCGAATTTAGTCACAAGCATCCATAATTTCTGACAGACATCAAAATTGACCGGGATTATGGTATTTCGGGATTGGTAGCCCTAGCCGTTTCGTTTTTGCTATCAAAAATAATAAATTTCGTAATAAAAGTTAACTTCAAATAAAGAAATAATAACTGGACTCACGTTCGTGAGGTCATTTGAGTTTTGTGCCGTCATTTGTGTGACTTCTTACTATATCAGAAGAAATTTGAATACTTATCAATCACAATCAGAAAATATTACTACCCCATTTGTTCACACTACAAATTAGAGTAAATCAAAGGGTGGGTAATTTAACCCATTAGTCGCGATAAACATTTCTTTTTCAGTCTGAAAATACGGTGAATTATATCGAAGGTATACTGACAGAAGGCATGAAAAAAAGAGCTTTGAGATAATTTTATTTAAAGCATTATTTTTCAAACGTACTCTCTCTACCAAGTACAATTGTTGGTTTTTTTAAAAATATTGTTTGGACATTATAAAGAATAATCATTTTAGAATACAAATCATAATACGTATCATACTTTCTGCCAGAATAAAAAAATAGCAATATGACTTAATACTGTATTTTTTAAAGGCCATTATATCCTATGACTGCATGCGTTCTATCAGTACGTAAAGCGTTAAATTGCCAATACTTTGACATTTGAAACAGAAAAATATCAAAAACTGATTTAATGCGTTTCGTCAGACTATTCTCGTTATAAACCGTGTGGAAAATTCTATAAAAATATGTATCAGGAAAACAGGGGGTGCGTGTGGTAGATTGAGGCTACAATTATCGAGGCTAATTCGTATCCATCAAGTTGAATTACGTGCTGTAGTTAGGCAGGCCTTTGCTGGTCTGGTAGGGACGGTGGAAAAGCCCCACGAGGGGCGCCAATAGAGCTTATTTTTCACGAATATAACACGGTGAATGGAATAATCAAAATCTTGATATGGAATGATGAACTTGCGGTCTTTTAGGATCTCAAGTGCAGCTTTTTGTGTCAAAGATTTTTTTTTAAATAAATTTCATTGTTTTATTCATTTACAAAAAAATGTGTACATATTTTTATTAATTTTTCTTAAATGTGGCCTCACACGTCCCTCAAGTTTTCCTCTAATACGAGAGATTCTCGGCGTGGAAAATGCTAATCCTGAGCAGGCCAAGCCAACAGATGCGTGGAATATTTTCAACTTTTTTTTTCAAACAAAAATATATCATATTTTTTATGATGTTATCCGATCCAAAAAAAGCGGGTTGTTAGCTAACCACTAATCTTGTACTAACGCTATTTTTCTATCCCAACTGTCTTCGTTAAAAATATAGGTTGAGTGACAGAATTACAAACGGATCTCGTAGAAAAACTTCTGTTTTGATAGCTCCATATTCGGAGCGGATACGGTAAAAAATGTTTACATATATATCGTCGTTGTTCTGGAAGAAAACGCCAACTGTAAAATACTAGTTTTGAGTAATTGGACAAATGTTTGAAATGCTATACTTTTTCATTTAGTTCGTTTGTACAAAACTGTTTTTAAGTCAAAATGTAATTCATAAAAATAAGTGTGTTCTTTCATACGGTAGTGTTTAAAATAAGGAACATTTTGGTATTACTAACTCAATTTGTCATTTTTCAATTTTGTGTTTCTTCCAGAGCAGCGACAATATAAATATATTTCTTCAAACATTCAATTTGAATATTTTGTATCGAGCCCGTGGTGTAGTGGTCCACGTCATTGACTTATAAGATATTGTCATAATACGTTGTTATAATAATAATACGTTAAGATATTGAAATCGCCCGAGTTGGGTGAAGGCAAAAATAACCACTACCTGGTGTGTTCGTTATTGTTTTTGAAATCTGAAGAAATTGTGATGTGACCTTTCATCGATTTTGTCAAATATTTCGTTTAAAATTATTACGAATACTATTAGAAAAGTTGAAAAAGGGCCGAATGTGTCCGGAATCCTAGTTGCGAACCGCTGCTTCCATTATTCTGATTAAGACGGATGACCATCGCCCGGATTGGATGAGAGCGGGGGAAGTCCGGTTCGACAGGAACATGCGGATAATTCAAACTAACTTGAGACGGGTGGAATAAATTCAAGTCTCTCTCACACTACTCCGGCCCATGTGAGAACTTCAATCGAATCTTCATTACTCTTTACTTTGAAATGGCGGCTATACTCGCATCAAGACGTACGTTACTTTACAATTCAATGCTTTTTATTTCGGAGAAATACGTTTATCCCTTGATTGAATACATCGAGGGTATACTGACAGAAGGCATTAAGTCATAAAAAACAAGCTCTGAGATAATCGCATTTTACCTTATATATTGTACGGTAAAATTTAACCAACAGTTTTAATGCAACTAAATTGGTATTCCATTATTAAACCAATAAATATTGATATTTTATCAAAGATATACTGACAGAAAGCATGACTTCATAAAAAAAAGTTTGCACTCTACACTTTAGACAACAGTTTTAATGTAAGAAAATTAATATAGTATTTCCAAGCTGGATTACCCAATGACAAATATCGATACTTCAGTTCTAAAGTGAATCAACTCAAAAAACGTAGTTCTGGGATAATTAGGAAACAAAATTTTGAGGGCAAGTTTAATCTTCTACTGTACATTTAATTTTTAAGATTTTAATGAAATTCTATGATTATCTTCAAAAATAAATTTATATTTATATTAACAAAATTATTTTTTTCCTTTATATATATAATAGGAGGTTTTTACAGAATTTTCGTAGTTGTTACAGTTCATATCAAAAGTAAAAATAACCAACTCTTTTTCTCAAATAACCACCGATTATCACTCACTACATTTTAAAACTGGTAGACATCGGTATTTCAAGCATTTCCTCATACTTTACCAAAACTGCAAATTTTTGACTTGTTACACTATGGAACTAAGGTAGCGACATATAATTTTTATGAAAAGCGTTTTTTTATTGCTGCGTCAACATAAATGAATCTTACATTTTTATAATGATCAAGACCGGTTTCGTTCACTGCGAGCATTGTCAATTGATAAATTAAATAAATCAATCAAAAACAATCGTTCAAGAATTATAATAAAAATTTAAAGTTAATTAAACAAATTTTACATAAACGAAATTGAATAGTGTACTTCTTACAAAACCATTAACCAAAAATCTTAATTTAATGGCAACTAATTATTTCGTCAGTATGGTCTGTAAATAATTCCGTAAATGGTCAGTAACTAATTTGATAAATGGTCAGTTAATAATTATGTTTGGTTAGTAAACAATTTCCAAATAAAGAAAGGTTATGTTAGGTTAGGTTAGGTTTTAATTAAAAAAGTGACCATTTTATATGAATATCTGACAGCTTCATTAGTAACTGACGATTTTATATCGACGGTGTTTTGGCATATTGCTGTAACCCCTTAAAATTGAAATTGTTCAGGAGAGGATAAAAACTGTTTTTATCGAAAACATTTTATGGTGAGTTGCGTTATTATCTTTGAAATGCACGCCTTTAAATTCTCATGTTAGCAGGCACGGGACTATACGTAGGGAGTGTTTATATAATAGTGGCTTCCATCAAGTGGCCGGATCAGAATTTTTAAACCTAAAACCAATTCAAAATGATGTTTCCCTCTCAAAAAGTAGTCAATTTATTTTTCTATTTTACATCATTTGGACGAGACTTATATACTCTGTCGTCTTTCAAATGAGATCCAATTATTAACTCATTTTCGTATTTTTGAGGGCTACATCAATTGACTAAAACACCGTCGATATAAACTACTGACTATTTATTTTATTTTAGTGACCAAAAATTTAAATTGTAACTGACTCAATAAATGCAGACCTTTCATAATGCACGGTGCAAAAATAATAACAACAAAATTTTCTTTTCCGATTTACCGCTTTCAAACCATAGCATCTACCGAATACGCCTTGAAGTTATCGTAGAGATAAAAGCCAAACTGTTAATAAGTTCCACGTGCTGCTCGCAATAAAATGATTTACGACCCTAAAGATCACATCAACTTTTCCCGTAACAAAAGTATTACGCAACTTTTTTGCAGACCGAAATACGATCAATCAAACAGAGTTAGCAAAATTGAAGCCGACGTATTTGTACCTTTCTCCTATCTTATTCAATCACATCTTGCTAGAGTTAAAAAGTACTGCCATCTGTCAAAGCAACTTAGAGCTGTCACGTTGTTAGTGGGGTTTCAAACCAAGTTGTAGTAGATTCCTACCTGCGTGTGCATTGTTGCGTTTGTAGGGTTTGCCCTCGAGATGGCAATATTCGTAAAATGTAATTGGATTTTATTTATGACAGGTAACAGGAATTGATTTGTGAATTTCTCATGATATATTAAATAATGACAAATTTGTTTCATAAATCAAAATGATTTTAGTACATAATAATTATGTAATATTAAACACTTTTAAGTTGATAACTGTCAATTCTTTATGAAAAATTATTACCTATATCGGAGGATTTAGACAAAATATTTTTTGAACCGCTCCGCTCTGGTAATAAAATATCTGAGAAATACAAAATTTTGTAAAAAAATAAATAATAATAAAACTAGCCTGGGTTCTTGGCGCAGTGGTCTATGTCGTTGGTTTTGGTTACAAATGTCTCAAATCTTGGTACGGACAGTTCTATTAATTTAATTTTTCAATTGATTTATGTTCCTAGGCATCGATGTTTGTGATGTCTCGAACTCCTTTCCAGCATCACATACTAAAAAAACAGGGTGTAGCTAGAGCGATTAGCTAACCACTAGTTCTGTCCTAGCCCTATTCTTCTATCCTTACTCTTCCATATGCTGCACATTGGGAGTACATATGGTTTTTAAAAACAAATAGTGAGCATTGGAAATTTTGCAAGGAAGTCAATCTAGTTACTTCAGACATAACCAACTCACGCAAAATCACGTTCACGTGAAATATGTCATTATTTACCCTCTTCTCAGTGGCATCCCAATTGGTAGGCCTTTTCTACACTTTGGAAGAAAGAAAATTGTAATAAAAATATCATGTAAATTGAAATATTGGTTTAATTGTTTTCAGCCGTTCCTCGGCCAAACCTTACGCTGAATCTAGAAGAAAAAGGAAGTGGGGCGGCCCTGGCCAATCCTGGAGAAGGAAGTCGAGGACTCAATTTGAATTTCGGCGCTTCGGTGAATGTTCCAGTTCTGGCCGATGTAGTCGACACCGCTCTGCCTCTTGAACGACAAGGGTAAATATAATAATTATTTTAATATATTAAAATGAATTGGCATTTACTTGGGAGAACTTAATTATGCTAGCGATCGTCCAGTTTATCGCTCAGACGTCTCCAAGTAACCCATATTAAGATAATGAGGAAAGCAATATTCAAATGGATACCGTAAATCAAATATTATCGATTTGTATCCGAGTTTTATACATTTTATATACAGCTACCTATCTTAAAAATTATGTACTTTTAAAAATCGAAATCCTTTATAGCAGAACAGGCTCGACACATGTTTCAATGCCTTTTGAAACAAAACGGTTGCATACGGTACAGTCATGCATCTCGGATCGTTACTATACTATATTTAATTTTATACTATACTATAATGTTATCTTTTTCGATGGTAAAATTGACGAGGTCTTCAAATTATGATTAATTATACAAAGAAGACGTAAACTGTAATGTATTTTTAATTTTCAATTATATGTAGAACTATTTTATTTACAAATAGCAAAATTTACAATTTTTTGTATGTCCCATTTCAGAGAAAATTTAAAGTTTAAAGGCCAAAGTAACGCATTGTTACACTATGAGTACGGAAGGATTAAAAAAAAGAAATATTATCTGAACTCCATGATAAAAAGATATTTGACTTATTCCAGCTGGTACCATGGCGCGATGACAAGAGTTGAGGCAGAAGGAGTGCTTCGAGGATCGGCAGAAGGAGGTTTCTTGGTTCGGAACAGTGAATCGGCGAGACGAGACTACTCATTGAGTTTGAAGTGAGTGACTTTCATATTAATTATTTACAACGAATTATTTGGTCAGTAACTAAATGCCATAAATGGTCAGCAACTTATTCTTAGTGACTGGAGTCTGAAGGTATGGTACAGGTTTTTTCTCGACTTACAACAGAGATACGTTCCTGAACTTTGGTCGTAAGTTGAATTCCATACAAAATATCAAAATTAAATATTGCTTGGTTCAGGTCAGTTTAAGCGGCGTCACTTTCATTTATGGAAATAATTTCAGCACACCAGAACGCGCTTTTTAAATCTTATATTATAGCTATCAAACGACAATCATAATATATGTACATAATTGTACTCTCGGTTGTCACCAGCCGTAATAATACAACATAAAATAATTATTTGATTTGTGTTTCAGATCTGCACGCGGTTTCATGCACATGCGGATCCAACAATCGGCGGAGACAGGGCGCTACATCCTCGGCCAGTTCAGCCGACCGTTCGACACTATCCCTGAGATGATCAGACACTTCTGCCTCAACAGACTGCCGGTCCGCGGAGCTGAACATATGTGCCTTTCGAAGCCAGTCATCGCTCAACTTTTGTAAAGAACTAAAACTTAACGTTAATATAGAAATAACGGTTCACATAGAAAACCATAATACAATGGAATCTCAAACTATCGTTCAAAGAAAACAGGAAAATGAAAAATAATTTTATATTAAGGAATCATTCTGTGAAGTGCTTGTTTTTTCGTACATTTCTAAAAGAATTAAGTTTTTATTTTTTGCTATGAAATATGTTTAAGTTCATTTTTTTAAGCTATGTCCGTTCCCAAAGTCATATGAAATTATTATGAAGCTTATCTCAACAGAAGTTTGTTACGCATTCGTTCAACCACTCTTATTTCTCCCATGACTCATGGTGTAATGGTCAACGTCGTTGGCTTCACTAACGGATCTCACAGGTTCGAATCCCAGTCTGGGACAGTTTCATAAATTTATTTTTCTATCGATTTATGGATTTCTGTTCGTAGGTATGGATTGATCCTAACGACGGGGCGTAGTGAGAGTGATTAACTAACCACTAGTTCTATCCTAGCCGTATCCTTTTATCCCTACTGTCGTCGAAAAAAGAGAGGTTGGGTGAATTTAAACATTCTTGAAAACAACGATACACCATATATTTTATGGTGTGTTCCGATCCTAAAAAATGGTGCATGGCAATAGCTTGATTAAATTGGGATTTATTTGGCAGAACTTCATTATAGTAGGATAAAATATCAAAGTATTTAGTTTTACAAAATTTTGGAACTATCGTCAGAACTAGTTTTGAAGATGGCGTGAAGCCGAAATAGCTATCAACTAACTGATAACATTTTGTAGGACTGAATACTTTATAACCACAAGTCTTGGCCTAGACGGATTAGTCTATCCCTACTCTCTTCAAGAAAGACAAGTCGAGCGACTGAGTAACAAGCAGTTTTTGTAGAAAAAACATCTGTTGATAAAGGTTCATTAGGTGGCCATATGCTTCAATTTGGCATCAGACGGTAAATAATATGAATACACATATATCATGTATCATCAGCGTGGGGTGGATGTATTTCTATCTCTATCACACAACTTCACTTGTGTATAAACAAGTAGGAAACAAGAGGTGCAAGCCCTTGTTTCTCGCTCGCACCCTTTGAATTGCTTGTATTGCGTTATTCATGCCAACCTAAGATTAGATTTTGCAGTTTTAAAGCTGCTGCGTGTTGCGCACGCACGCATTTTAGAAATTACACTGCCCCCAAGTACCAAAAGCAGAACTGAAAGACCAATGCGATAGTCAAAAACGTTTACTTAACGTTTTGACAATTTTTTACACACTATGTAAAGAAATGATTTTTTGAGATTTCACTGCATTAAAAAACCAAAATACCTTAATTGTATGAGATATTTTGTGTAATTAAACAGTTAACAGGCTTATGTATAAAAAAAACAATTTATCATATACAATGAACAAGATTTAAATGAAATTCAAAAAGTTCTTCAGAAAGTTTTAAGGGAACCTTACACGTCATTGGGAACGAATTGTTTTTGCCCGCATTTATATTGAAATGTTTGGTCAGTAAGAAATAATAAAGGGTCAGTAACTAATTTGATAAATTGTCAGTAATTTATATAACATGATCAATACAACTAACCCAACCTACCGTTTATTTATTTGGCAATTTGATTTGATAATGTCGGGTCCGTGGTGATGTAGTCAACGCAATTGGCCACGGATACAGATGTCTTGGGCTCAAGTTCCGGTACGGACAGTTCCATAAAATTGATTTTTCAATCGATTTATGGATTTCTGTTCGTAGACATGGATGTTTTTAATTTTTTAAATTACCTCCCACCCATCAGATCCTAAAATCGGAGCTTGACGAAAGCGATTAGTTAACCACTAGTCCCGTCCCAGCGTATCCTTATATCTCTATTCCTATCGAAAAGTAGAGGTTTTGCAACTGAGTAACAAGTAGTGCTCATAAAAACTTATTTTGAGATACCTCCATTAGGAGGCTACATGATCCACAGTGGGAGCGGACATGGTAAAAAAAATTAACCTAATTATTAACTGATCATTTATGGAATTACTTACTGACCAAATAATTAGTTGTCGTGAAAAAAATCTACTGCGATTCTGTTCTAGTTCCAAAAGAAATGACTTCCAAGAGTTGATAAAGGCTATCGCTGGTTATAATTTCAATGATAATTAAATTAAGAAAACTAAACAATTCTGAATATGCAAATAGCGTAAATTGTTAATTATTTAACAATTGTCTTAAGCCTACCGGTAGATATTATTGTATAACCATCTTTTACGTCCAACAATCACTTTGAAGTGATAAAAAGCAAACAAGAATCAATGTGTATTCCGTGTCAACATTCTTTCGTGAATTTTATATGTAAGTATTAAGAAAATTGACCTATATATTGTACCGTGCACTTTAGACAACAGTTTTAATGTAAGTAAATTGGTATTCTATTATTAAAACCAATAAATATTAACACATTATCAATGGTATACTGACAGAAGGCAAAAATAAGTTACGAGATAATCGCATTTAAAGCATTATTTTTTTCTCAATACAAAACTCTCTCTTCCAAGCATAATTTATTTTTAAAAAGATTTTTTTGTACATTATAAAGAATAATCTTTTTGGCATACAAATCATAAGATTTGGTATCGACGAGTCATTATAGTCATATCATGTTGTCTGCCGAATAAAAAAATAGCAATATGAAGATCAGTCCCGTGCTGCTCTGTATTGGACAAAAAAATATGCGTAATTTATTTATTTTTTTAATCGTTTTTGAATTACGGAAAGTGGCCGTGAAACAGTGGCTGCAAACACATACCGCGTGCAGGGGAGGCAACTGATTTGTATTTCTATGTATCAGTTTTTCCTGCTACTTAAACCTTTTCTTCCATTGTGTTCCATTGAGATTAATTTACTAATTCAAAATAATTTGACAAACATCTTCTTCTTCGACCATATTCGTTCCCTATGTGGAACATTTGGGCATCGCGCGGCGCCTCCATGATTCCCTGTCACCAGCCACTCGCTTTGCTCCCTACCATGACATGCCAGAGTCCCTCAGCTTCACTGAGTGCATCCCATAGATCATTATCAGCGGCCTTTCAAGGCGACAGAATCCATTCGGTTGTTAGAAGAGACAGGCAAGATTCAGATTCCCTTGGGGTATCCGCAGCACATGTCCGAGGCAGGTCCATTGTCACTTGGACGTAATGAGGAGCTTGTCCATCCGTTCTATTACCTCCGAGTTCCTAACGAAGTCAAGCCACCCTATTATTCACCACAAGCATCTGTTTTCGAAGTATAGTATACGGTTATTCTGTGCTTAAGTGAGGTGACATGACTGGCAGCACTGTAAGAATACATGCGTTGAACAGGTGGACATGATTCTGTTCGAGTACAACCGTGAGTCCCAGACTTTCCGCATTGAGTTGAAAGAAGCTGTCCCTAATCAGATCGCGAGCTCTTTAGGTGGACTGGCCATTTCCCTCGATGTGTATCCCAAAGTGCCTGAAGCTGTCGAATCTCTCCATGTCCTGCCCTGCGCTCGTCAGAGGGTAGTCTGGGTTCTGACAGGCACATTGGTTTTACTCACGTTGACTTTAGGACCAATGCAATACGAGGTACTTTGCAGCCTGTCTATTGGTTTCAATTATTTCATTAATATTTCTTACGCATTAATACATAACATTAAAAATTGAGTATTCTAGTATCATAACTCATCTCCAACATATGCAGTATTGCTATTTGTGCTCACACTTACCGTTTAAAAAATATCTTTTTAACCATACAGATTACCATCTAAAATGAAAATGAAAATTTTGTTAATTTTCAAAACTCATATTCTCTAATTTTCTAAGCTAATTCCAGCCAATGAGAATGCAGCATTTTACTGTCATGTCCACTAGTGTAGCATGACGACGGTTTGTTTGGTTTTGCCAAAGAAAAGTTAAGTATTGATCTAGATTCTGAGTTATGATACTAGATCCCTCAATTGCAACTTGTCACAATATTTATATACATGTTTACATAATTCTTTATGCCCAATAACAAGATGGCCGATAGTGCAATATATACAATTTAGGTTATAATATATACAGCATTGCAATTCTTGCTTGTGATTAATTCCAATCCACAACTATTTCTTCTCATAGAAATTTGTTTATAATAATCATTACAAAGAAATTGTAAATCAATAATATTATAGACATTGACCAGTGGCGAAAAATTTAAAATACGTTTATTTGTTATATGTATGACGGCAGACTTGCGAGTATAACTCAATTTTTGGTCATTTTACGAAAAATAAATATTACTCATATAAGAAAGTTTTACAAAAAATACGATAAATTTATACGTCTATTAGACTCACTTATACCTGAAATAAATTTGATGTAATTATTATTATTTTATGGTCCCAGCAGTATAAGTTTGTTCATTAAACATTTGTTAGGTCATAGAAAGACAGGGCTATTAATTCTTCTTTTAATTTGTTCTTGATTTCATGTAAAATCGACTTTTTGGACTTGTACTGATAATTCCAGAGAATCATAGATTTGAAAGTATTGTTTTTCATAATTTAAGTACATAAATATTATAGACACGTATTTTGAGCATTTGTAGGAGCGCCGGGTCCATAGTGTAGTGGTTAACGTCTTTGGCTTCTGTTACGGATCTCGCAAGTTTAAATCCCGTTGCGGACAGTTTCATAAATTGATTTTTTTAATGGGATTCTATTTGTAGGCATGAGTGTATGTTAATCTCTAAAATTTTTCTGGAATTTTTACCACGAAAACAGCTTGTGGTTAGCTGATCGCTCAACCTTCCTTTTTAGAAGAGAGTAAGGATAGAAGGATAGGGCTACGACAGGACGAGTGGTTAGCTAATTGCTTTCGGAATTTTAGACATCACAAACATCCATGCTTACAAACAAAAATCGATTGAAAAGTCAATTTATGAAACTGTCTGTACCGGGAATTCAACATTAAACATCAGTGGCCGAAGCTGAGGAAGTTGACCACAGCACTATGGATCTGACATTTGTATAATAAATGTATTGGAAATGATAAGTATTTGAAATTTATTTCCAATAAAAATATGTGTTAAATTTAACATTTTTAACGCTAAAATTTTAAAAACTTTAATACTTCAGTTATTATATAGTTTATATTGTATACATGAAGGTTGTACTGCAAAAATGCATTAAAAAGCATTATATGACTACAACTTATCGATAGAAAATCTTATGATTTGTATGCCAAAAAGATTATTCTTTATAATGTACAAACAATCTTTTTAATGTACAAACAAATGCACTTGGAAGGGAAAGCACTTTGAAAAAAAAAACAATGCTTTAGATGCAATTATCTCTGAATTTGTTTTAATAACTTAATGCCTTCGGTCAGTTACCATTGATATTTAATTTAATTTTTTTTGAGCAAACTGACAGTTTTAGTTTACTTCTATGATCATATGAAATAAAATCGATTAGGTTCAGCGGCTTTCAACATTTTTAAACCTGCACAGGTCTAAATAAGAAACATATTGTGCAAGCCACTAAAGCAGAATAGTATCTTGTGTATTAATTTCTAAATGTAATAATTCTATGAAATAAAAAATTGTTTAGTTATTTAAAATAATCAAAGAACAATGATTTAAAATATAAAATAAAAATAACTATAGATTATTGTATTATATAAATGTATTCAGGGCATCCAATCCCGGACACTTTTTATGATCCTGGGATTGGTCATAAAGTGTAAAATCATGTCTTAAATCGCATATTTAAAATTTAATTTGTCCAGTTTTAGTGAAGATTGACTAAACTTAACTTAATGTTAACACAGAACGTTTGTCTGCATTTGAAAATAATATTTTTGTCGTATCTATTATTTATTGAACATATAAAAAATAAATAACATATTTATTAATTTTGTATAATATTTAGTAATTTATAAAAACAAAAAGAGTATATTGAACTTTAATATACAATGAGAATGTGCACTCTTTTGAAAATATTTTAAAATTTGTTAGGGAAAAAATATCTGATTCGCCAAAAATTTTGAAAATCGGAAAATTGTATGAGATAAAATCGATGAGAAGTCATTCATGTCTGTACCCACATATTTTCAATAAATAAAAGATACGACAAAATATTATCTTCAAATTGGTTCTGTTTCGTCATGTTCTGTTTAAGCCGGAAAATAAAAAATATGTTCATTTAATGCCTCTCGAATTTTCAAATTCGATTTTCTCAAAGCAAGCAACACTGGACATGCAATATTTTTGCACTAAAACATCTGTTTGAGCTATTTTTTTTTTCGCATTTACAGTGAATCCCGAAATTACGGGATTGAGTAATTGACCGAGATTCCGGTATTGGAAGCCCTAGAACTATCGATTAGCAGTGAATTTGAAGAATATTTAGGCTTTTTAGCTGCTTGTAAATAATAATACGTAATATTTTTGATTGTTCTCTAGCACAGTGCCAACCAACACTTGTGTGATTCTTTTCATATGTATAATTGTAGAAATGTAGCGGGGAAGAGTACAATAGTTGACCAAATTGAGAGAACAAAATTAAATGTGCAATATATTTTAAGTATTCTTTCGGTGTAACTAAGTGTTAGTATTTTTTTGTTGTAAATAATATAAAATGGAAAGTAGAAATGAAAGTGACGTAATATATCAACTTAGAATAGTTTTAAATTTAAGTTTTACTTTATTAAAAAATAAATAATAATAATTTCCAAGTGTTCTCTTTTTACCCGTTTGTTTCCAATATTCCAAAATTTCAACTGTGTTTTAGTCAATTAATGTAACCCTCAAAAAATACGAAAATAAGTTAATGATTGGACGACAAAGCAAGTCTCAGCCAAATGGTGTAAATTAGAAAAATAAATTGACCACTTTTTGGAAGGGAAACATCATTTTACATTGGTTTTATGTTTAAAAATTCTGACCCCCCACTTGATGTAAGCCATTATTATATCGACACTATCTACGTATATTCCTGTATCTGCAAACATGAGAATTTTACAGGAGTACATTTCAAAGATTCACAACGCAACTCACCATATAACGTTTTCGATAAAAATAGTTTTTACTCTCTCCTGAACAAATTGAGGGTTACATCATTACAAACAATAAACGAATGTATCAGAATAATTCTCATTTTGGCTTTCGAGACAAAATTTTTGATTTTTTTTTTTATTAGGCTTTTTATTTTTTACTCAACCAAAAAACGCCACATTATCCTTAATTTTGTGATGTTCAGAATTGTCTTCCACTGATCCGATCCTAAAATCGACGCGTAGTGAGATTGGTTAACTAACTAGTACTGTCTTAGCCCGTGGTGGAAGAGAGAACTACAGGTGAGCTGCATCGTTGCTATGGCAAATATGTGACGTCACAACGGGCGCTTCGTAAGTTTGAGTTGCTTAG
This sequence comes from Himalopsyche phryganea, assembly GCA_022494535.1. Classification (NCBI taxonomy): domain Eukaryota; kingdom Metazoa; phylum Arthropoda; class Insecta; order Trichoptera; family Rhyacophilidae; genus Himalopsyche; species Himalopsyche phryganea. The sequence goes on from JAGVSL010000051.1 coordinate 2,982,339, forward strand.
TAATCGAAATTGAAATATTTTTGGATTCTATTCAATTTTTTTCTGCTTTCAATACCTTATTTAAATCTTAATTCTCACATACATCCTACATCTAAAAAGTAATGCTTTTACATTTACAGGAATTAAGATACTATTAAAATAAAATAAAATTAAAAATGAACTTCCACAAAGTTACCGTCGACTCCATAGAAAAAAAGAAAAAAAAAAGATGCTATTACTTCCATTTAAATGATATTTAAAAAAATGAGCTGCAGTGAAAATTTTACAATGATTTAGAAAAATACTTTTTCTTATTCTAAAATATTGGATAATAATTATTAATATTTTGGGGAACCGATGATTTACTCAAAATACGAATGTAATGTCAGTATGAGAAAAGTCACTACAATTTTATAACAAATGGAATTTCTTAAAAGAAATCATACAGCATATTTGAATACGGTGACGAATTTTCGTAATAAGATTTCGTTTTTTTGCATAATTTATTGCTTTCATTGATTTCAGTGTTCAACTTTTTGCCAAATTCTTATCCGCAATTAAATTTCCTAAAGAATGACATCGTTTTGTCAAACAGAAAAAGAGTAGCGTGTTGTAAAGAATATTTACGAAAATAAAATAAAATTCAAAATAATATATTGATGTTGGACTTTTTTTAATCTCACTTTACTCACTCAATGTAAAAAAGATTTTTTTTATTATGTCATAAAAAGTTTTTCTATAGCAACTGCTTGTTACTCAGATGGTCAACCTCTCGTTTTTTTCGAAAAGTTCATGGATATACGGATATGAATAGAACAGAACCAGGACAAGAGGAAATTTAAGACATCACAAGCACCAATGCCTTCCCACAGAAATCAACAAATAGATTGAAAAATCATTTAATGAAATAAATTCAATTCTGTCCGTACTGGAATTTGAGCCCATGGCACCGCAAACAAAGCCAACCACGTAGACCACGAATCCAACCCTTAGGAAAAGTAAAAAAACTTCACAATTTTGTTGGTTTTTTTCATGTTCCAGCTCTTACAAGTTTTTATTGCACATTTTGGCATTGCTTTTATTAAAATAAAATAACAGTTTTGCTTAGTCAACAATGTCCAAATGTTTTATTTTAAGCTCTTTCACACTATTTATATATATTTATATATTACATCTAGTTTCATTTGAACGGCTTTTCCCCGGTATGTACCATTTTATGTCTCTTTAGGTTACCATGCACGGTAGTTTTATAATCGCATTGGTCACATGTGAAAGGCTTCTCGCCAGTGTGTAACAATTTATGTGTTTTTAATACATTAGAATGGTTAGATTTAAAATCGCATTCGTCACATTTGTATGGTTTTTCGTCAGTATGTAACAATTTATGTGCTTTTAAGTGTGTAGACTGATTGGATCTAAAATCACATTGGTCACATTTAAATGGCTTCTGGCCGGTATGAATCATTTTATGTGTCTTTAGGTTACCGGGCCGAATGGATTTATAATCGCATTGGTCACATTTGTACGGTTTCTCGTCAGTATGTAAATATTTATGTATTTTTAAGTGAGCAGACTGGTTGGATTTATAATCACATTGGTCACATTTAAAAGGCTTCTCGCCAGAATGAAGCATTCTGTGTGTTTTTAGGTTACCGTGCCGTATGGATTTATAATCGCATTGGTCACATTTGTATGGCTTCTCGCCAGTATGTAACAACTTATGTGTTTTTAATACATGAGAATGGGAGGATTTAAAATCGCAAAGGTCACATTTGAAAGGTTTCTCGCCAGTATGTAACAATTTATGTGTTTTTAATACACAGGAATGGGAGGATTTAAAGTCACAATGTTCACATTTGAATGGCTTTTCGCCAGTATGTACCATTTTATGTATTTTTAATACACGAGAATGTATGCATTTAAAATCGCACTGGTCACATTTGAATGGCTTCTCACCAGTATGCAACATTTTATGTGTTTTTAATACATGAGACCGGTTGCTTTTAAAATCGCATTGGTCACATTGGAATGGCTTTTCGCCAGAATGCAACATTTTATGGGTTTTCAAATCATAAGAATAGTTGCATTTAAAATCACATTGGTCACATCTGAATAACTTCTCGCCAGTATGTATAACTTTACGCTTTTTTAAATTTTGTGACTTATTGCATATAAAATCACATTGGTCACACTTTTCGCCAGTATGTAACATTTTATGTGTTTTTATGTGACGAGACTGGTTGCATTTAAATTGAATCTGAGACGAATTCGTCGATGACAGTTTACTATTGGTAACTGGTAGCTGGTAGATGGCAGCTGTAGCATTGGAAGTTGGAAACTGAAATAAAAAAGAAAACACAATATGTGATCACTTTTAAGGTGTTAACTGTCAATTCTTGGTGGAAAGACATTATATTTTAAAAAATAAAACACAATTCATTTGTATTACTTCCACATATATTTATTACACGAAATCTATACACTACTGAAATAACTTTGTCTATAACGATGATGGGAATAGAAGTTCTAAAACAAGAAATACTTCTACAGAAGCCCATGTAGTAAAGGAAAATAATCAGGTTTGTACCACTTGTAAATACGTAAATGAAACTGGTCTGATTGTCAAACAAACTAATTATATAGCATGTTGTGGGCCAACAAGGAAAATTTATAAAGTAAGTTTTTAAATTAAACCAATATTGAGTAACGTACCATCTAACTATTTTCCTGTAAACATTTTAACGTCCGATTGATCTGAATGGTCATTATTTTCTCAAGTAATATATGTCGCCATCCGGTACAGTGTAAGAATAAGGACTGACGAAAATAATTATCTTTTGACGATATGTGAATAGCAGTTAAACTTTAAGCACAAACGATGGTGGTTGGACACAGAATTCATTTCTATTAGAGACATCTCCTAACCACAGTTCCTGGTAATTTCGATGTTTAGATTGAAGATCTAGATTTAGATGAAGATACTCCTCAGAGAGCCAAAACACGAGTCACAATACGCAACACATCTGTGTGTGTTTCAAAAACTGATTAAGGATCTTTGTGACGATAAAGTGATGATGATATGAATCTTAGTTATTAATATAAAGCTTATAAAGATTTACATTGCATTAGGTGATAATGTTGGCGGGAAACCAGTCGTAATCTTTTAAAAAATATGAGTCCATAAAAAATTGTGTTTTAATTTTTAAGAATCAACGTTTTTCCATTAACATGATTGTGTATCTTCTAATATGCCACGCTGAAAGGTATTAGTGAATTTTTGATAGAATAATTAAATTGAACGTAATAATTACCTTTTCCGGTGTTTGTTGAGAATATGAACACTCTCCGAATTCGAAATTCTCCATTTTAATTTCCTTGCAGTTTTGATATTTGATTTCTTCTTCCGATTTGATGTTAGGGGCCGTTTTTGAAACCTCCTTAAACAAAAATAAACAAATGAAGCTGCATTCAATAATGGTGAATCGTCATAATAATGGTCAGAGTACCTGCTTGTGATTCAATCGATAAACATATCCATTTTCAAAAAGTAAAGCATGCGATAGATTAGAAACAGAACCTTTTGTTACTTATTGTAGATACGCAGGGTATTTTGGGATTGCATGGCTTGAAGGGGAATGTTCTTAGATATGGCCAAAGCCTTTGACAAGATTTGGACCGAAGGGATAATCGTCAAGCTGGCCGAGGCCGGCCTCAAAGGGCCCAATGAGTAAATTGATCAATTCGTTTCTCACCGACCGACAATTTCGCATAAAACTCAACGGAGTAAAATCCACACCTCGTATACCCACTGCGGGCGTTCAGCAGGGGGCTCACTTTCGCCTTTGCTGTACAATCTGTACACGCACGACTTCGATCACGGACAGTAACTGGCAAACTATCGTCGCGCGATTCGCAGATGATACGGCGGCCTTAGCCAAGTCGATGAACCGAAACAGAGCCACCGTACTCGTACAGAAAACGGGTGCGTCAATAGCTTCATGGTGCAAAGACTGGCGTATTAAGTTACACCCGGAGAAAAGTACCGCGGTTAACTTTAATCGCAGGAACAACACACACACTAAAGAAATTAAATGCACAACACTGACATACCGTGAGCCAAATCTGTTAAATACCTTGATCTCACGCCCGACTCCCGACTCAATTTTAGCAGATACATAGATGTCAAAAAAACGCCAAGCATCTCAGGCGGCGGTGCACACATTTATAATAGTATTGGTAACACTTAAAAGACATCCGCCAGAGTTCATTTATAATCTTATTAACAAGCGGAGCAACCTTGCCATAAAAAGCAAATTACTCTTGTACACCGCGATCACCAGACCCATCATGACCTACGCACCCCCCATATGGGGACACGCTAGCGTGAACCACATAAAGAAATTACAGGTTATTCAGAATAAGACATTGCGACAAATCACGAACACACCGTGGTTTGTCCGCAACAACACACTGCACAGAAACCTTAAAAGTCGACCCTATCCTGGAACACATCGTGAAGCTGTCGAAGAAATTCTACAGAGACATGACTGACCATCCCAACACCAGCATCAAAACACTATTACACGATTACACCGAACACACGCACACAGAATACGTGAGGCCTTGGATGGTATTACTTCTCAAATACCCGTGATTAGCTCCCATTTCCTTTCATCCTGACTGGTTGACGACGGACCCGGACCGGCAAAAGAAAGAAGGAGATGACCACACGACAGATAAGCAGAGAGAACTTCGAGACTGTCTGGGACATTGGTAGTTTGACCTCCTCTCGAGGGTACATAAAAAATAAAAAATGGGCAGGGTAACGCGCGTATGGCTTTGGGCGGGAGTGCTGAGCACTGCTCTAACCAAAAAATTAAAGCTCGAGATGAATGAATCGCCGCCCGGTGTCATCACCATCAAGATTACACCAGGAAGCTGCATCATCATTCACTGAAATGAAAAGGATAAGCACAATAGCTGCATTCCTCTTACTAGATGGAAGATAAATCATCAATCATCAAGGGGAGTGTAAATTTCACATTTTTATCGAAGAATCAGATAATGATATTTTCCTCAGTGGGGCTCAAACCCGTTCACGCCAAGGTGGAAAAGGAAGAACACGAAAGACCGTTTTATACTCGGCATAATTCAGCCGCACAACCCGTCCTCCAAGGGGAAGGAATGTATGGAAGGATGGGTCTAGCATAGGACAAGTATGAAAACTTACGTGTTTTTGAAATATGGGTAAATATTTAAAAATAGTAATTAAATATGCTTTAGATACTACACGACATCCATTTTCTACTCGAAGATGTACCAAATGCCGCAAAAAATGCAAAGAAATACCAAGTTTTAAAATATACGATTGAATAAATGCTGTTTGAGATACCATGTCCGCTTCGTGGCCATCGCCATCGTCAATTATTTCTTCCTGCTTGACGGGTGCCTCGTGTTTTATGTCAATTGAATAACATTCCTCAGTCAAGACATCGTCCATATTATTGTGATGATTATCTTTATTATGGGTGTTCTGTGATGCATTTGATGACAAGAAATCATCGTCCGGTTCAATTTTAATATCCATTACACGATATATATTCTCACAAATTACTAGGTAAAGATTAATAAAGTGACACGTTTCATAGAAATTTCAATACCATAAACTAAAATTAATATGATTCTCCCATTTTAGCATAGATAATATTTAATTCTATGAACGATCAAATGTATGAAAAAGTGGTAAAGTAATAAAAACATTATGAAGTAGACATGGCGGGAGAAGCTCATGTAACCAGCCATTGATAAAATTGTATACTTACAGAGTGTACTATTATTACATTCATAGATGTGGGATATTGAATATTTCGGCACTTCTATACGGGGTATAGTAATAAGTAGTGCAATCATAGGTATGCAATCATAGGTATGAGTCATGGAATATTTAAGCGTACGTTCGAAGTAATCCTATATGGTTTGCTTTTTAATATTGCATATATTAAATTGTCTATGAAAAAAAGAGTGAATCATAAACCATTATTGTAGGTACTCTATGGTTTTCGTGTAACTTTTATTATCATTATATTATCTATCAATTAAATGAGAATAATTTAGAAATGGACATCAAAATGCAACCGGACGATGAATTTTCTTTGGCATTGTCATTAAATACATCGGATAACGCATGTGATGGCGATAGTCATCAGAATAAAATGAATGAGAAACATTCAATTGATATTAAATACGAGGAACTAGTGAATCGCGAACAATGTGACAAACACTACGAAACTGACAAGGTAAACTAAAAGACTATTTATTCGTCTATATATTCACATTTGAAATCACATTGGTCACATTTAAGCGGTTTCTCACTTGAATGTTTTCTCTCATGTTATTTTAACTGTGGCGAAATTGCACATTTAATATCGCAAAGACCACATTCATACGGTTTTTCACCCGTATGTTTCCATTGTTATTTTAATTTAGATGGTCTGAAACATTTAAAGTCACATAAACCACATTTAAAAGTTTTATCCTTGGTATGCAACATGTGATGTGTTTTTACGCTACTACTATTCTGTTTACTCTTTGTTTCAGTGTCCAACTGCCATTGTTAAGTCTACAACTGCTTTTGAACTACCATCAAAGAGTTATTATCAATGCCAATTATCCTCGATCGCCTTTATAAACAAGGCATAAAGGTCTGTTATAGTACTGGAAAATGGTTCGTTTCATGAACAAAATTTTGTTTGCAGTGTTTTTTTTGATTTATTGCCAGCGACACATTTACTCAAAAAACATGCGATTGTTCATAAATCAACCAATAAGACAAAAAGCGTCTGCGCGTGCATCTAAATTCAGGACAAATAATGTACCTGAGGAAACATTTAAATTTGAAGACTGCGATTATAACAGTGCTATTGCTTGGGACTTTAAAAAGACATCGCATGTTGCATTCGGATGAGAAACCGTTTGCATGTGAACAATGTGATTTCAAAACTGGTCATTTTGGTAGCGTAAAAACACATCACATGTTGCATACAAAAGAAAGAACTTTTAAATGTGGTTTGTGTGACTTTAAATGTTTCAGACCATCTAAATTAAAAGAACAACGGAAACATACGGGTGAAAAACCGTATGAATGTGGTCTTTGCGATATTAAATGTGCAATTTTGCCACACTTAAAATATCATGAGAGAAAACATTCAAGTGAGAAAACGTTTAAATGTGACCAATGTGATTTCAAATGTGTAAATTCATTCAAATTAAAAGCACATCAGAGCAAACATACGGTTGAGAAACCGTTTTCATGTGAAGAATGTGATTATAAATGTATGCGTTCTTATCAGTTAAAAAACCATAAATTTACACATAGTGGAGAAAAGCTTTAAAGTGTGGCTTATGTGATTTTACATGTGTGTTTAAGTCACATTTAAAATATCATAAAACGATACATACCGGTAAGAAGCTGTTCGAGTGTGGTCTTTGTGATTTTCAATGTATTCAAACGTCACAGTTAAGAGATCATAAAATAACACATACTGAAGAAAAACCTTTTAAATGTTTTCAATGTGAATATAAAACTGGGTGCCTTGAATACTTAAAAAATCATTATATAATACATACGGGTGAGAAACCGTTCGAATGTGATCAATGTGATTACAAAACTTCTCGAGCTGCGAGCTTAAAACTACATCACATGTTGCATACTGGAGAGAAACCATTTAAGTGTGGTCTGTGTGAGTATAGATGTAATTGTCACAGTTAAAATATCATGAAACATAACATACTGGTGAGAAACCGTATGAATGTGGTCTGTGTGATTTTAAATGTGCGAATACGCCACAATAATATTATCATAAAAGAAAACACATTTAGTTGAGAAACCATTTAAATTTGAGCAATTTGATTTTAAAACTTCTTTGGCTGCGACCTTGACCCTTCCGTTCTCATGGTGAAACAATGCGTTTCATCGGTCTTTAAACCTTTAAATGATCTGTGAAATAAGTCATACAAATTTTGATATTTGTAAATAAAATAGCTCTACACATAATTGAAAATTAAAAATACATTATAGTTTGCGTCTTCTTTGTATAATCAAACATTATTTGAAAACCTCGTCGATTCTTGCTTTTTCGATAATTTCGCATAGTTTTCAGATTTTACACACAATATGACGTAAAATAATTACTTAATACTACACACCCCGGTTTTTTTGTTAAGTTTAAGTTTCATTAGTGTCCATAGCTGAATCCGCCCAGCCCAGCGGTAACGACAATTATTCGGAGAATCGGCCGACTCTTGTTGCCAAGGCCGTTTGTTCAATAGCCAGCGGGCACGTCCACTGGACGAGTCCATTTTTGACTGAAAGGGGTAGCTCCGACGATGCAGGGAGTTTTTTTAATTGTGTGTGTACACAGTCGATTACGATCTTTCGAGTGGAGTGAGCTACCAACCTCGTGGTCGGCACCGTTGACATAATGGATTGTTTGTGTTTGTTATGAAATTGGACGTAATTTAAAATCGTTTGTTGTGTGATTTGTATTATAACTTAAAGTAAATTCACTTGCTAAGTAAATATAAATGTAGAATAAATTTTACGTGTTAGAAATAGATTTTTATGTATTTTAAAACACTGCATCTTCGATGGAAAATAAATAAGTGTTGAACCGGATTTGAAATGGCTTTTGCTTGAGATCCCAGCCCTTCCAAGACGTTCGATATCCAGCCATTCGCCTCTCTTTGATCCGGGTCTTCTCAAATAGTACACAAAACTATGTCATATCGCTTTATAAATGCGTTTATATGACAAAACTCCAACAATAACGCAACGTGACTGCATGAAATCTGAAAAGAATGTTAACATGAAAACGGAAACGTTAAAACGACATCACATGTCGCATACTGGAGAAATATCTTGTAAGTGCGGTCTGTGTGATTTTAAATGTATAGAATCATCAACTTAAAAAACACATCGGAAACGAAACCGTTTGCATGTGAAGTATGTGATAATAAATGTGGGGAATCTTCACAGTTTACATACGCGTGAAAAACCTTTAAAATGTGAGCAATGTAACTATAAAACTGCTTCTTCTTCGAACTTAAAATACATACATACAAGTGAGAAACTTTAATATTAAAATGTCTCGAATGCGACTTTAAATGAGCACAAGAGCTGAGTTTTAGAAATAATATGATATCATTAGGAAACACCAGTAAAATGTGTTTTTTAGACACAGAAACAACATTGGCAAAACAAATTAATGTTTTTATAACAATTGTTATTTTGATGTTCCTTATTTTTTAACTGTTTCATTATTATTATTTTAACATGTGTTATTGATTAAACTTTACTTTTAAATGTGATGAATATTTTAAAATTTCTAGATATATGTATATGTCCATATTTAGTGAAATTAGAGTTTATTTATTAATATAAAAATAATTTTATGTAGAAATACCATGTATGTTGTATTTTTTAACATGTTTTTTGCACTTCTAATAAAACGGACCAATTATTTTGTTACACTTTGAGAAGACCCCCGGATCGAAGAGAGGCGAGCGGCTGGTTATCCGGAGTCCTGGAAGGGCTGATCTCAGACAAACACCATTTCAGATCCGGTTTAGAAACTTATTTATTATCCATTCAAGATGCAGTGGTTTAATATTACACAAATATATAAATCTTAACACATAAAATTGATTCTACATTTACATTTACTTAGCAACTGAATTTACTTTAAGTTATAATACAAATAACACAACGAATTTAAATTAAATCCAACGCAAATCAAAACACAAAAACAAACAAACAGTTCACATCGTCACATCACCTTCGTCGCGACGAGACTTCGTTCGTCCGACTCGGCAGCTCGTCATCGACTGTCTACAAAAATTCAAAAACTCCGTGCAAAGTTGGAGCTACCCTTTTCCGTAAAAATGGACTCGTCCAGCGGCCGAAGCCCGGGGGCTTCTTAAATGCCTGGCAACAAGAAAGAGCGTATTCTGCGAATTATTGCTCCTTGCCGCAGGCCGATTTCAGTTCGGGACACTAATGACACTTATACTTAAGAAAACCAGGGTGTGTCAAACCCCCATACTTCTAGTGTCCATGAACTGAGTTCGGACAGCGTAGCAATAATCACACAAAAACAAGATACAATATACAATAAAGAACACAAAAAAATCAAGTCTTAAAACACACGCGTGGCAGCGCGTCGGTCGTCACACACGAGGCCACAACACAGGTCATGTCGCGATCGGCATCACAACGGGCGGTGGTGCAATTTTCCTACGCCAACAGGCGTCCTGTTCCTATCCCAGGAAGGCATCCGCAGCGTCCTCGCTCGGCGGGGCAGGTGTGTCGGCAGCATCTCCTCTTCACAGGCAGACGGCCTCATCTTCTCCCGAGAAGGCATCCGCAGCGTCCTCGCTCGGCGGGGCAGGTGTGTCGGCAGCATCTCCTCTTCACAGGCAGACGGCTTCATCTTCTCCCGAGAAGGCATCCGCAGCGTCCTCGCTCAGCGGGGCAGGTGTGTCGGCAGCATCTCCTCTTCACAGGCAGACGGCCTCATCTTCTCCCGCTGAGAAGGCATCCGCAGCATCCTCGCTCGGCAGGGCAGGTGTGTTAGCGTCTTCTCGTCTTTACAGGCAGCATGGCAGGCAAAACGGCCTCCCGGGTCGCAAATCTACCAGCCACAGTAGGCCTCACTCGTTGAAGACAAAACAGGCACAGCAGGCCTCACAGGTTGCAAATATAACAGGCACAGCGGGCATCACGGATTGCAAACAAACAGCCACAGTAGGCGTCACTCGTTGACAACAAAACAAACACAGCAGGCCTCACAGGTTGCAACTCTAACAGGCACAGCGGGCCTCGCGGATTGCAAACAAACAGCCACGGTAGGCCTCACTGGTTGAAAACACAACAGGCCCAGCAGGCCTCCTAGGTCAGCGCGAACGACGTCAAGAGCGGCCAGTCGAGAAGTAGGGCTTCGTGAAAAGTAACAGAGGCCAGGCACCTTTCACCGACGACTCCCGCCAGTTTCGCCTTTGAAGCTGGGGTTTCATAGTAAGACGCCGGGAAGCTGACTGGTTGTCTGGTCCCGATCTTGAAGTCCACCTTCAGGGCAGGGTCCGGATTCTTAGTGTGCGTTCGGCGATTTGAAATTCTTGAAGTTACGTTAAAATTCGGTTGGGCGCCATGAACCACAGTTCAAAGCCACTGCATCTTCAGAGCATGAGTCGTCAGGGGTGAATCCTGAGGTGTCACAAACCGTCAATGGCCACTAAGTTGGGCGACAAAATGAGAATTCCCGGATCGAAGAGAGGCGAGCGGCTGGTTATCCGGAGTCCTGGAAGGGCTGATCTCAGACAAACACCATTTCAGATCCGGTTTAGAAACTTATTTATTATCCATTCAAGATGCAGTGGTTTAATATTACACAAATATATAAATCTTAACACATAAAATTGATTCTACATTTACATTTACTTAGCAACTGAATTTACTTTAAGTTATAATACAAATAACACAACGAATTTAAATTAAATCCAACGCAAATCAAAACACAAAAACAAACAAACAGTTCACATCGTCACATCACCTTCGTCGCGACGAGACTTCGTTCGTCCGACTCGGCAGCTCGTCATCGACTGTCTACAAAATTCAAAAACTCCGTGCAAAGTTGGAGCTACCCTTTTCCGTAAAAATGGACTCGTCCAGCGGCCGAAGCCCGGGGCTTCTTAAATGCCTGGCAACAAGAAAGAGCGTATTCTGCGAATTATTGCTCTTTGCCGCAGGCCGATTTCAGTTCGGGACACTAATGACACTTATACTTAAGAAAAACCAGGGTGTGTCAACTTATATATTTGAACTTTAACTAAAAACAAAAAGTTTAATACTATTTAATACAGTCGTTGTATATTTTAAAAAACTTTGTAAATAATAGAATGGTCATTCTTGTCACTTGAAGAATGGGAAAACCTAAATTAGCTAAGGACCAAATAGGTGATTGTTGAACATTGACAAAAAACTGTAAAAATGTTGAATTACTGAACGATTTTCAAAATACCAAAATTAACTTTCAATAATAATACAACGATTTATAGTATTTTAATAATTATTTTTTAGAAGGGTATTGAAGAAAAATTAACTTAAAATCGGTAATTATAGACGGGCTGCCTTTCCCGACATCAACGACAGAATGGTTTGGGGTCTCAACCGGGGTCACAAGGTTATGTTCTGGCTTCCGTCGCCCTGGAAGGCCACTGATGACCATCCATTGGATGTATTCGGTGGAGCTACGGGACGCTGGGATGACCTGGGAGAAAGCGAAGAGACTGACGGAGGACAGAGAAGCTTGGAAGAACCGCGTGATGGCCATATGCTCCGAATAGGGAGCGGATATGATTAAAATATATATATATATAGAAAGAGCTATGTGCCTTGTACCTACGTTATCCTACAAGAAGGGGGGTTTAAAAAAAAACATGGTTAATCTGTTTTGAGAAACTAAATTTAATTAGCTGGAAACTACCATCCACTACAAATATCTTATTTATTTTATTAACTCTTAAATGCATTGTATAGGTATTGTGGTGACACGCGATTGTTAGTTTTTATTTACAATCAAACAAATCAAGTCGGAGTTTTGTAATTCTTGATTTTTGGAAATTGTGTATGATTTTTAAAATATAATGCCTTAACACCACGAATTGACAGTTAACACTTTAAAAGTCTTCAGTGGCATCTTACTGATCTTTGTTTTGTGCTGCTTGAATTTGAATGACCCTTATCCCGTCCTATCACTCCTTTCAAATGCGAGTGAAGAAAATTAAAACGCTCTTTTAAATTTTCATTCATCACAAAAATATCGAAAAAAAAATTATAAACACAATCTCAACACACTTAAGGTCTTATTCCACTCCAAAACTAGGTACCTTAAACCAATGGTTTTCATCCGAGGAGGCGCGAAAATTTTGCAATTAAAAAATAATTTTCATACCATAATATCCACAAATAAATAAAAATTCAGTAAATGGATGCTTATTTTACTCATTGACAAAATGGAGGCAGGATTTATGAGGTAACAAACAAATAGACATTGTCTCATGAAGTCGGATGGATAATTTTATACTGTTGCCGCACTGTAACGGCATTAGCGTTTCCAAACAGGATTCACATACCACTTGTGCAGTTTAGCGAGGACTATCACCATAAACTATTATACTTTTAACTATCACAGTTAGCCAAAAACAAACAGAAACATAATTCTAAAGGCGTTGCATTTGCGTGAGTTCGCCCCGTGAGGATCGGATGGGTGGGAGGGTGTTTTAGACATCACAAATACTCAGACAACGAAAAGAAATCCATAAATCGATTGAAAGATCAAAATATGAAAACCGTCCGTAACGGGAATTGAATCCGAGACATTCGTAACCGCAGCCAACGACACTACCAACTGCGCCACGGATCATACATTGAAACATCTCATTTTTTTTAAAATGACACTTAGCTTTTTTAGATTTTCCAGTTTTCAAATAGTAGCAAAGAAGACAACAAAAACGAACAACATTCAAAACCTCTTTTTTTAAAATCACTTTTAAGGTTCTAACTGTCAATTCTTGGTGGAAAAGACATTATATTTTTAAAAATTAAACACAATTCGTTTGTACTACTTCCACATATTAATAATGCTCGTGATGAGCAAAACTGGTCCTGATCATTATAAATATGTAGAAGTAGTACAAACAAACTGTGTTTTATTTTGTTTTTAACTTAAAAAGTGCCGAATGGTGCAAAAATATTATTAATGTTAACAGTAAAACGTTTGAGTACCCAATATGACAATAAATATGTTTCACATGACGCGCTATTTTTTCGAAAACCTTGGGCGTTTTTGACAGTCCTATTAGAAAGTAGATATGATCTTTTACAAATACATAATCAATAACGTAAACTGTATATCTGTTTGATACTTTTTACGATAGTTATATCAGATACTTCAAAATATTTTCCTCGAATTTTAATTAAATTTTCGTTTTTGTATCACTATTGGAATCTTTTTCTTCATACCAATATTTTCATTTATGAATCTATTCATTCTTCGTTCAGGCATTGTAAGTCTACCAAAAAAACTGTCTAAAAGATTATATTTTATCATCATTGAGAACAGACCTGTTTATATAAAAAAAATAAAAAATTTCTTTATGTAAATACTAACATACGTAAAGAAAAAAACCGAGGAATGCTTATTTCACCCTCTTTGTCTCCAAATCTATGTTTAAATTAATTCTCCTTCACTTTATATTAACATACTTTTGTACACAATTAATTATTGTCTATGTTTAAATAGGAAAATAATATTAAGTTTAGTTTATGGTAATGGCATTTCTATTCAACATGGAAAGTTCATGAGAATAACCTGTAATGGATATTAAAATTGAACCGGAAGATGAATTATTGTCATCAAATGCATCACAGAACGCCTATAATAATGATAATCATCAAAATAATACGAGTGACATCTGGACTGAGGAATATTATTCAATTGACGTAAAACACGAGACAGTCGTGAAGCAGGAAGAAATAATTGACGATGGCGATCATCACGAGGCGAACATGGTAATCTCAAACAGCATTTTATCGTTCAATCGTTATGTTTTACGTATTTCACTGCATTTAGTACATCTTTGAGTAGAAAATTAGTGGCGTGTTGTATCTAAAGCATATTTAATCATTTCTTTACAATTATTGACATTGTTTAAGTAAAAGGTGAGACTTCCACCTCCAAACAGTAGTAAATAATTTGTAATTAGTCTATCAGTGCTTATGTCTTACCCCCCCCTCCATACGTCCAGTAGAATGGAATAAAACCCACCTTATCCTTTTAATGTAAGATTTAGAATCATTGTTCACCTTGAAATAATTTACCTAGCTATACGTTTAATCTAAAAATGTTTCTTAAAGAGGTGAAATGCGTCACGTTAGTGATAAAACCACAAAGTTATCAATTTTAATTTTGTATTAAACATGGTACTATTTCTAACCCGTCGCTTTTATTTCTACCATCTTCAATCGTTTGAAAGATGAAAGATTAAGCGATCGAATCGCAAGTAGCTACGAAAAACGATTCACACTGTTTCACAATTACTCAACGCATTTTCATTTATTTCTGTTTAAGGAGGCTTCAAAAAAGTCACAGATCATCAAATCGGAAGAAGAAATCAAATATCAACTTTGCGAAGAAATTAAAATAGTAGATTTTGAATTCGGAGAGTGTTCACATTCTCAACAGAAACTGGAAAAGGTAATTATTGTTAAAAGATATTTTAAATCATTATTTAATTCAATTATGGTCAAGGTCAATAATATTCCAAGGACTTTGAGCTTGACATAGGAACATCGTTGAAGGTGTTCATCGTTTATGGAAAACATTATTTATATAAAATTAAAACACAACTAGTATCGGACTACTTCCACATTTGTTCAATTGTTCAGGACCGTTTGCCCCATCAATTAATGAAATGTCAATCTTTTAAATATTGATAACTATGTTATCCCACTGGTTGTGCTAATTATTATGTCACGTATTTCGAGTCTCTGAGAAGCATCTTTAATCTAACTTGATTGATATCATCGAATGAATTTCCACCAGCAATTCGTACGATAAGTCTCTAATAGAAATGCAAATTATCTCCCGTTAAATTAAAAAAGTCGACTTTATTAGGGTTGTATATCCAGTTCATATAATATATTTGTAAAACTTGAGTTTTGACGTTCAATCATATCTTTCTTCTTGATACAAAACCATGACTTTTGATAATTGTTAAAAAATGCGAAAGAGTCATTTCATTTTTTATTTCATAACTTCATCATAACAAACATATTGCGAACGGTCTCGGCAAGGTGTACATCAAATTTCGATCAAAACAAAGAACGTTGTGACGTCTTTTCCTTTCCTTGACTTGAATTCGTCTGACTGATTTAAAAAATTCAGAATGTGTAAAGCCTCGGCTGTAGCGCCGTTATTAATGACAATTTATGTTTTGTTTATATTATCGTATAATAATGGAGTTCCACGAAGCTTTGTCCATTGCATCAATAAATAATCACTTTATTCTTTATTTAAGTTTCCAACTACCAATGCTAAGTCTACAACCACGTTTCGACTACCATCGGAGAACTCGTCAGAGATAAAAGTTCTAACTTTGTCGCATGCAAACGAACAATACATAACGGAAATTTTAGAACGCGAAGTGGTCGCTGTGGTAATACTGGAAAATAGTTTGTTTCATGATCGAAATTTTGTATGCAGCATTTGTTTTAATATATTCCGAACATCGCATTTACTTAAGCAGCATACGAACTGTTCATAAATCAAAATTTCTTGTGAAAAATAGATCCAGTAAGTTGAAAAATGTCCCACAAAAGGCGTTCAGATGCGATCAATGCGATTTCAAATCGTACCATTCGAGTAGTTTAAAAACACATAAAATAATACATACCAGCGAGAAGCCATTCAAATGTGACCAATGCAATTTTAAAACAAACATGGCTCATTTATTAAAGAGACATACAATGATACATAGTGGAGAGAAGCCATTTCAATGTGACAAATGCGAATATAAATGCATCCGTTCTGATCTCTTTAAAACACACAAAATGCTACATACTGGTGAGAAGCCATTTAAATGTGACCAGTGCGATTATAAATGCACCCTGTCTTGTAACTTAAAAAAACATAAAATCTTACATACTGGCGAGAAGCCATTCAAATGTGACCAATGCGATTTTAAATCTTACACATCTTATATGTTAAAAACACATAAATGGATGCATAGTGGAGAGAAGCCATTTCAATGTGACAAATGCGAATATAAATGCATCCGTTCTGATCTCTTAAAAACGCATAAAATGTTACATACTGGTGAGAAGCCATTCAAATGTGACCAGTGCGATTATAAATCCACCCTGTCTAGTAGTTTAAAAAAACACAAAATTATACATACTGGCGAGAAGCCATTCAAATGTGATCAATGCGATTTTAAATCCACCCACTCTGGTTACTTAAAAAAACATAAAATGTTACATACTGGCGAGAAGCCGTTCAAGTGTGACCAGTGCGATTATATATCTGTGCGTGCAGGTGACTTGAAAAATCATAAATTAAAACACTCCAGTGAGAAGCCTTCCAAATTTGACGAATGTGATTTTAAGTGCGTCCGTTCTCATACATTGAAAACATATTGAATGTTACATACGGCCGAGAAGCCCTCAAAATGTTACTTATGCGATTATAAAGATCGGACCCTTTTATCTTAGAAAAACATGGAACGTCAAATACTGGCGAGAAGCCGATCAAATAGGAGCAGTGCAATTCACCTAACTTAAATAAGACATTTTGGTGAAAAACTTTTTAATGTTAATAAGGTGATGATGATTATGATTTATCTTCCATCTAGTAAGAGGAATGCAGCTGTTGTACTTATTCTTTTCATCTCAGTGAATGGTGTTGCGGCTTCCTGATGTAATCTTGATGGTGGTGACATCTGGCGCTGATTCATTAATCATGTCCCAGACGATCTCGAAGTTCCCTCTGCTTCTTTCTGCTGCCGTTCTGAATCCTGACGGCGTCAAGCAGTCAGGGGGGAAAGGAAATGGGAGGGAATCGGGGGGGGGGGGGTTTGAGAAGTAATATCCCCAAGGCCTCACCTAATCTGTGTGCGTGTGTTCGGCGTAATCGTGTAGTAGTGTTTTGATGCTGGTGTTGGGATAGAATCGATGTTAAGGTCTCAGTGAGGTGTGCCGGACAAACCACGGCTCATTCGTGATTTGTCGCAATGTCTTATTCTGAATAATCTGTAATTTCTTAATGTGGTTCACGCTAGCATGTCCTCATATGGCGGCCGCGTAGGTTATGATGGGTCTGGTGATCGCGGTGTACAGGAGCAATTTGATTTTTATGGCAAGGTTGCTCCGCTTGTTAATAAGATTATAAGTGAACTCTGGCGCATGTCTTTTAAGTGTTACCAATACTATTATAAATGTGTGCCTGTAGGTTACGGGATGAATCGAAAAATTTTACATTCCGGTAAAATACTTTACAAATGCGGTGATAGATCTGGTCTTTAATATCCTGTAAAAAAACCTTAAATTGAATATACTGGGAAAAAAAAGTTCAAATTTAACCCCTGCCATTATTATAGTAGTCAGGCATCTCATTGGAAGACTCGTAAAACATAATGCACAGGTGAAGAGCTGTTTTTGATATGCGACTTCAAAACGAAACCTTCTAGCTTAGAAATTCTAGTAAAAAGTGTTTCGTAGTTCATGTATTTAATCTTCTGTAAATTTGCTCAGAAAGAAACATGAAATCTCTAATGATTTACTTTATTATTCAATTGTTTTCATTTGAAAGTTAGAGCTGATGGCCTTTGCTCTCCTCAAAGAATCGAACAATTATTTCAAGATGATGTCGAACTACCAAGTTTTTTCTGCATCTTTCTTATGCAGTCCTTAAAGTCAGTGAGGGCCTTAAAGGTTACCTAAAACACTCTGAGGCCCCACAAAACCTTTGGTTGTGTGTTCGGTGTAATCGCGTAGTAGTGTTTTGTTGCTGGTGCAGTAGAATTTCTTCGACAGCTTCACGACACGTTTTAAAATACGGCCGTTATTAGCTCTTTAAATTTCCGTATCTGTGTATCCCGGTAATGGATATTCCATTTAGTTTTAGTAATCTAAAATATGAACATACTTAATTTAGAAATGAAATACTTTCTTTTTGTTACCATTTCCGCTCCTTATATTGATCATATACACTCATTATCACAAAAGAATTTTTTCTACGAAAGCTGTAAGTAAGTCGCTCAACTTATCTTTTTTGGACGGACAATGGAAACAAGTAAAGGGCTAGGATATAACTAGTGGTAAGTAAATTGCCCTCGCTACGTTTCATTTTATGGATCGGTTGGAGTAGAAAGGAATTTAAGTGTCACACACATCAATGCCTTCAAACAAAACTCCATAGATTAATCGAAAAATAAATATATGAAACTATCGTACTGAAATTTTAGCCCGAGGACAGTGCAAACGAAGCTGACGATGCAGCAGGTATAGAGCAGCGCTCAGCACTCCCGCTTGAAAGCATACCCTGCTCATTTTATTGTTTTTTATTTACCCTCGAGAGAAGGTCAAACTACCGATGTCCCAATCGGTTTCGGAGTTCTCTCTGCTTAGGCTTCTTTTAATTTATCAAAAAACACAAGATGTTTTTCCAAAATGCAGAAAACAGAAAAAAGTGAAGTTAGAAACCATACTATTGGTTTCAGCTGCTTTATTTCTACAAATGAAAGTGAGACTGTCAAAATGGACCAGAACTCACAATTTGAACTAATTTCATACGCAAAATAATAAAAATAACCTTCAAATCTTTGTTTTTTATTGATTCAATGGTATACTATAAGGTTCTCTATTAAAATAAATGATATTTTATAAAATAATTGCTTTTTCTTTATACTATATATATTACAAATTAACAAAGAATTCTTATTTCCTCTCAATCGTGATCTTTTCCCTAATTAACCTATTAATTATTGTCTATGCTAAATGGTAAAATCTTATTAATTTTAGTTTATGGTAATGACATTCTATGTAACGTGTCGCTTTTTTGTCTTATAATTTGGTTAAAAAATTCATGCAATGAATATTAAAATTGAAAGGAACGATGAATTTTTGTCATCAAATGCATCACAGAACGCCCATAATAATGAAAATCATCAAAATAATACGAGTGACATCTGGACTGAGGAATATTATTCAATCGACATAAACACTCGTCAAGCAGGAAGAAATAATGGTAAAGGTTCGTATTAGTGGACATTGTCTAAAAATGCATTTTTTTCACCAAACTGCGCGATATGATAAAATATAGGTTAGAATAGTGCTCATCAACGACGAAAGGAAGCATTATAAGACTGGTTTATCGCGTAATGGTTGCATATGTCAAACATTATTTTTTCAGCCATGTTGGATAAAAAAACAGAATTGCCAACCTAAAAACCAAACATAGTCATGTGTAAATGAAACCAATAAGATACTAAATTGATATTCCTACATATTCAATTATCTTTATTTTACGTATCCTGGTTTTAGTCTGCCGGCGATATTCAACGTAAAATTCGATGCTTACGATTAAATTATGTATTTAAATGTGTTAGAATATATAATTGTTATTAACTTTTATACTCTCAAACATTAATTAGGCGGACTCTCACGGCGCGCGCGCACAAAAGACTATTCTAACCTATATATTATCATTTCGCGCAGTGTTTGGTGAAAAAAATGCATTTTTAGACAATGTCCACTAACACGACTTTATTTTTGTGGAATGTATTTGTTATAAGTGAAAACTATTTTTATGAAAGTGAAATATGTCTAAAAAAA